>QXEO01000863.1:0-424541 GCA_007115705.1 Dactylis glomerata | reverse complement strand
GTTTAGTAACGTTTGGGATAAGAACAACCACTGAGTCACAAAAGCCTTCAGGAATCTCACCACCGTTGATGAAGGAGCGAACCGCAAAGCAAATGTCATCTTTAAGAAGCTCCCAATGGGTATGATAAAAAAGAGCCGGAAAACATCCGGGCCTGGAGCTTTCGTTGGACCCATTTGAAACAAGCAGCCATAATTTCTTCATCAGTATACGGTTTGCAAAGATCATCATTCATCGCAGCCGAAACTTAGAACGAATTGCCTCGAGAACTGCATCAACTGAGGTACAAGTTTCAGAAGAAAAAAGGTTTTCGTAGAAATTGTGAACCATACCTTTTATCCCAGTTTGAACCTCACATTTAGAGCCATTAGACCTCAGCAGCATATCAATTTTGTTAGCTCGCCGCCTAGCCGATGCCCTCGCATGGAAGAAGGCGGTGTTACAATCTCCTTCACGGAGCCACTCAACCCGAGAACGTTGTCGTGCCATGATCTCTTCCCTCTCAAAGAGCTCACAGAGTTCACGCTCCACCGCCCTTTCATCCTCCATCATAGAATCTGAGAGTTGCTCACCTCGAATGTACTTGAGATGCCCTTCAAGCTTGCGGATCTGTTTCCGCACCGACCCAAAGGTGGCTTTGCTCCAGTCCTTCAAAGAAATAGCAACACATTTCAACCGCGACCACGTCGCCTGCAAGGATCGGTTCCCATCCCCCGATCTAGACCATGCCTCTTCTAAGACTTGCTTATAATCTGGAGCGCGTTGCCACATAGCTTCGTAATGAAAACCTTGGTAGACAGCCTGAGACTGCACACCTTGCACCCCCCGATCCAGGGATAGAAGAATAGCATAATGGTCAGATGAAGTTGTTATAATGTTCTCTACCGAACAATTCTCAAACCTCTGCGTAAAACCGCCATTTGCAACAGCACGATCAAGTCGCACCTTCACATGATGATCGGCATCCCGACAGTTACACCAGGTGAACTTTGGGCCTTCAAAACCCAGATCTTGTAATTTACAATCTTGCAAACACTCACGGAAGGCATTAATTTGCGATTCAGTTCTATCCCGTGGACCAATATGCTCATCTTGGCTGAGAACCTCATTGAAGTCGCCATAGCATAACCACGGGCCATTCCATTGAGCACGCATAAACCAGAGAAACTCCCAGAATTGATCGCGAAGCTCTCGCCGAGGTTCCCCATATACAAAGGTTGCCCTCCATTTGGTCCCCACCTCCAGTGTGATATGGACATCAATACACCGAGCATTACTAGCCATAAGCGTGACATTGATCGAGGACAACCAAAACAGAACCAGACCACCACTTAGTCCCTCACTACTAACAGCGAGGCATCCCGAGTAGCCTAAGGACCACATAAAATTCCGAACTCTTGTATCCTTCATCTTCGTTTCGGAGAGGAAGAGAAGGGTGGGACGGTGAAGCTTCACCAGCCAGCAAAGCTCGCCAACTATCGCGTCCGTCCCCAGACCGCGACAGTTCCAACAAAGGATACTCATTGCGTGCGGTGGGGCTGATCAACAGCACCCACCTGATCCGCCGATCCATTACTTGCACCACACTTCAGCTTCTTGTTCGAATCATTACTCTCTTTCCCAACATCAACTGCCACCGGTCCATGTGAGGGTTTAGGGCACACGGCCAAAGCAAGAGGATTATTTTCCTCTACAACGGCTGAAGGAACTCTTGGTTGGTATACCATGTTCGTCTTACGTTTCTGACCAGATAACACCTTCTCACCTTTTCCTCTCAGCACAATCTCCTTCCCCGAGCCACTGCCATTCTTAGCTTGCTTATTCCTCGCTCTCTAGTTCTTTGGTTTGGACGGGGAGGAGACTTCCCCCTGGTCACCAGGTTTCTGGACATTCCCCTTAGCCATATTATCACTTCCCACTGGTTAGAGCGCTCCGGAGAGCGGTTAACTGACCGTGACTGGCTAGCAGGTACTGAGCCACTAGAGGATTGAGTGGCTTGAAATTTCTTCTTCCTCTCATCCGGGGCACACATGCGATCGGCGGAATACGGCAACCGATCCTCAGCATCTCTTTCCCCCGGTGACTTGCATTCTAGAGCGGAGTGACCAATCATCCCACACGAGAAGGAATAGCGTGGTAACTGTTCATATTGAACACTGAACCATTTTGTAGCATTCCGACGTTTGGAGAAGACAGTGACTCCCCGCATCAACGGTTTGTCAACATCGACTACCACCCGTACCCTCATGAAGCTACCCCAACAGCGCCCTGTCTCATCACAGTCCACCTTCGGGACACTTCCTTCTATGCCTAGGGAACCCGCAATGGCAGATCCCCACCTCTTGTGCATGTAGCCAAAAGGTAGATCAAAGATTCTGACCCAAATCTTCAGCTTATTGAACACCATGTTCTTTGGTCTCCGATCGACGTCAAAATTTTGCAGAATCACCGCATGTCTACCAACAACCCAAGGCGGGTCATCAGCAATGCGGTCTTTGTCCGCCTTCGTCCCAAATTCCGCAATGAACATATTATCACCAGCAGGATTTAGAGAGAGACCTCGAGGATTACCCCACGCTGGACGAAGTGCCGCTCTGATCGTGCTAATATGCAAAGTAGAAGGAGCAAGAACTTTTCCAACCAGCGCCCACCTCGAGTGAATCGGGAAATCCTCAGCGCCATCATCCAGAACAACCGTAGGCGCCTCCGCTGCCATCAACCGGAGGCGCCCCATCATCTCTGAGACATGATCCTCAGATTCGGCCGCTGCCACCGCCGGTGGAGGAGCCGGTCCACTTCCCCCAGAACCATCCGCCCCTATGGCAGATGTTTCAGCCAGCTTGCCCCGATCGCCCAGATCCGTCGAGCCCATCATTGAACCCCTCTCCGTTCACGTCACCAGACCAAGGGCGGGTAGCAATCACAAGAGAGCCCCTTGATCGCCCCGAGTTGGTTCCGCGAGGACACAGAGAGGTAGTCTAGGGCACGGAGGGCAAGAGATAGCACCTGAAGAGAATGCACGCACACGCACGTCCCCAGATCGGATCTCTTCCTTCGTTCCGGTGATCGCCTGGGAGTCGCCAAAACCCTAGGAGAGAGAAAAACAGTCAGAAATCCTATCTTGGCGACTGTTGGTGGAACCTACTGTGCACGGAGGCAGGAGCGGATTCATTCGCCTTGATCCCACGGCGGCAGCCAACTTGTCATACATGGCATGGCGGCGAACGGCGGCTCAAAGCACTAGACTTGTTGATTTTTGCATATATTTCTAGCATATTTCATATATAGCTTTGGTCCTTATAATCGAAAAATCAAAGTGTAGGACGAGCTACACATAGCTCGTTTCTCAAAAAATCATCAAAGAACTATATTTTAAAGTTTCAAAAAAATAGACAATGAATTATTATACAAGTGTGCAAAAGATCAATGTGAAACCCTCATTATTTTGGCCTCTGCAAAAATAACAAATTTGTAGATCTGAAGTAGTGAACGGTGACATTTTTCAAATCTCTAAAACTTGTTAGACTTTGTTATTTTTGTGTAGCCTGAAATACTATGTTTTTTGAACTGAGATTTTACAAACTGGTAGAGTAGATCATTGACTACATCTACAATTTTTTCTAGAATTTTTGAAACATAAAATATCATTTTTGAATTTTTGAAAAAATGGCCTACATATAGCCCGGGCTAAAAAACCGCTCTCTCCTTATAATATCCTTTTTAGCTTTAAACGGAGAAAAACAATCCGAATGGATCTTATATTTTTCATAACTTAAAAAAAATTTATACACCCCATAAAATTTTCCTCCCAACATGGTATATCTCCACTTTCCGTGCAGAACTGCCAGTACCGCATAGTTGCTCAGAAATCTTGGCATGATGAAATTTCCGCCGCGAACTTCGACTCGATGCAGCCTCCAGCCGTCCCACACGCCTATCCCGTACCTTTGGAAGCTCGGACCTCGTCACGGTTCCTTGGGTCGTGACATTTGCTCGCGGCTGCCATGGATCCGGCGTGAAGCTCCACGGTATGCCCGATTTGGCCGTGATGTCGAGGTAGCTACCCTGATTCTGTCGGCTCGCCGCGGTAGCAGCCACCACCTCCACTGATTTGGAGGACGAAGACGAGTCCGAGTTGATTTGCCACAAAGCCCTCTCCAGCTGTCAATTCCCCTTGCAAACCAGAGCCAAAATTCATCGATTTGTTTATTTCAAGTTTCAGGATATTGAGCAATTCGATTTGAACTCTCGTCTCCCTCGGACAATTTGGATATTGTAGACTTGATTAATGATGATGATTCAAGAACAGATTGTGGTTTTCGCGATGAAGGAGCTCGAGGAAAAAAACTGGAGAGGATCGACATTCGGTCGTCTCTGCATTCCTCGGAACCTAGTCGGTTTCAGGTGAAGGCAATTGGTGAAATCTATATGACATGCTGAAAGATTAAGAGAACATTAATTTCTAGTTGTATTTACTGAATGTTTTCATCTTCATATTTTCTTTGAATTACATTTTATAAAGTAAAATAGATTTTATTCCAATTACCTGACTGCATAATACCTACTTATTTTATTTTTTGTGCATATTTTTTTTTTCAAACTATGTTTGGTCTATGTACTTTATGCAAGTAAAATATTTACTTGTAGTATGCAACCTTTTTATACTTCTCAGGGTGTTTGGTTGACCGAGTTTCTTTGAGTTCTGAGAGGAATCATCAGTCAGATGCAAAAGAATATGCAATCTGTTCGTACCTTCTAGTTCTGTTCCTTAAAAATGCAATTTTGCCATTTGACAACTGAGTGTTTTTTATATTTGTCAACACTCAAGTTTTTTGTCAATCCCTTATTTGGAAAGAATTACAGGTCATTTATATTAGTAAATTATTATCCAACAGACAGTGTAAATTGCATATTGTCAACACGTATTTACAATTATATACATTGTAAATTATATAGACATGCTATTTAGCACAGAGGGTGCGGAAAAACTTGTTTTATATCTAAGACATTTTTTAATTGTTATATTCAGAATTTTGTTTGGCATACAAATAATTATGTTCATATTTACCCATAGCAAAAATAAATTGACATAGCAAACGTGATGTATAAGCTGTAACAACTTAAAAATCACAAAATTCTTTTATAACCCACCTAAACCAAAATTTTTACATCATGTATGGATTTCCTTACGGTCCTCGAGACTATTGGGGTAACGAAAAATTTCCATGACGTAAATATCACATACGGTTGCAACCAAACGATGTTGTAGAATAACTATTCTTCACCTTGGGGTCAAATATCGCGTCGCATAAATTAGTTATATATACACTGCAGATTACATGAAACTTCAAATATTGATGAAATAGGAAACAATCGACATTTCATCTTGTGAAAGGAAGAAAAAATGACTTATGGCAAATTGAAAAATGGTAAATACTAAATAGACACTGTCAACACCAAAAAATGCTTTTGGAGCCCAAGCTCACTGGAGCCTTTTATTTAAAAAATTCAAATATGATATTTGAAGTTTCAATAAAAATTGGAAAAAATATATGTAAATGTAGGTAATGATGTGTACATTCAAGTGTGCAACATCTTAATCTGAAATACCTTCTATTACGGGCTATTTAAAAAAATCTAACAAGTTTTAAATATGCACTATTCATATATCAATATCTAAAACTTTGTTTTTTTTGTGTAGGGTAGAATACAATGTATTTCAGAGTGAGACTTTGCAGATTTGAGGTATACATTTATTGCCTATATGTACATATATTTTTTAGAATTTTTTAAAAATACTAAAATATTTTTGAATTGTTCAACATAAAGGGCTCGAGTGAGTCTGGGAGCCAAGTCGATGCACTCCTGTCAACACGCACAGCTAGCTTGCTAGGTAGCAAAACATACAGGATGATGATCTTATCTCTTGGCCCCCAAGAGTCAAGACGCACAGGGAAGGTCACATACATCAGTACAAAGATGTGCATAGCATCCCTGTCAACAGTTTGGTATCACGGCAATGCACCATTAATACTGCTGACTGCCTTGAGTTATCTACCTTTGCGTGGTTCCAGTTCGGTATCATCTCCGTCGACTTTCTTCCCGTCGTCAATGGCGACTTGTTCAGGGAAAGACAATCGTACATACGAAGCAAACGGAGCTTAAAATCCGGAAAGCAACAAGAAACAAGAAACAGGATCTCCTGCCTCATGTGCAGTTTATAGACTCTGCTGTATAGAAATGGATGGCAGATCAAGCCATCATCAGGGATAGTTCAATTTCGCTGTCGAAATGAAAAAGGCATTAACTCGTTAAAGTTGTCGGCCAATGAACTAGTAAATAGTAAGAGGAACAGGGATGATGATCACTGGCTGCTCCAAACCTAACTTACATGACAAGGAGACGTCAAAAAGAAAGTAGTTCATGGCATGCGCCGTGTTGCCACGGCTTGGAGCCAAAGGAAAAAAATATGCACGAGGATCATCAGTTCATCACCAACATGGCCTCTCTGTGCATCATATTGAGGAGATTGTACTGCGCTTTGGTGTCGTCCACGGGACATCACTCTCCCTGACGTGTTTAAGATGACATTTCTTCGAAGCTTGCGGAGTCAGGACTCAGGAGAGATACTGCCAAGTCGGCCTACAAGCCGAAAATCTTGGGTGCACCTCCACGTTGATGAAGTCATGTATGTGGAGTAATTAGTTATCCGCTTAGAGAACCAAACTGTGGGTTCTGTCACTTTGCAAGAGGGAGCCAAAACCGCAGCATACAATGTTTAAGGAGTTCACTATCGCTCGAATGTGCGTAAACTCTATTACGTTGATCGACAAGCACATGTTGTCATCAACTCTGAGATGTCGTTTGGAAGGTCGCCGCTGGTGTGTGTAGTGGAGTTGAGACGAATTTATTTGCCGGGCCGTCGCTCCGCTCCCACCACCCCAGTGACGGCCCAGGGCAGGACTAATTAACCCCTAACTATAGAACAGAGGAACGAGGTCACCCCAGCCCCCCCCCCCCCCCCCTCTCAATAATTTTGGCCGGTGAAGATGGGAGGGAGTTGTTCCGCCGCCGCCGCCTGTGTCGCACAAGCGGAAGAGGCCGAACCTGACATAGGACAGAGTTTATGAGTAATTTCGTGTCATGCATGTGATCAGTCGTTCCGAGAACTAAAAAGAATCAGTTAAGCAAACAGATCACAAATACAAGAATGCTTGGTAGATAAAAACCATAACCAAAATTATCACATCTCTTGGTCTCGAGAGTCTACACAAGGGCAAACATCATGAGTTGCATGGTGTACCTCACATCCACATCCATGGTTCGGTGTCACTGGCTAATGGCGCGCGATGGACATATATCAAGGTGAGATCGATGATCGATGTTTCCCACGCAGGCAAATGGCGATTAATTCTTGAAAGCAACATATAGAAAAAATTTCCTTCTGAGGTGATCGTTGGCAAAGGATTGGCCTTACATGTGTACAAATGTAGTTGCACGTCCTACTGTGTGTATATGGATGATTGATCAGGGCCCATCAGGTTCTTTGATCTTGATCTTAATATATACATGTAGACAGAAGAAGCGATGGCAACAGGGATCAAGCGATTGTAGGCCAGCCGTGGTGGTGCCGATTGTGGACTTTGTGGCGCCATAAATTTGCTTGTTGTTGATGACTTTCCTGATCACAATGTGGATTTTGGGCGACATGTACAATTATTTGGCCGGCCGAGTTCAATTCTTGATGCAGAGGCCAGGAAATCAATAAGGCTGTTTATCTTTGAGAAAAGAAAATTTCTTTTAATTCCTGCCGGACAAATGCAGTTATTCCATCTACAGGAAGTTGTTTTTTTTTTCAAATTGAGGGCCCAAATCCCAGTTTTCATTAAAATGAAAACGACAATACACACTAGTGGAAAAAGGGCCTTGGCCAGGACCCTTAGTCCCGGCCTCCATCTGGGCCGGGACTAAAGGCCCGGCCACGTCGCCCGAAATTCGCCAGCCGCCGGGAGGCTTTGGTCCCGGCCCGTAACGACCCTTTAGTCCGGTTTGAGACACAAACCGGGACTAAAGGGCTACGCGCTGGGAGGTCCCCTGTGCGCACCCTTTAGTCCCGGTTTGTGTGGTCAAACCGGGACTAAAGTCCTCTGCCTATATATATGGCTGCAGCCCTCTTTCCACTCTTCCTTGCATTTTTCTTGGATGGATCTAAGTGGGTGTGTGCTAGCTCTCCTTTTTGCATGGATGCACTAGAGGTGTTTGATGAAATGTGTGTTAGAGCGATGCCGCTTCAGTTCACCGAACACAACTACGATATGAGGTGCCCGAGCCACGCTTAAGTCTCTTCCTCTTTATTTCCACTTATTCTAAAAGGTTAGCAACTATATTTTCTCATTTAGACCGTGCGGTACTAATTTTTAGGATCGTGATTATGTTTGATATACTGTTGCATGACGCAGATGAGCCATCCATGGATGTACGGTGATCGACGCACAGCCGCTTACAGAGAAGGCGTGCATTCTTTTCGAGATGCGGCCGATGCGAACAAGCATGGTGGTGGCTATATGTTTTGTCCATGTGTTGAATGTCGGAATGAGAAGGACTACACTTCCTCAAGAGTCATTCAGAGCCACCTGCTTCGGTCCGGTTTTATGTCGGGCTATAATGTTTGGACCAAGCACGGAGAAAGAGGGGTTATGATGGAAGACGACGATGAAGAAGAAGAGAACGATGATGACAACTACCGATCTATGTTCCCTGAGTATGCTGATACCGCAATGGAAGACAATGAAAGAAGAAGATCAGGGTGCAGAACGGGAACCAGATGAGCCCGCTGATGATCTTGGCCGGGTCATTTCTGAAGCACGGCGAGGCTGCGACACAGAAAAAGAGAGGTTGCAGTTCGAGCAGATGTTACAGGACCACAACAAATTGTTGTACCCAACTTGTGAAGATGGCCAGAAGAAGCTGGGTAGCACACTGGAATTGCTGAAGTGGAAGGCAGAGACCGGTGTGACTAACTCGTCATTCGAAAAGTTGCTGGTACTGATGAAGAAGATGCTTCCAAGAAAGAACGAATTGCCCGCCAGCACGTACGAAGCAAAGAAGCTTGTCTGCCCTCTAGGATTAGACGTGCAGAAGATACATGCATGCCCTAATGACTGCATCCTCTACCGCGGTGAGAAGTATGAGAATATGGATAAATGCCCGGTATGCACTGCATTGCGGTATAAGATCAGAAAAGATGACCCTGGTGAGATTGAGGGCGAGCCACCCAGGAAGAGGGTTCCTGCCAAGGTGATGTGGTATGCTCCTATAATACCACGGTTGAAACGTCTGTTCAGAAATAAAGATCATGCGAAGTTGTTGCGATGGCACATGGAAGATCGTATGAAAGACGATAAGTTGAGGCACCCCGCCGATGGTCGGCAGTGGAGAAAAATCGAGAGAGAGTTCCCGAGATTTGCAGGTGACGCAAGGAACTTATGGTTTGGTCTGAGTACAGATGGCATGAATCCTTTTGGGGAGCAGAGTTGCAGTCACAGCACCTGGCCCGTTACTCTATGTATCTACAACCTTCCTCCTTGGTTGTGCATGAAGCGGAAGTTCATTATGATGCCAGTGCTTATCCAAGGTCCAAAGCAACCCGGCAACGACATTGATGTGTACCTAAGGCCATTAGTTGACGAACTTTTACAGCTGTGGGCCGAACCAGGTGTACGTGTGTGGGACGAGCACAAACAAGAGGAATTTGACCTTCGAGCCTTGCTTTTCGTAACCATCAATGATTGGCCTGCTCTTAGTAACATTTCAGGACAGTCAAACAAGGGATACAATGCATGCACGCACTGTTTAGATCAGACAGAAAGTATATATCTGGACAAATGTAGGAAGAATGTGTACCCGTTCAATCGTCGTTTTCTTCCGCCCAAGCATCCCTTAAAGAAAAAAGGCAAGCATTTCAATGGCAAGGCAGAACCCCGGGGGAAGCCTGTCATCCGTACTGGTGCTGAAGTATTTGATATGGTCAAAGATTTAAAAGTAATCTTTGGAAAGGGTCCTGGCAGCCAACCTGTTCCTAACGGCCCTGATAAGCGCGTACCCATGTGGAAGAAGAAATCTATATTTTGGGAGCTACCCTATTGGGAAGTCCATGAGGTCCGCTCCGCAATCGACGTGATGCACCTGACGAAGAATCTCTGCGTGAATATTCTAGGCTTCCTGGGCTTGTATGGGAAGTCAAAAGATACACCGGAAGCACGGGAGGACCAGGAACGTCATAAAGGAAGAGATGGCATGCATCCAGGGCAGTTTCAAGGGCGTGCCAGCTACGCTCTTACTAAGGAAGAGAAGGAAATCTTCTTTGAAGTCCTTTTCAGTATCAAGGTCCCGACTGGCTTCTCGTCGAATATAAAGGGAATCGTAAATATGAAAGACAAAAAATTCCAAAACCTAAAGTCTCATGACTGCCACGTGCTTATGACGCAATTGCTTCCGGTTGCATTGAGGGGAATTCTACCGGAAAATGTTCGCCTGGCAATTGTGAAGGTATGTGCATTCCTGGATGCAATTTCTCAGAAGGTAATCGATCGAGAAAGTCTATCAGGGTTACAGATTGATGTGGTCCAATGTCTGGTCAGCTTTGAGTTGTTGTTCCCACCATCCTTCTTCAATATAATGACACACCTCCTAGTTCACCTAGTCGAAGAGATTAGAATTCTCGGTCCTGTGTTTCTACACAATATGTTCCCCTTCGAGAGGTTCATGGGAGTCTTAAAGAAATATGTTCGTAACCGTGCTAGGCCAGAAGGAAGCATCTCCAAGGGCTATGGAACAGAGGAGGTCATTGAGTTTTGTGTGGACTTTCTTCCTGACCTTAAGCCGATTGGTGTTCCTGAATCTCGGTATGAGGGTAGGCTGACAGGAAAAGGCACACTAGGAAGGAAAGCAAAAGTATGTATGGATGGGCATTCTTTCTCTCAAGCACACTACACAGTTCTACACAATTCCACCGTGGTGGCTCCGTATATCGTGAGACACAAGAATATTCTATGCTCCGAAAACCCGGGGAAGACTGACTCTTGGATTAAAGGGGAACACGAGAAGACTTTCGGCAGTTGGTTGCAGACACATCTCATGAATGATGACACCGTTGGAGATCAGCTATACTGTTTGGCCAGGCCACCATCTTCTACTATATGTACTTTCCAAGGGTACGAGATAAATGGGAATACATTTTACACGGTTGCCCAAGATAAAAAGAGCACCAACCAAAACAGTGGTGTCCGCTTTGATGCAACAGACGAGAATGGGCACTGTTTGGAAACATATTACGGGTACATAGAGGAGATATGGGAACTTGACTATGGACCTACTTTTAAGATCCCTTTGTTTCGGTGCAAATGGGTGAAGCTGACAGGAGGCGGGGTAGTTGTAGACCAAAAGTACGGCATGACAATAGTGGATCTCAACAATCTTGCGTACATGGATGAACCATTCGTCCTAGCCAACGATGTCGCTCAGGTTTTCTATGTGAAGGACATGTCTACAAAAACGAGAAAAAGAAATCAGCAAAAGAAGACATCGTCCGATGAGCCAAAGCGCCACATAGTTCTTTCAGGGAAAATAAACATCGTGGGAGTAGATGACAAGACAGACATGTCAGTAGATTATAATAAGTTTCATGAAATTCCGCCCTTCAAAGTGAAAACTGACCCAAGCATCCTACTGAACGATGAAGATTCTCCATGGCTACGACCCAGGAGAAAACAGAAATAATAGATAGGATTGTTGGTGCTATAATGTAATAATGTATTAAACCTTTTATGTAATGCATGATGAAGATTCTCCATGGCTACGACAGACAAGGTTACATATAGTTTTAATTGAAAATGGCAAACTAGTTAATAGTTTGGATAGTTAAAATAAATAATTTTGAAAATATAAAGTATTTTTGAATTAGTTATTCAATTTCAAACACTTTTCATATTCATAGTTTTATCAGATTCTAAAATATATAAAAAGAATATTAATTAATATAGTTTTAATTGAAAATGGCAAACTAGTTAATAGTTTGGATAGTTAAAATAAATAATTTTGAAAATATAAAGTATTTTTGAATTAGTTATTCAATTACTTTGCAAATAGAACTAGAATTACTTTGCAAATAGAAATAGAATTACTTTGCAAATAGAAATAGAATTATTTTGCAAATAGAAATAGAATTTATTAGTTAATCAAATGTCGGTATTTTGCAGAAACTATGGATCCACATAGCAGGAACCTCGAAGAGGAAGAACTTCTCGAAGATATAATCAAAGACGCCCCCGACGTTGAACCAGCTGAATCTCCGTCGTCATATCTAAACCCCTCCGGAGATGGAATGGAGGTCGACCGACACGAAGATGAAGCCGACGGGGCAGGAGATAGCTCCAATGACGGAGAAGGTGATAGCTCCACTGATGGAGAAGCCGGTGGAGAAGCCGGTGGAGAAATAATAAAGTCCGGCGAGGTATTCATATGAAGTTCGGCAATCACTTGTAATATGTGAAAAATATTGGAGATAGCTCTATATTGTATATATATACATTCATTTGACGAATGTTTCTCCCTCTTAGGCCTCCACATCGAGCAAAGCTACGAAACGAGGCCCGACTAAAAAGTTGGACGCACGGACGCATTACACCTTTGAGGTGATATTGCCTACGGGCGAACCAAAGCTTCCTAAGAATGCTGCTGACACATTCAAGAAGCAATGCGGAGTTCTCGTTAGGGATCACGTCCCGATCAGCGTTCGGGAGTGGAACAAGCGCAAAGGGGCAGCCGATAGTGACTATGTCGCCGAAAGGTACAAAGATAATCTTTGGAATGATATCATGTCACATTTCAACCTGCCAGAATGTGAGAATGAAGACGCCGCAAAAAAACTGAGGGCCAAAGTCAAGCAGTGGACTCTAAAGAAGATGGCCGAACTGTTCCGTAGCTGGAAGAAGAAGCTATGGAAAGACTATCTGAAGACAAAGAAAGTGCCAGTATTCGAGGGGTATCTAGCCAAGCAGGCGAATCACTGGAAGGCATTTCAGGAGTACAAGCAGTCAGAAGATGCCAAGGCATTATCAGAAAAGAACAAGAAAAATGCCGACAAGAAGAAATATCACCACACGCTGGGGCCAGGGGGCTATGAGACTGCCATCCCAAAGTGGGATAAGAAAGAGCAAGATCTGCTAGCTAAAGGCATCGTACCTGAACCCATCCGTGATGAGTGGGAAATGAGAGCAAGGAATTGGTTCCTTGCGCATGGTGGTTCGTACGACGAAGAAACAGGGGACCTCATCTGCAGTGGCGGTCTTAGGATACCCAGGGAGAATTGGAAAAAGATAGTGAAAGAAATTAAAGAGGGAAAAAGACAGTTCACTGCAGATAGAGAGAAAGATTTGCTCACACTGGTCCTCGGCAATGACGAACATGGAGGACGAACGCGAGGCTTCGGTCCTTCTTACCCGTGGTGGCTTGGGTTTGCCAGAGACCAAGACACTTACAGAAGCCGGGCGAGAGCAAAGAAGCGACAGCAGGATGAGGAGAATGACAAGTTCAACCAGTTGCTTGCCAGGCTTAACGAGCAACAGAAGCAGATTGACGAGCTTAGAGGAGTAGCGCGCCAGGAAGATCCTGGACTCGATATTATCGGCGCCCCATCTAAGCGGAAAAGCAGCGTGGCTGAATCTGAGGCCCCGCGCGACGATGCACGAAGAATGATAGAGGGCGGTCCCGGCTACCCCGTGGATGGAATCAAGGAGTCAACATCATGTGAACTCCATCAGAAATTCAAGAACATATCCATGAAGGTGGCCGTCGGACAAGCTTTACCTTCTGGCCCTGATGCACGCTGGCATGGCCATGAGATTCCAGCTGGCTTTGCTAAAGTCGGGGTGGATGAAATCATGGTGGGGTTTCATGATATGGAGCTCGACATGGCTGGACCCGAAGATGAGAGGACACTCGGAGAAGTACTGGGTGGAGTCATCCTATGGGACAAGAACTACATCAAGCTTCCAGGCTCGGCCCCAAGGACAACACCGCCTCCGAGTCGTCGCAGGTCACCTACACCTCCATCACCTCCAAGCCCTCCACATGACGACGGCCACCACAACACGAGTCCATCTCAATCACCGCCGCCGGACTTGGGTCGGCCGTCTCCGCCGCCGCCCGCTAAGGATACTAAGCGGAAGCGTGCCAGCAAGAACGCTCCGTCCATGAGTTCTAAGCGACGGAGCTCCCCAAAGCGCAAACTGTCGCCCCTCCCAAAGGTACCTCATGCTAATCTTCCTATCAGACCTTATGATCGTACCGACGAGGAAAACGCCAGGATAGCAAAGGAACATTATGAGGCGCAGATGAAAAAGAAGGAACCCGAGCCCCGCCCGGAATACACCGAGAAGCAAATAGCATATGCAAAATACTTCATGACCCTTCCATCACAGTATGACTTACACCATAAGCCTGACGACTATACACGCACATTGCAGAAGGAAGGGCAAAAGAGCAAGTCACGTGCAAGTGCAAGTGCAAGTGGGAGCAAATCAAGTTCAACTACAAGCAAAATAAGATCAGACGTTCCTCAGCTTGGACAACAGGCCAAACAGTCGATCCCACCCCTCAGGGTGTTACCCGAGAATGTTCCCTCTCTGGTGCAGGGGCAAGATTTGGGATTAACAAAGAAGTGGGCGGATGAATGGGGTATCCCGGTTGAAGTCATTCTGGCTTCCCAAGACGACGTGGTACCCAAGGCTGTGGTAGCCCCTAAGCCACAGTTTGTCATGGGAGCGCCTTTGGTCAGCAAAGATAAGTTTGATGATCTCCCAACAAATATGCGTTACTTGCATACATGGTACTTAAGTGAATCAAAGAAAGGGAGAACGATGATCGTGGCGCTTGTCCCACGGGAGTACTACGGCCGTCCCGAAGACATCCATATCGACTTTGATGAACTCTTCCAGATGTACAATGCCGACGCCCTCGACAAATCGCTTATGAGTTGCTATTGTCTGTAAGTTTTTCAATTCGTTGTCTACATAGAACTTGTTCAATTATTTCAATTCATTGTCTACATATAACTTGTTCAGTTATTTCAATTCATTTTCTACATATAACTTGTTCCGTTCTGACTTGTACTCTATTATGCAGAATGAAGATTCTGGAATGTAAAAGTAGGAACATCCTAAATATTGGGTTTATTGACCCAGATAAAATACATATAAAGACGCTAACTGATAACCCCAAGGAGACGGAGGAAAACCTTCTAAGGTTTCTAACAGATCAAAATTACTGTGACCACATACTGTTTCCATACAACTTCAAGTGAGGGTCTTACTCTGTTGTGTCCATTCACTTATGAGTGTAATTGATAAGTTACTGACACATATATATATACATGTGCAGCTACCACTGGATTCTGTTGGACATTCAAATTGATAAGGGAAGAGTTGATGCCTTCGACCCATTATCGAGACCCTTGGAACAGTTCCAAAGCCTGCAGGACATGCTCCAAGGGTAATTTCAATCATTCTTGCGCTCTATCGGTCTCTTTCGATGATTTTCTGATATATCAATTAATGAAAAACTTAGCAAATCATTTTCCTTGTCGGGCAGGGTTTGGAAGCGGTTCAAGTGCGTGACTCCCGGTATCCGGCATGAGAAGCTGACCTTTAGAGCGGCCCAGGTAAGTAGTAGTATGATATACTTCTATTTTCAATACTTTTGTAATGCTAGATTATTATTTTGATTATATATATTCTATTCTCGTAAAGTGCGACCAGCAGCCACGGGGGACGCATCTATGTGGATACTATGTTTGCGAGACCATTCGCACGTTTACCTCTGAGCACAAGGATTACAGATACGATGTAAGCAATAAACATTCACACTTCTATTTTTACTCGTCATTCTTTGTTATCATGATTGATATTCATATTCATCTCCTCTTCTTATATAGTACACGGCCATGCGGGAGAAGTACCTACCAGAGCAACGCGCGATTGCTGTTGCAGAGGAGCTGGCGACCTTTTTGAGAATAGATGCTATAGACGACAAAGGACGATTTAGTGTAGCGAGGGGCCATTACTGATGTTGGTCCATGTAATCGAATAGACGGGCTCTAGTCCCGATAATTCTGATCTCCATATAATTGTATATATATGCTCGCTTGTAAGATAAGTTAATCTTATATATATGCATAAACTAATTCCCGAACACGCACCAAACGAGGCATCACGTTAATCCCCCGAACACCTAAAACCCTAGAACCCCTAAACCCTAAAAACCCTAAAGTAAAAAAGCAAAATCTGTAGATGCCTTTGGTCCCGGTCTGTGTTACAAACCGGGACTAAAGGTCCTGGCCCTGGATCCCTCGGAGACGCCCACGTGGACAGCCTCCAGTCTCGGCTGGTAACCAGGCCGGGACTAAAGGGTTAGCCTTTAGTCCCGCGGCTGGGGTCCCGGTTGGCAAACCGGGACTAAAGGCCATTACGGGCCGGGACAGAAGGTGCTGTCCCCACTAGTGACAGAAGTTACGTACTACTTGAGTACTTTAGTACAGCGGTAACGACATGTTCCCCTTTTAGACTGTTTCAAAAAAATGTCCATATTTTTCTTGAAAAGGAGGTCAAAACCCTCAGCCTAGCCAGAGTATGTTTACATGTCATGCATTAGTTAAGTTAGCATGTGCCTAGAAATTAACCCTAAACCCAAGGTAAAGAACCATGCATGGATTGCCATCCAAAATAGGCTATGGACGGCGGATAGGCTCCGGAAGCGGGGGTGGGAGAATTGCGGCCTATGCCCGCTTTGCAAACAAACCGAGGAAACCAATGATCATCTTTTTGTGCATTGCTGTTTCACCAAAAGGATTTGGGGCTTAGTCAAGAGTTGGATGGGGCTTGAAGAGGTGCAACCGGCACAATGGACAAACCTAAGCATTGAAGAATGGTGGTCCCATTTGGCCGAAGCCGCATCCCCTAATCGTAAGGGATTGTCATCTCTAACTCTTCTCATCGTTTGGGAGATTTGGAAGGAGCGCAACGCAAGGGTTTTTCGCAAGAAGCTATCACCAACGTTTGTAATATTAGAAAAGATTAAGTGTGAAGCTAGACTATGGGTACTTGCGGGTGCCAAGCGGTTGGGAATTATAATGCCGGGAGAGTAGGCTTTTGTATTAAACTCTTACTTATTTCTTGTAAACTCCTTCTTAATCAATGAAAGGGGCAAAGCTTTTGCCCCCCTTATTTCAAAAAAAAATATCGGTAGTACCTCAAGAACTAGGTTGATGGCTAGAACTGGGGTTCGGTTTAGTCTTGCTTCATTTGTTGCACACTAGTACAATAGGCTAGTGGTGGCTTGGCAAAACACCATTGCTGATGCGAGACCATCACGCCACTAATATGATGCCGCTAGTATTTTCTAATGGTGGGCGTAGAACGGACCACGTCATCATTATCCCGAATGCCAGTGGCCCACCATACCACCGTTTCGTATGCTTGGTGGCATGTGGGACCACACTGCAAATAGTTAGGGTTTAGTGGCATTCCTTATGTCGCGCACCATGAACGACGGTTGTGATGATAGCGTGGCGACACGACGACACCATTATTAGGACATCGGCGCTGCAATACTCTGGGCGTACATATGCTGACATGGCGGCGTATTTCAGAAATAATCATTACACATACATATAAATAGACGGTCCATAATATGCACTATTTAAATTAACATAGTAGTCATGCAATAACAAATAAGAAACAATATCTCCCAATTGTTATGTGTATGATATGCATCTCTCACACAAACACTAAGACAACAAATAATAGGCAGCAATATGAAGGAAAAATGACTGGACGTGCAAGGATTACCAAATCAAATCATTCATCGATATCCTACTAGATCCGATGCAACGTGCATCCTATTGTCCAACTACTAGATCCTTGATCAAGAACAACTACCTTAGAAACTTGCATTAGGAACTGTAAGTAGTCTTCTTTTGCCTCATATCTAGAGTTGAATCTTTTATAACTGTTGTGAGTGTATCTGTTCACCTAGCCCTAGCACCGCTACCATGAACTGTTGTGAGTGTATCTATTGTGAGTGTCCTCTGTGCACTGCATACCACGCCATCTACTAAAGACATGCATAAGATTTTAGTAATGCATCATGCATGATATTTACGCAAGTTTGGAAATATCATAATTAAGCAACAATATAAACCATTTTGGAGCAAGTGTGTCCTCAAACTGCCACTAAAGGGGTCAAGAGCAACAAAGTTTTTGTATCTATCACATGGGCATATATATCCATGCGATTATTTCAAATCATATCTGTCACCGCAAACTTCAAGAACACATTTATGTTTTGACCCATGACCTATATGTAAAAACAGGACAAAAAGTTATTGGAGAACAAATGACACATTCCATAGAAAATTTCGGCATGACCTACCCTAAAAATAGGACATATATGAGAGTCCGAAATTTGAAGGAACAGAAAATCACCATTTTATATCAAACACTGGTGCTCATGTACATTTCCTGCAAAATTAAACACATCTCGAGCAACAAAAATGAGGTGTCTGTCTATGCTCACATGTGCACGTGTGTCAGCATGACAAGAATAAAAAATATATCATACACAAACATCTCACAATTTGTCAATAACTAAGATTTGTGTACCACATATATATACATGCACACTAATTAACACATCATAACCATGCCAACAAGCAAAAAATTATAAAATTGCAATTCATGGCCAGCTCAAGAAAAATGAAACCATTAGAAAGAGCGAGAAGAGATGATGAAGCCACCAATGGAGCAAGTGTGGGGAGCGAATAGCACAAGCTGTGATTCGGACTGGGCGCGAAAATGATGGTGGAACGCTACCATTACTTATTCTATTGGCGGCACGACAAGAAAATGCCGCGCCACAAGTTGGTGGGCCCATTGGGTGGTCCCGCCTTGAAAAAATGGTTGTGCGGGCACCGAGGTCAGCGCCACTATTAGCATCCACACACCATCAACGTTGTAGGATACAACCCCACCACTTCCGCAAAGATGGTGACGTAAGCGGGGAGAGCCACGCTACCATTATTTTCACCGGCATCCTCACCCGCACAAGCCCAACAGGGAAACGATCAGCCACCAAGCCATCCTCGCTGCCCTTGCCTCCACGGCAAACCTCACCTCCCGGTGAGCCAAACCACAGCCCCTGCCTCCACGGTCTCCTTCCTCATCCCTGCACTGGCCAATGGAAGGATGCAACACCACCTGTGCCATTCATCTCCCGCAACTCGCAGGTCCGAGTAAGCAGACAATGGCCTCAGGGACGTGGATGAATAGGCACGCTACCCCATTTCTGTACTGTACTGAGTTGTACAGCCATGGGCATGCCATTGCACCTGGGCTTCTCGCCACCTCCTCTCCATCGCTGATGGCCGAAGCTTCTTCTTCCCCACACTGGAGCAGAGCATGCAGCACCATCGTGCTCGACCTCCGACCGCGGCCCTCAGAGCCCATCTGGCCCAGAAGTGGGCCGCATCGCCACCTCCTGTGGCCCCGCGCGGCTCAGGACCCGGGGCCTCCCTCGACGGAGCATGCTGCCCAGCCGTGAGGTCGCAGCAGCGCAGCCACCGTCACGAGCAGCACAGAACGGCTGCAGCCCTGCGGGCCCAGATTGGGCCCATGCTGCGACCGCAATCCGGCAGCTTCATCCCGTCGGAGACCACCGCCACCTGCATCTCCACCGCTTCTTCCCGCCGGCGACCTCCGGTCCCCATCAAGACGGCGCTCCTCCTCACCATCGAGCTGAGAGCCGAGAGGAACTAAATCCTCGCCGCCCCCTTCACCGGCGTCGCCCGGCTTTGTCCGGCGGAGGCCTCCAGGGGCGACGAGGGGAGAGAGCAGGGAGGAGGGGTGGCGGCGGCGGGGGGCTAGGGTTTTCGCCCCTCGGTCGCCCGGAGGAGGCGACGCGAGGAGCGTGTCCAACTCCAGAGCATAATTGATCGATGGAACTGAGATTCTATTGGTTTTGTTCTTGAAAGAAAAAGATTCAATTGGTTTTGCAGCACACATACATATCTGGTGAATCATATCCTCTAACGTCCTGAAGCAAAGTCAGGAAAGACAATGAAGCAAAGTCAACGTGCTGTAGCATATCAAGACGTTAGAGGATCTGTGATTTGAGAAACTCTGATTTTCTCCCTGAAAGGAAGATACTCTGATTCTCTCTAAAAGGACAAAACTTCTGATTTTCTCTAACAAAAAGGATTTCGATCTGTTAGGTATTTCTTCATTGGAATTTATTGTTCTTTTTTTGCTGTTATTATGCAATTTGCCATCGAAATAGTCTAAAATACGAAAGGAGTAAAGTACTGGCTGGCAGAGTTGAAGGAGTCCGACATTGAGCAATAACTGTGGCGCAGACGCAGCCGATCGATGCGCAGCAGTGCGCAAGGCAACAAATTGGTGGAACCTATTGTGCACGGAGGCAGGAGAGGATTCATTCGCCTTGATCCCACGGCGGCAGCCAACTTGTCATACATGGCATGGCGGCGAACGGCGGCTCAAAGCACAAGACTTGTTGATTTTTTGCATATATTTCTAGCATATTTCATATATAGCTTTGGTCCTTATAATCGAAAAATCAAAGTGTAGGACGAACTACACATAGCTCGTTTCTCAAAAAAATCATTAAAGAACTATATTTTAAATTTCAAAAAAAATAGACAATGAATTATTATACAAGTGTGCAAAAGATCAATGTGAAACCCTCATTATTTTGGCCTCTGCAAAAATAACAAATTTGTAGATCTGAAGTAGTGAACGGTGACATTTTTCAAATCTCCAAAACTTGTTAGACTTTGTTATTTTTGTGTTGCCCGAAATACTATGTTTTTCGAACTGAGATTTTACAAACTGGTAGAGTAGATCATTGACTACATCGACAATTTTTTCTAGAATTTTTGAAACATAAAAATATCATTTTTGAATTTTTGAAAAAATGGCCTACATATAGCCCGGGCTAAAAAAACCGCTTTCTCCTTATAATATCCTTTTTAGCTTTAAACGGAGAAAAACAATCCAAATGGATCTTATATTTTTCATAACTTAAAAAAAATTAATACACCCCATAAAATTTTCCTCCCAACATGGTATATCTCCACTTTCCGTGCAGAACTGCCGCATAGTTGCTCAGAAATCTTGGCATGATGAAATTTCCGCCCGCGAACTTTGACTCGCTGCAGCCTCCAGCCGTGACATTTGCTCGCGACTGCCATGGATCCGGCATGAAGCTCCACGGTATGCCCGATTTGGCTGTGATGTCGAGGTAGCTACCCTGATTCTGTCGGCTCGCCACGGTAGCAGCCACCACCTCCACTGATTTGGAGGACCAAGACGAGTCCGAGTTGATTTGCCACAAAGCCCTCTCTAGCGGTCAATTCCCCTCGCAAACCAGAGCCAAAATTCATCGATTTGTTTATTTCAACTTTCAGGATATTGAGCAATTCGATTTGAACTCGTCTCCCTCGGACAATTTGGATATTGTAGACTTGATTAATGATGATGATTCAAGAACAGATTGTGGTTTTCGCGATGAAGGAGCTCGAGGATAGAAAAAAATGGAGAGGATCGACATTCGGTCGTCTCTGCATTCCTCGGAACCGTGCTCTTGGGCATAATATGCTAATGCGAGATTAGTTCTCCTAGGTAATGACCTACCCATTTCATTTGTGGCAGCTATATGTGAGATAGCCTCCCAACTTATTCATACTATTTTCTCTGTATTCGTGTGCGATTTGAACCATTCTTTGCATTCCAAACCATTTGTTAATTTAATTATTTGCATTTGAACTATTATATATTGTAATTTAGATTATTGTTGTATTGTGATGTTTGAACATTCATAAATTTTATTTATATTACTATTATATTAAGATTATGTAATCCAAAAAATCGCATATATGTGCTTAACTCTAAAACCGAAAGTTCAGTCTAACTAAAACCGAAAGTTCAATTTTACGGCAGAGTTGACATGTTCGGCAATAGCCCACGAGATACCCTCTACATGGCATGCTGAAAGATTAAGAGATCCTAGAAGTCTAAACCTAGTCGGTTTCAGGTGAAGGCAATTGGTGAAGTCTATATATGACATGCTGAAAGATTAAGAGAACATTAATTTCTAGTTGTATTTACTGAATGTTTTCATCTTCATATTTTCTTTGAATTACATTTTATAAAGTAAAATAGATTTTATTCCAATTACCTGACTGCATAATACCTACTTATTTTATTTTTTGTGCATATTATGTTTTTTTTCAAACTATGTTTGGTCTATGTACTTTATGCAAGTAAAATATTTACTTGTAGTATGCAACCTTTTTATACTTCTCAGGGTGTTTGGTTGACCGAGTTTCTTGAGTTCTGAGAGGAATCATCAGTCAGATGCAAAAGAATATGCAATCTGTTCGTACCTTCTAGTTCTGTTCCTTAAAAATGCAATTTTGCCATTTGACAACTGAGTGTTTTTTATATTTGTCAACACTCAAGTTTTTTGTCAATCCCTTATTTGGAAAGAATTACAGGTCATTTTATATTAGTAAATTATTATCCAACAGACAGTGTAAATTGCATATTGTCAACACGTATTTACAATTATATACATTGTAAATTATATAGACATGCTATTTAGCACAGAGGGTGCGGAAAAACTTGTTTTATATCTAAGACATTTTTTTAATTGTTATATTCAGAATTTTGTTTGGCATACAAATAATTATGTTCATATTTACCCATAGCAAAAATAAATTGACATAGCAAACATGATATATAAGCTGTAACAACTTAAAAATCACAAAATTCTTTTATAACCCACGTAAACCAAAAATTTTACATCATGTATGGATTTCCTTACGGTCCTCGAGACTATTGGGGTAACGAAAAATTTCCATGACGTAAATATCACATACGGTTGCAACCAAACGATGCTGTAGAATAACTATTCTTCACCTTGGGGTCAAATATCGCGTCGCATAAATTAGTTATATATACACTGCAGATTACATGAAACTTCAAATATTGATGAAATAGGAAACAATCGACATTTCATCTTGTGAAAGGAAGAAAAAATGACTTATGGCAAATTGAAAAATGGTAAATACTAAATAGACACTGTCAACACCAAAAAATGCTTTTGGAGCCCAAGCTCACTGGAGCCTTTTATTTAAAAAATTCAAATATGATAATTTGAAGTTTCAATAAAAATTGGAAAAAATATATGTAAATGTAGGTAATGATGTGTACATTCAAGTGTGCAACATCTTAATCTGAAATACCTTCTATTACGGGCTATTTAAAAAAATCTAACAAGGTTTAAATATGCACTATTCATATATCAATATCTAAAACTTTGTTTTTTTTGTGTAGGGTAGAATACAATGTATTTCAGAGTGAGACTTTGCAGATTTGAGGTATACATTTATTGCCTATATGTACATATATTTTTTAGAATTTTTTAAAAATACTAAAATATTTTTGAATTGTTCAACATAAAGGGCTCGAGTGAGTCTGGGAGCCAAGTCGATGCACTCCTGTCAACACGCACAGCTAGCTTGCTAGGTAGCAAAACATACAGGATGATGATCTTATCTCTTGGCCCCCAAGAGTCAAGACGCACAGGGAAGGTCACATACATCAGTACAAAGATGTGCATAGCATCCCTGTCAACAGTTTGGTATCACGGCAATGCACCATTAATACTGCTGACTGCCTTGAGTTATCTACCTTTGCGTGGTTCCAGTTCGGTATCATCTCCGTCGACTTTCTTCCCGTCGTCAATGGCGACTTGTTCAGGGAAAGACAATCGTACATACGAAGCAAACGGAGCTTAAAATCCGGAAAGCAACAAGAAACAGGATCTCCTGCCTCATGTGCAGTTTATAGACTCTGCTGTATAGAAATGGATGGCAGATCAAGCCATCATCAGGGATAGTTCAATTTCGCTGTCGAAATGAAAAAGGCATTAACTCGTTAAAGGTGTCGGCCAATGAACTAGTAATAGTAAGAGGAACAGGGATGATGATCACTGGCTGCTCCAAACCTAACTTACATGACAAGGAGACGTCAAAAAGAAAGCTAGTTCATGGCATGCGCCGTGGTTGCACGGCTTGGAGCCAAAGGAAAAAAATATGCACGAGGATCATCAGTTCATCACCCAACATGGCCTCTATGTGTATCATATTGAGGAGATTGTACTGGCGCTTTGGTGTCGTCCACGGGACATCACTCTCCCTGACGGTGTTTAAGATGACATTTCTTCGAAGCTTGCGGAGTCAGGACTCAGGAGAGTACTGCCAAGTCGGCCTACAAGCCGAAAATTCTGGGTGCCACCTCCACGTTGATGAAGTCATGTATGTGGAGTAATTAGTTATCCGCTTAGATGACCAAACTGTGGGTTCTGTCAACTTTGCAAGAGGGAGCCAAAACCGCAGCATACAATGTTTAAGGAGTTCACTATCACTCGAATGTGCGTAAACTCTATTACGTTGATCGACAAGCACATGTTGTCATCAACTCTGAGATGTCGTTTGGAAGGTCGCCGCTGGTGTGTGAGTGGAGTTGAGACGAATTTATTTGCCCGGGCGTCGCTCCGCTCCCACCACCCCAGTGACGGTCCAGGGCAGACTAATTAACCCTAACTATAGAACAGAGGAACGAGGTCACCCCAGCCCCCCCCCCCCCCCCCCTCAATAATTTGGCCGGTGAAGATGGGAGGGAGTTGTTCCGCCGCCGCCGCCTGTGTCGCACAAGCGGAAGAGGCCGAACCTGACATAGGACAGAAGTTATGAGTAAATTTCGCGTCATGCATGTGATCAGTCGTTCCGAGAACTAAAAAGAATCAGTTAAGCAAACAGATCACAAATACAAGAAATTGCTTGGTAGATAAAAACCATAACCAAAATTGATCACATCTCTTGGTCTCGAGAGTCTACACAAGGGCAAACATCATGAGTGCATGGTGTACCTCACATCCACATCCATGGTTCGGTGTCACTGAGAGGCGCCATAAATACTGCATGCAGGTTTGAGTTATCTAGCTTTGCAAGGCTTCGGTTCGTCAAAATTTACTACAGTTCACCAGCCATGTTGCATTGTGTCAACTCAAGGCACAGGTCATATATGATCATGGTTCATGGATCGATCTTCTTCTCGTCACCAATCTTGACGCTCACCCGGTCGATGTCGGCAACTATTCTCAGTCAACTAGCTAATGGCGCGCGATGGACATATATCAAGGTGAGATCGATGATCGATGTTTCCACGCAGGCAAATGGCGATTAATTCTTGAAAGCAACATATAGAAAAAAAATTCCTTCTGAGGTGATCGTTGGCAAAGGATTGGCCTTACATGTGTACAAATGTAGTGCACGTCCTACTGTGTGTATATGGATGATTGATCAGGGCGCCATCAAGGTTCTTTGATCTTGATCTTAATATATACATGTAGACAGAAGAAGCGATGGCAACAGGGATCAAGCGATTGTAGGCCAGCCGTGGTGGTGCCGATTGTGGACTTTGTGCGCCATAAATTTGCTTGTTGTTGATGACTTTCCTGGTCACATGTGGATTTTGGGCGACATGTACAATTATTTGGCCGGCCGAGTTCAATTCTTGATGCAGAGGCCAGGAAATCAATAAGGCTGTTTATCTTTGAGAAAAGAAAATTTCTTTTAATTCCTGCCGGACAAATGCAGTTTTCCATCTACAGGAAAGTTGTTTTTTTTCAAATTGAGGGCCCAAAATCCCAGTTTCATTAAAATGAAAACGACAATACAGAAGTTACGTAGTACTTGAGTACTTTAGTACAGCGGTAATGACATGTTCCCCTTTTAGATTGTTTCAAAAAAATGTCCATATTTTTCTTGAAAAGGAGGTCAAAACCCTCAGCCTAGCCAGAGTATGTTTACATGTCATGCATTAGTTAAGTTAGCATGTGCCTAGAAATTAACTCTAAACCCAAGGTAAAGAACCATGCATGGATTGCCATCCAAAATAGGCTATGGACGGCGGATAGGCTCCGGAAGCGGGGGTGGGAGAATTGCGGCCTATGCCCGCTTTGCAAACAAACCGAGGAAACCAATGACCATCTTTTTGTGCATTGCCGTTTCACCAAAAGGATTTGGGGCTTAGTCAAGAGTTGGATGGGGCTTGAAGAGGTGCAACCGGCACAATGGACAAACCTAAGCATTGAAGAATGGTGGTCCCATTTGGCCGAAGCCGCATCCCCTAATCGTAAGGGATTGTCATCTCTAACTCTTCTCATCGTTTGGGAGATTTGGAAGGAGCGCAACGCAAGGGTTTTTCGCAAGAAGCTATCACCAACGTTTGTAATATTAGAAAAGATTAAGTGCGAGGCTAGACTATGGGTACTTGCGGGTGCCAAGCGGTTGGGAATTATAATGCCGGGAGAGTAGGCTTTTGTATTAAACTCTTACTTATTTCTTGTAAACTCCTTCTTAATCAATGAAAGGGGCAAAGCTTTTGCCCCCCTTATTTCAAAAAAAAAAAATCGGTAGTACCTCAAGAACTAGGTTGATGGCTAGAACTGGGGTTCGGTTTAGTCTTGCTTCATTTGTTGCACACTAGTACAATAGGCTAGTGGTGGCTTGGCAAAACACCGTTGCTGATGCGAGACCATCACGCCACTAATATGATGCCGCTAGTATTTTCTAATGGTGGGCGTAGAACGGACCACGTCATCATTATCCCGAATGCCAGTGGCCCACCATACCACCATTTCGTATGCTTGGTGGCATGTGGGACCACACTGCAAATAGTTAGGGTTTAGTGGCATTCCTTATGTCGCGCACCATGAACGACGGTTGTGATGGTAGCGTGGCGACACGACGACACCATTATTAGGACATCGGCGCTGCAATACTCTGGGCGTACATATGCTGACATGGCGGCGTATTTCAGAAATAATCATTACACATACATATAAATAGACGGTCCATAATATGCACTATTTAAATTAACATAGTAGTCATGCAATAACAAATAAGAAACAATATCTCCCAATTATTATGTGTATGATATGCAACTCTCACACAAACACTAAGACAACAAATAATAGGCAGCAATATGAAGGAAAAATGACTGGACGTGCAAGGATTACCAAATCAAATCATTCATCGATATCCTACTAGATCCGATGCAACGTGCATCCTATTGTCCAACTACTAGATCCTTGATCAAGAACAACTACCTTAGAAACTTGCATTAGGAACTGTAAGTAGTCTTCTTTTGCCTCATATCTAGAGTTGAATCTTTTATAACTGTTGTGAGTGTATCTGTTCACCTAGCCCTAGCACCGCTACCATGAACTGTTGTGAGTGTATCTATTGTGAGTGTCCTCTGTGCACTGCATACCACGCCATCTACTAAAGACATGCATAAGATTTTAGTAATGCATCATGCATGATATTTACGCAAGTTTGGAAATATCATAATTAAGCAACAATATAAACCATTTTGGAGCAAGTGTGTCCTCAAACTGCCACTAAAGGGGTCAAGAGCAACAAAGTTGTTGTATCTATCACATGGGCATATATATCCATGCGATTATTTCAAATCATATCTGTCACCGCAAACTTCAAGAACACATTTATGTTTTGACCCATGACCTATATGTAAAAACAGGACAAAAAGTTATTAGAGAACAAATGACACATTCCATAGAAAATTTCGGCATGACCTACCCTAAAAATAGGACATATATGAGAGTCCGAAATTTGAAGGAACAGAAAATCACCATTTTATATCAAACACTGGTGCTCATGTACATTTCCTGCAAAATTAAACACATCTCGAGCAACAAAAATGAGGTGTCTGTCTATGCTCACATGTGCACGTGTGTCAGCATGACAAGAATAGAAAATATAGCAGTTCAAGATAATCATCTCGACATATGCCTTTGATTGGCAGGTTTCTTCTTATAGCAGTTCAAGATAATCATCTCGACATATGCCAAGCTTTTTGCACAAGTCTGACTCGGTGTGGGACTGGCAGAATTATTCCTTGCATCATTCCGATCCTCCCAAATGTGCCAAAAAACAACAGCTAGAACAGTAGCTTCCACTTCCGTCGCCTGACTTAGAAACGAGAAGAGCCAAGTCTTAGTAGACATGAACTCCCCACGGTCAAGTTTGAAATTAAAGGCCTATTTTATTAGTCGCCACACTTCTCTAGCAAAATGACAGGTGAGTAAGGAATGCGCAATGTCCTCACTCCTACCACAAAAGATACACAAATCACTCGTCGGAATGTTTCGACGCTGCATCTGTTCACCATTCGGGAGACAATCATGAGCAAATCTCCACAAATGGATTTTCATTTTTCCTGGGGCATTGATTCTCCAGAGAGCTTTCCAGTCTTTTTCCTCGTTCATCGAACCAGAATGCATACCCCTCCCAGCCAAGCTACGGCTGACAAAGAACTTGTCAGACCGAGCAAAATTGTACGCCGAACGTACAGTGTATATACCTTGTTTGGAAAACGGCCAACGCACAATGTCAGTGCCTCCATGTCTATCAATCGGAATCTGGAGGATCAATTCTGCTGTCGCCGCATCAAAGAAAGCATGTACCGTCTCCGGGATCCAAGAATGAGTCACCTCATCGATCAGACAACTTACTGTCGCAATGTCTGGGATAGGTTTCAGAGGTCGAAGCAAATACGGTGGCCTATCCGGGATCCAATGATCGGACTTGATCTTGACGCTCGTCCCATCACCTATGCCCCACTGGACACCCCGAAGCAACAGCTCACGACCGAAAAGAATGCTTCTCCACGTGAACGACGAGGTTCTGGGCTTTGGAGCATGCCAAAAATCAGAGTGAGGAAAGTACCTGCCCTTTAGAACCCTGGCGCACAAAGAGGTCGGCTCCGTCAGTAAGTGCCATCCTTGCCTTCCAAGCATTGCTTGATTGAACAAGGACAAGTCGCGGAAACCAAGTCCACCGAAAGATTTAGGAGTAGATAACCACTCCCATGACCTCCAATGAAGTTTCTTTTTCCCGTCTTCAATACCCCACCATTGGTTAGCGTTGGTGGCTCTCATCTTGTCACAATTAGCAACAGGAACTTGAAAACAGCTAAACACAAAGGTCGGGGTGGCTCGGATCATGACCTTCAAGAAAACCTCTTTGCCAGCTCGTGACATGGGTCGATCAACAACACCATTGATTCTTTTCCAAATCATCCCAAGAAGGAAATTGAAGGTTGCCGTGGGAGACCGTCCAACAGAGGTAGGCATCCCTAAATAAAACTCATTTAGGATTTCTCTGTGGACCTCAAGACACAACTTAACCCTTTCCTTAATACTGTCATCACAATGGTTTCCAACGAATATTGAGGACTTCTCCAAATTAATCTTCTGTCCCGAGCCATCACAATACTTCTTCATAATTTGATTTAGAGTTTCCACACTCCTACTATCACTCCTTGCAAAAAAGATGCTGTCATCTGCAAACAGTAAATGGGATATAGGAGGACCGAGTCTACCATTTTTGATTCCATGAAGCTCACCTTGGTTCTCACTTTGCTACAGTAAATTAGACAGACCTTCAGTGCATAGAAGAAACAAGTAGGGGCTAATGGGGTCCCCTTGTCGAATGCCTCTAGAAGGAATCACAGGAGCAGTTAATTCACCATTCACACGGACAACATATCTGATACACGTGACACACCTCATAACCGCCTGTATCCAACTGGGGGCAAAGCCAAGCTTGCATAAACATCCGTGGAGATAATCCCACTCGACCCGATCATAAGCCTTCATCATGTCAGTTTTTAGGGCAAAGAAAGGGCGTTTGTTGTTCTGATGTTGGATGGTGTGCAAGCATTCAAATGCAATAAGAGCATTTTTAGTGATCAATCTGCCAGGTACAAAGGCACTTTGGTTCTCTGAAATAATCTCGGGCAAGATCACCTTTAGTCTATTTGCAAGTGTTTTAGACGCAATCTTGTAGATAACATTACATAAACTGATTGGTCTAAAATTCTTGAGCTCCTTGGGTTTAGTAACGTTTGGGATAAGAACAACCACTGAGTCACAAAAACCTTCAGGAATCTCACCACCATTGATGAAGGAGCGAACCGCAAAGCAAATGTCATCTTTAAGAAGCTCCCAATGGGTATGATAAAAAAGAGCCGGAAAACCATCCGGGCCTGGAGCTTTTGTTGGACCCATTTGAAACAAAGCAGCCTCAATTTCTTCATCAGTATACGGTTTGCAAAGATCATCATTCATCGCAGCCGAAACTTTAGAACGAATTGCCTCGAGAACTGCATCAACTGTGGTACAAGTTTCAGAAGAAAAAAGGTTTTCGTAGAAATTGTGGACCATACCTTTTATCCCAGCTTGAACCTCACATTTAGAGCCATTAGACCTCAGCAGCATATCAATTTTGTTAGCTCGCCGCCTAGCCGATGCCCTCGCATGGAAGAAGGCGGTGTTACAATCTTCTTCACGGAGCCACTCAACCCGAGAACGTTGTCGTGCCATGATCTCTTCCCTCTCAAAGAGCTCACAGAGTTCATGCTCCACCGCCCTTTCATCCTCCAGCATAGAATCCGAGAGTTGCTCACCTCGAATGTACTTGAGACGCCCTTCAAGCTTGCGGATCTGTTTCCGCACCGACCCAAAGGTGGCTTTGCTCCAGTCCTTCAAAGAAACAGCAACACATTTCAACCGCGACCACGTCGCCTGCAAGGATCGGTTCCCATCCCCCGATCCAGACCATGCCTCTTCGAAGACTTGCTTATAATCTGGAGCGCGTTGCCACATAGCTTCGTAATGAAAACCTTGGTAGACAGCCTGAGGCTACACACCTTGCACCCCCCGATCCAGGGATAGAAGAATAGCATAATGGTCAGATGAAGTTGTTATAATGTTCTCTACCGAACAATTCTGAAACCTCTGCGTAAAACCGCCATTTGCAACAGCACGATCAAGTCGCACCTTCACATGATGATCGGCATCCCGACAGTTACACCAGGTGAACTTTGGGCCTTCAAAACCCAGATCTTGTAATTCACAATCTTGCAAACACTCACGGAAGGCATTAATTTGCGATTCAGTTCTATCCCGTGGACCAATATGCTCATCTTGGCTGAGAACCTCATTGAAGTCGCCACAGCATAACCACGGGCCATTCCATTGAGCACGCATAAACCAGAGAAACTCCCAGAATTGATCGTGAAGCTCTCGCCGAGGTTCCCCATACACAAAGGTTGCCCTCCATTTGGTCCCCACCTCCGGTGTGATATGGACATCAATACACCGAGCATTACTAGCCATAAGCGTGACATTGATCGAGGACAACCAAAACAGAACCAGACCACCACTTAGTCCCTCACTACTAACAGCGAGGCATCCCAAGTAGCCTAAGGACCACATAAAATTCCGAACTCTTGTATCCTTCATCTTCGTTTCGGAGAGGAAGGGACGGGTGGGACGGTGAAGCTTCACCAGCCAGCGAAGCTTGCCAACTATCGCGTCCGTCCCCAGACCGCGACAGTTCCAACAAAGGATACTCATTGCGTGCGGTGGGGCTGATCAACAGCACCCACCTGATCCGCCGATCCATTACTTGCACCACACTTCAGCTTCTTGTTCGAATCATTACTCTCTTTCCCAACATCAACTGCCACCGGTCCATGTGAGGGTTTAGGGCACACGGCCAAAGCAAGAGGATTATTTTCCTCTACAACGGCTGAATGAACTCTTGGTTGGTATACCATGTTCGTCTTACATTTCTGACCAGATAACACCTTCTCACCTTTTCCTCTCAGCACAATCTCCTTCCCCGAGCCACTGCCATTCTTAGCTTGCTTATTCCTCGCTCTCTAGTTCTTTGGTTTGGACGGGGAGGAGACTTCCCCCTGGTCACCAGGTTTCTGGACATTCCCCTTAGCCATATTATCACTTCCCACTGGTTAGAGCGCTCCGGAGAGCGGTTAGCTGACCGTGACTGGCTAGCAGGTACTGAGCCACTAGAGGATTGAGTGGCTTGAAATTTCTTCTTCCTCTCATCCGGGGCACACATGCGATCGGCGGAATACGGCAACCGATCCTCAGCATCTCTTTCCCCCGGTGACTTGCATTCTAGAGCGGAGTGACCAATCATCCCACACGAGAAGGAATAGCGTGGTAACTGTTCATATTGAACACTGAACCATTTTGTAGCATTCCGACGTTTGGAGAAGACAGTGACTCCCCGCATCAACGGTTTGTCAACATCGACTACCACCCGTACCCTCATGAAGCTACCCCAACAGCGCCCTGTCTCATCACAGTCCACCTTCGGGACACTACCTTCTATGCCTAGGGAACCCGCAATGGCAGATCCCCACCTCTTGTGCATGTAGCCAAAAGGTAGATCAAAGATTCTGACCCAAATCTTCAGCTTATTGAACACCATGTTCTTTGGTCTCCGATCGACGTCAAAATCTTGCAGAATCACCGCATGTCTACCAACAACCCAAGGCGGGTCATCAGCAACGCGGTTTTGTCCGCCTTCGTCCCAAATTCCGCAATGAACATATTATCACCAGCAGGATTTAGAGAGAGACCTCGAGGATTACCCCACGCTGGACGAAGTGCCGCTCTGATCGTGCTAATATGCAAAGTAGAAGGAGCAAGAACTTTTGTAACCAGCGCCCAACTCGAGTGAATCGGGAAATCCTCAGCGCCATCATCCAGAACAACCGTAGCCGCCTCCGCTGCCGTCAACCGGAGGCGCCCCATCATCTCAGAGACATGATCCTCAGATTCGGCCGCTGCCACCGCCGGTGGAGGAGCCGATCCACTTCCCCAGAACCATCCGCCCCTATGGCAGATGTTTCAGCCAGCTTGCCCCGATCGCCCAGATCCGTCGAGCCCATCATTGAACCCCTCTCCGTTCACGTCACCAGACCAAGGGCGGGTAGCAATCACAAGAGAGCCCCTTGATCGCCCCGAGTCGGTTCCGCGAGGACACAGAGAGGTAGTCTAGGGCATGGGAGGGGCAAGAGATAGCACCTGAAGAGAATGCACGCACACGCACGTCCCCAGATCGGATCTCTTCCTTCGTTCCGGTGATCGCCTAGGAGTCGCCAAAACCCTAGGAGAGAGAAAACAGTCAGAAATCCTATCTTGGCGACTGTTGGTGGAACCTACTGTGCACGGAGGCAGGAGCGGATTCGTTCGCCTTGATCCCACGGCGGCAGCCAACTTGTCATACATGGCATGGCGGCGAACGGCGGCTCAAAGCACTATACTTGTTGATTTTTTGCATATATTTCTAGCATATTTCATATATAGCTTTGGTCCTTATAATCGAAAAATCAAAGTGTAGGACGAGCTACACATAGCTCGTTTCTCAAAAAAATCATCAAAGAACTATATTTTAAAGTTTCAAAAAAATAGACAATGAATTATTATACAAGTGTGCAAAAGATCAATGTGAAACCCTCATTATTTTGGCCTCTGCAAAAATAACAAATTTGTAGATCTGAAGTAGTGAACGGTGACATTTTTCAAATCTCTAAAACTTGTTAGACTTTGTTATTTTTGTGTAGCCTGAAATACTATGTTTTTTGAACTGAGATTTTACAAACTGGTAGAGTAGATCATTGACTACATCTACAATTTTTTCTAGAATTTTTGAAACATAAAAATATCATTTTTGAATTTTTGAAAAAAATGGCCTACATATAGCCCGGGCTAAAAAACCGCTCTCTCCTTATAATATCCTTTTTAGCTTTAAACGGAGAAAAACAATCCGAATGGATCTTATATTTTTCATAACTTAAAAAAAATTTAATACACCCCATAAAATTTTCCTCCCAACATGGTATATCTCCACTTTCCGTGCAGAACTGCCAGTACCGCATAGTTGCTCAGAAATCTTGGCATGATGAAATTTCCGCCCGCGAACTTCGACTCGATGCAGCCTCCAGCCGTCCCACACGCCTATCCCGTACCTTTGGAAGCTCGGACCTCACGGTTCCTTGGGTCGTGACATTTGCTCGCGGCTGCCATGGATCCGGCGTGAAGCTCCACGGTATGCCCGATTTGGCCGTGATGTCGAGGTAGCTACCCTGATTCTGTCGGCTCGCCGCGGTAGCAGCCACCACCTCCACTGATTTGGAGGACCAAGACGAGTCCGAGTTGATTTGCCACAAAGCCCTCTCCAGCTGTCAATTCCCCTTGCAAACCAGAGCGAAAATTCATCGATTTGTTTATTTCAAGTTTCAGGATATTGAGCAATTCGATTTGAACTCGTCTCCCTCGGACAATTTGGATATTGTAGACTTGATTAATGATGATGATTCAAGAACAGATTGTGGTTTTCGCGATGAAGAAGCTCGAGAATAGAAAAAAAACTGGAGAGGATCGACATTCGGTCGTCTCTGCATTCCTCGGAACCGTGCTCTTGGGCATAATATGCTCATGCGAGATTAGTTCTCCTAGGTAATGACCTACCCATTTCATTTGTGGCAGCTATATGTGAGATAGCCTCCCAACTTATTCATACTATTTTCTCTGTATTCGTGTGCGATTTGAACCATTCTTTGCATTCCAAACCATTTGTTAATTTAATTATTTGCATTTGAACTATTATATATTGTAATTTAGATTATTGTTGTATTGTGATGTTTGAACATTCATAAATTTTATTTATATTACTATTATATTAAGATTATGTAATCCAAAAAATCGCATATATGTGCTTAACTCTAAAACCGAAAGTTCAGTCTAACTAAAACCGAAAGTTCAATTTTACGGCAGAGTTGACATGTTCGGCAATAGCCCACGAGATACCCTCTACATGGCATGCTGAAAGATTAAGAGATCCTAGAAGTCTAAACCTAGTCGGTTTCAGGTGAAGGCAATTGGTGAAGTCTATATATGACATGCTGAAAGATTAAGAGAACATTAATTTCTAGTTGTATTTACTGAATGTTTTCATCTTCATATTTTCTTTGAATTACATTTTATAAAGTAAAATAGATTTTATTCCAATTACCTGACTGCATAATACCTACTTATTTTATTTTTTGTGCATATTATGTTTTTTTTCAAACTATGTTTGGTCTATGTACTTTATGCAAGTAAAATATTTACTTGTAGTATGCAACCTTTTTATACTTCTCAGGGTGTTTGGTTGACCGAGTTTCTTGAGTTCTGAGAGGAATCATCAGTCAGATGCAAAAGAATATGCAATCTGTTCGTACCTTCTAGTTCTGTTCCTTAAAAATGCAATTTTGCCATTTGACAACTGAGTGTTTTTTATATTTGTCAACACTCAAGTTTTTTGTCAATCCCTTATTTGGAAAGAATTACAGGTCATTTTATATTAGTAAATTATTATCCAACAGACAGTGTAAATTGCATATTGTCAACACGTATTTACAATTATATACATTGTAAATTATATAGACATGCTATTTAGCACAGAGGGTGCGGAAAAACTTGTTTTATATCTAAGACATTTTTTTAATTGTTATATTCAGAATTTTGTTTGGCATACAAATAATTATGTTCATATTTACCCATAGCAAAAATAAATTGACATAGCAAACATGATATATAAGCTGTAACAACTTAAAAATCACAAAATTCTTTTATAACCCACGTAAACCAAAAATTTTACATCATGTATGGATTTCCTTACGGTCCTCGAGACTATTGGGGTAACGAAAAATTTCCATGACGTAAATATCACATACGGTTGCAACCAAACGATGCTGTAGAATAACTATTCTTCACCTTGGGGTCAAATATCGCGTCGCATAAATTAGTTATATATACACTGCAGATTACATGAAACTTCAAATATTGATGAAATAGGAAACAATCGACATTTCATCTTGTGAAAGGAAGAAAAAATGACTTATGGCAAATTGAAAAATGGTAAATACTAAATAGACACTGTCAACACCAAAAAATGCTTTTGGAGCCCAAGCTCACTGGAGCCTTTTATTTAAAAAATTCAAATATGATAATTTGAAGTTTCAATAAAAATTGGAAAAAATATATGTAAATGTAGGTAATGATGTGTACATTCAAGTGTGCAACATCTTAATCTGAAATACCTTCTATTACGGGCTATTTAAAAAAATCTAACAAGGTTTAAATATGCACTATTCATATATCAATATCTAAAACTTTGTTTTTTTTGTGTAGGGTAGAATACAATGTATTTCAGAGTGAGACTTTGCAGATTTGAGGTATACATTTATTGCCTATATGTACATATATTTTTTAGAATTTTTTAAAAATACTAAAATATTTTTGAATTGTTCAACATAAAGGGCTCGAGTGAGTCTGGGAGCCAAGTCGATGCACTCCTGTCAACACGCACAGCTAGCTTGCTAGGTAGCAAAACATACAGGATGATGATCTTATCTCTTGGCCCCCAAGAGTCAAGACGCACAGGGAAGGTCACATACATCAGTACAAAGATGTGCATAGCATCCCTGTCAACAGTTTGGTATCACGGCAATGCACCATTAATACTGCTGACTGCCTTGAGTTATCTACCTTTGCGTGGTTCCAGTTCGGTATCATCTCCGTCGACTTTCTTCCCGTCGTCAATGGCGACTTGTTCAGGGAAAGACAATCGTACATACGAAGCAAACGGAGCTTAAAATCCGGAAAGCAACAAGAAACAGGATCTCCTGCCTCATGTGCAGTTTATAGACTCTGCTGTATAGAAATGGATGGCAGATCAAGCCATCATCAGGGATAGTTCAATTTCGCTGTCGAAATGAAAAAGGCATTAATTCGTTAAAGGTGTCGGCCAATGAACTAGTAATAGTAAGAGGAACAGGGATGATGATCACTGGCTGCTCCAAACCTAACTTACATGACAAGGAGACGTCAAAAAGAAAGCTAGTTCATGGCATGCGCCGTGGTTGCACGGCTTGGAGCCAAAGGAAAAAAATATGCACGAGGATCATCAGTTCATCACCCAACATGGCCTCTCTGGGTATCATATTGAGGAGATTGTACTGGCGCTTTGGTGTCGTCCACGGGACATCACTCTCCCTGACGGTGTTTAAGATGACATTTCTTCGAAGCTTGCGGAGTCAGGACTCAGGAGAGTACTGCCAAGTCGGCCTACAAGCCGAAAATTCTGGGTGCCACCTCCACGTTGATGAAGTCATGTATGTGGAGTAATTAGTTATCCGCTTAGATGACCAAACTGTGGGTTCTGTCAACTTTGCAAGAGGGAGCCAAAACCGCAGCATACAATGTTTAAGGAGTTCACTATCACTCGAATGTGCGTAAACTCTATTACGTTGATCGACAAGCACATGTTGTCATCAACTCTGAGATGTCGTTTGGAAGGTCGCCGCTGGTGTGTGAGTGGAGTTGAGACGAATTTATTTGCCCGGGCGTCGCTCCGCTCCCACCACCCCAGTGACGGTCCAGGGCAGACTAATTAACCCTAACTATAGAACAGAGGAACGAGGTCACCCCAGCCCCCCCCCCCCCCCACCTCAATAATTTGGCCGGTGAAGATGGGAGGGAGTTGTTCCGCCGCCGCCGCCTGTGTCGCACAAGCGGAAGAGGCCGAACCTGACATAGGACAGAAGTTATGAGTAAATTTCGCGTCATGCATGTGATCAGTCGTTCCGAGAACTAAAAAGAATCAGTTAAGCAAACAGATCACAAATACAAGAAATTGCTTGGTAGATAAAAACCATAACCAAAATTGATCACATCTCTTGGTCTCGAGAGTCTACACAAGGGCAAACATCATGAGTGCATGGTGTACCTCACATCCACATCCATGGTTCGGTGTCACTGAGAGGCGCCATAAATACTGCATGCAGGTTTGAGTTATCTAGCTTTGCAAGGCTTCGGTTCGTCAAAATTTACTACAGTTCACCAGCCATGTTGCATTGTGTCAACTCAAGGCACAGGTCATATATGATCATGGTTCATGGATCGATCTTCTTCTCGTCACCAATGTTGACGCTCACCCGGTCGATGTCGGCAACTATTCTCAGTCAACTAGCTAATGGCGCGCGATGGACATATATCAAGGTGAGATCGATGATCGATGTTTCCACGCAGGCAAATGGCGATTAATTCTTGAAAGCAACATATAGAAAAAAAATTCCTTCTGAGGTGATCGTTGGCAAAGGATTGGCCTTACATGTGTACAAATGTAGTGCACGTCCTACTGTGTGTATATGGATGATTGATCAGGGCGCCATCAAGGTTCTTTGATCTTGATCTTAATATATACATGTAGACAGAAGAAGCGATGGCAACAGGGATCAAGCGATTGTAGGCCAGCCGTGGTGGTGCCGATTGTGGACTTTGTGCGCCATAAATTTGCTTGTTGTTGATGACTTTCCTGGTCACATGTGGATTTTGGGCGACATGTACAATTATTTGGCCGGCCGAGTTCAATTCTTGATGCAGAGGCCAGGAAATCAATAAGGCTGTTTATCTTTGAGAAAAGAAAATTTCTTTTAATTCCTGCCGGACAAATGCAGTTTTCCATCTACAGGAAAGTTGTTTTTTTTCAAATTGAGGGCCCAAAATCCCAGTTTCATTAAAATGAAAACGACAATACAGAAGTTACGTAGTACTTGAGTACTTTAGTACAGCGGTAATGACATGTTCCCCTTTTAGATTGTTTCAAAAAAATGTCCATATTTTTCTTGAAAAGGAGGTCAAAACCCTCAGCCTAGCCAGAGTATGTTTACATGTCATGCATTAGTTAAGTTAGCATGTGCCTAGAAATTAACTCTAAACCCAAGGTAAAGAACCATGCATGGATTGCCATCCAAAATAGGCTATGGACGGCGGATAGGCTCCGGAAGCGGGGGTGGGAGAATTGCGGCCTATGCCCGCTTTGCAAACAAACCGAGGAAACCAATGACCATCTTTTTGTGCATTGCCGTTTCACCAAAAGGATTTGGGGCTTAGTCAAGAGTTGGATGGGGCTTGAAGAGGTGCAACCGGCACAATGGACAAACCTAAGCATTGAAGAATGGTGGTCCCATTTGGCCGAAGCCGCATCCCCTAATCGTAAGGGATTGTCATCTCTAACTCTTCTCATCGTTTGGGAGATTTGGAAGGAGCGCAACGCAAGGGTTTTTCGCAAGAAGCTATCACCAACGTTTGTAATATTAGAAAAGATTAAGTGCGAGGCTAGACTATGGGTACTTGCGGGTGCCAAGCGGTTGGGAATTATAATGCCGGGAGAGTAGGCTTTTGTATTAAACTCTTACTTATTTCTTGTAAACTCCTTCTTAATCAATGAAAGGGGCAAAGCTTTTGCCCCCCTTATTTCAAAAAAAAAAAATCGGTAGTACCTCAAGAACTAGGTTGATGGCTAGAACTGGGGTTCGGTTTAGTCTTGCTTCATTTGTTGCACACTAGTACAATAGGCTAGTGGTGGCTTGGCAAAACACCGTTGCTGATGCGAGACCATCACGCCACTAATATGATGCCGCTAGTATTTTCTAATGGTGGGCGTAGAACGGACCACGTCATCATTATCCCGAATGCCAGTGGCCCACCATACCACCATTTCGTATGCTTGGTGGCATGTGGGACCACACTGCAAATAGTTAGGGTTTAGTGGCATTCCTTATGTCGCGCACCATGAACGACGGTTGTGATGGTAGCGTGGCGACACGACGACACCATTATTAGGACATCGGCGCTGCAATACTCTGGGCGTACATATGCTGACATGGCGGCGTATTTCAGAAATAATCATTACACATACATATAAATAGACGGTCCATAATATGCACTATTTAAATTAACATAGTAGTCATGCAATAACAAATAAGAAACAATATCTCCCAATTATTATGTGTATGATATGCAACTCTCACACAAACACTAAGACAACAAATAATAGGCAGCAATATGAAGGAAAAATGACTGGACGTGCAAGGATTACCAAATCAAATCATTCATCGATATCCTACTAGATCCGATGCAACGTGCATCCTATTGTCCAACTACTAGATCCTTGATCAAGAACAACTACCTTAGAAACTTGCATTAGGAACTGTAAGTAGTCTTCTTTTGCCTCATATCTAGAGTTGAATCTTTTATAACTGTTGTGAGTGTATCTGTTCACCTAGCCCTAGCACCGCTACCATGAACTGTTGTGAGTGTATCTATTGTGAGTGTCCTCTGTGCACTGCATACCACGCCATCTACTAAAGACATGCATAAGATTTTAGTAATGCATCATGCATGATATTTACGCAAGTTTGGAAATATCATAATTAAGCAACAATATAAACCATTTTGGAGCAAGTGTGTCCTCAAACTGCCACTAAAGGGGTCAAGAGCAACAAAGTTTTTGTATCTATCACATGGGCATATATATCCATGCGATTATTTCAAATCATATCTGTCACCGCAAACTTCAAGAACACATTTATGTTTTGACCCATGACCTATATGTAAAAACAGGACAAAAAGTTATTAGAGAACAAATGACACATTCCATAGAAAATTTCAGCATGACCTACCCTAAAAATAGGACATATATGAGAGTCCGAAATTTGAAGGAACAGAAAATCACCATTTTATATCAAACACCGGTGCTCATGTACATTTCCTGCAAAATTAAACACATCTCGAGCAACAAAAATGAGGTGTCTGTCTATACTCACATGTGCACGTGTGTCAGCATGACAAGAATAAAAAATATAGCAGTTCAAGATAATCATCTCGACATATGCCTTTGATTGGCAGGTTTCTTCTTATAGCAGTTCAAGATAATCATCTCGACATATGCCAAGCTTTTTGCACAAGTCTGACTCGGTGTGGGACTGGCAGAATTATTCCTTGCATCATTCCGATCCTCCCAAATGTGCCAAAAAACAACAGCTAGAACAGTAGCTTCCACTTCCGTCGCCTGACTTAGAAACGAGAAGAGCCAAGTCTTAGTAGACATGAACTCCCCACGGTCAAGTTTGAAATTAAAGGCCTATTTTATTAGTCGCCACACTTCTCTAGCAAAATGACAGGTGAGTAACGAATGCGCAATGTCCTCACTCCTACCACAAAAGATACACAGATCACTCGTCGGAATGTTTCGACGCTGCATCTGTTCACCATTCGGGAGACAATCATGAGCAAATCTCCACAAATGGATTTTCATTTTTCCTGGGGCATTGATTCTCCAGAGAGCTTTCCAGTCTTTTTCCTCGTTCATCGAACCAGAATGCATACCCCTCCCAGCCAAGCTACGGCTGACAAAGAACTTGTCAGACCGAGCAAAATTGTACGCCGAACGTACAGTGTATATACCTTGTTTGGAAAACGGCCAACGCACAATGCCAGTGCCTCCATGTCTATCAATCGGAATCTGGAGGATCAATTCTGCTGTCGCCGCATCAAAGAAAGCATGTACCGTCTCCGGGATCCAAGAATGAGTCACCTCATCGATCAGACAACTTACTGTCGCAATGTCTGGGATAGGTTTCAGAGGTCGAAGCAAATACGGTGGCCTATCCGGGATCCAATGATCGGACTTGATCTTGACGCTCATCCCATCACCTATGCCCCACTGGACACCCCGAAGCAACAGCTCACGACCGAAAAGAATGCTTCTCCACGTGAACGACGAGGTTCTGGGCTTTGGAGCATGCCAAAAATCAGAGTGAGGAAAGTACCTGCCCTTTAGAACCCTGGCGCACAAAGAGGTCGGCTCCGTCAGTAAGTGCCATCCTTGCCTTCCAAGCATTGCTTGATTGAACAAGGACAAGTCGCGGAAACCAAGTCCACCGAAAGATTTAGGAGTAGATAACCACTCCCATGACCTCCAATGAAGTTTCTTTTTCCCGTCTTCAATACCCCACCATTGGTTAGCGTTGGTGGCTCTCATCTTGTCACAATTAGCAACAGGAACTTGAAAACAGCTAAACACAAAGGTCGGGGTGGCTCGGATCATGACCTTCAAGAAAACCTCTTTGCCAGCTCGTGACATGGGTCGATCAACAACACCATTGATTCTTTTCCAAATCATCCCAAGAAGGAAATTGAAGGTTGCCGTGGGAGACCGTCCAACAGAGGTAGGCATCCCTAAATAAAACTCATTTAGGATTTCTCTGTGGACCTCAAGACACAACTTAACCCTTTCCTTAATACTGTCATCACAATGGTTTCCAACGAATATTGAGGACTTCTCCAAATTAATCTTCTGTCCCGAGCCATCACAATACTTCTTCATAATTTGATTTAGAGTTTCCACACTCCTACTATCACTCCTTGCAAAAAAGATGCTGTCATCTGCAAACAGTAAATGGGATATAGGAGGACCGAGTCTACCATTTTTGATTCCATGGAGCTCACCTTGGTTCTCACTTTGCTACAGTAAATTAGACAGACCTTCAGTGCATAGAAGAAACAAGTAGGGGCTAATGGGGTCCCCTTGTCGAATGCCTCTAGAAGGAATCACAGGAGCAGTTAATTCACCATTCACACGGACAACATATCTGATACACGTGACACACCTCATAACCGCCTGTATCCAACTGGGGGCAAAGCCAAGCTTGCATAAACATCCGTGGAGATAATCCCACTCGACCCGATCATAAGCCTTCATCATGTCAGTTTTTAGGGCAAAGAAAGGGCGTTTGTTGTTCTGATGTTGGATGGTGTGCAAGCATTCAAATGCAATAAGAGCATTTTTAGTGATCAATCTGCCAGGTACAAAGGCACTTTGGTTCTCTGAAATAATCTCGGGCAAGATCACCTTTAGTCTATTTGCAAGTGTTTTAGACGCAATCTTGTAGATAACATTACATAAACTGATTGGTCTAAAATTCTTGAGCTCCTTGGGTTTAGTAACGTTTGGGATAAGAACAACCACTGAGTCACAAAAACCTTCAGGAATCTCACCACCATTGATGAAGGAGCGAACCGCAAAGCAAATGTCATCTTTAAGAAGCTCCCAATGGGTATGATAAAAAAGAGCCGGAAAACCATCCGGGCCTGGAGCTTTTGTTGGACCCATTTGAAACAAAGCAGCCTCAATTTCTTCATCAGTATACGGTTTGCAAAGATCATCATTCATCGCAGCCGAAACTTTAGAACGAATTGCCTCGAGAACTGCATCAACTGTGGTACAAGTTTCAGAAGAAAAAAGGTTTTCGTAGAAATTGTGGACCATACCTTTTATCCCAGCTTGAACCTCACATTTAGAGCCATTAGACCTCAGCAGCATATCAATTTTGTTAGCTCGCCGCCTAGCCGATGCCCTCGCATGGAAGAAGGCGGTGTTACAATCTTCTTCACGGAGCCACTCAACCCGAGAACGTTGTCGTGCCATGATCTCTTCCCTCTCAAAGAGCTCACAGAGTTCATGCTCCACCGCCCTTTCATCCTCCAGCATAGAATCCGAGAGTTGCTCACCTCGAATGTACTTGAGACGCCCTTCAAGCTTGCGGATCTGTTTCCGCACCGACCCAAAGGTGGCTTTGCTCCAGTCCTTCAAAGAAACAGCAACACATTTCAACCGCGACCACGTCGCCTGCAAGGATCGGTTCCCATCCCCCGATCCAGACCATGCCTCTTCTAAGACTTGCTTATAATCTGGAGCGCGTTGCCACATAGCTTCGTAATGAAAACCTTGGTAGACAGCCTGAGGCTACACACCTTGCACCCCCCGATCCAGGGATAGAAGAATAGCATAATGGTCAGATGAAGTTGTTATAATGTTCTCTACCGAACAATTCTGAAACCTCTGCGTAAAACCGCCATTTGCAACAGCACGATCAAGTCGCACCTTCACATGATGATCGGCATCCCGACAGTTACACCAGGTGAACTTTGGGCCTTCAAAACCCAGATCTTGTAATTCACAATCTTGCAAACACTCACGGAAGGCATTAATTTGCGATTCAGTTCTATCCCGTGGACCAATATGCTCATCTTGGCTGAGAACCTCATTGAAGTCGCCACAGCATAACCACGGGCCATTCCATTGAGCACGCATAAACCAGAGAAACTCCCAGAATTGATCGTGAAGCTCTCGCCGAGGTTCCCCATACACAAAGGTTGCCCTCCATTTGGTCCCCACCTCCGGTGTGATATGGACATCAATACACCGAGCATTACTAGCCATAAGCGTGACATTGATCGAGGACAACCAAAACAGAACCAGACCACCACTTAGTCCCTCACTACTAACAGCGAGGCATCCCGAGTAGCCTAAGGACCACATAAAATTCCGAACTCTTGTATCCTTCATCTTCGTTTCGGAGAGGAAGGGACGGGTGGGACGGTGAAGCTTCACCAGCCAGCGAAGCTTGCCAACTATCGCGTCCGTCCCCAGACCGCGACAGTTCCAACAAAGGATACTCATTGCGTGCGGTGGGGCTGATCAACAGCACCCACCTGATCCGCCGATCCATTACTTGCACCACACTTCAGCTTCTTGTTCGAATCATTACTCTCTTTCCCAACATCAACTGCCACCGGTCCATGTGAGGGTTTAGGGCACACGGCCAAAGCAAGAGGATTATTTTCCTCTACAACGGCTGAATGAACTCTTGGTTGGTATACCATGTTCGTCTTACGTTTCTGACCAGATAACACCTTCTCACCTTTTCCTCTCAGCACAATCTCCTTCCCCGAGCCACTGCCATTCTTAGCTTGCTTATTCCTCGCTCTCTAGTTCTTTGGTTTGGACGGGGAGGAGACTTCCCCCTGGTCACCAGGTTTCTGGACATTCCCCTTAGCCATATTATCACTTCCCACTGGTTAGAGCGCTCCGGAGAGCGGTTAGCTGACCGTGACTGGCTAGCAGGTACTGAGCCACTAGAGGATTGAGTGGCTTGAAATTTCTTCTTCCTCTCATCCGGGGCACACATGCGATCGGCGGAATACGGCAACCGATCCTCAGCATCTCTTTCCCCCGGTGACTTGCATTCTAGAGCGGAGTGACCAATCATCCCACACGAGAAGGAATAGCGTGGTAACTGTTCATATTGAACACTGAACCATTTTGTAGCATTCCGACGTTTGGAGAAGACAGTGACTCCCCGCATCAACGGTTTGTCAACATCGACTACCACCCGTACCCTCATGAAGCTACCCCAACAGCGCCCTGTCTCATCACAGTCCACCTTCAGGAAACTACCTTCTATGCCTAGGGAACCCGCAATGGCAGATCCCCACCTCTTGTGCATGTAGCCAAAAGGTAGATCAAAGATTCTGACCCAAATCTTCAGCTTATTGAACACCATGTTCTTTGGTCTCCGATCGACGTCAAAATCTTGCAGAATCACCGCATGTCTACCAACAACCCAAGGCGGGTCATCAGCAACGCGGTTTTGTCCGCCTTTGTCCCAAATTCCGCAATGAACATATTATCACCAGCAGGATTTAGAGAGAGACCTCGAGGATTACCCCACGCTGGACGAAGTGCCGCTCTGATCGTGCTAATATGCAAAGTAGAAGGAGCAAGAACTTTTGTAACCAGCGCCCAACTCGAGTGAATCGGGAAATCCTCAGCGCCATCATCCAGAACAACCGTAGCCGCCTCCGCTGCCGTCAACCGGAGGCGCCCCATCATCTCAGAGACATGATCCTCAGATTCGGCCGCTGCCACCGCCGGTGGAGGAGCCGATCCACTTCCCCAGAACCATCCGCCCCTATGGCAGATGTTTCAGCCAGCTTGCCCCGATCGCCCAGATCCGTCGAGCCCATCATTGAACCCCTCTCCGTTCACGTCACCAGACCAAGGGCGGGTAGCAATCACAAGAGAGCCCCTTGATCGCCCCGAGTCGGTTCCGCGAGGACACAGAGAGGTAGTCTAGGGCATGGGAGGGGCAAGAGATAGCACCTGAAGAGAATGCACGCACACGCACGTCCCCAGATCGGATCTCTTCCTTCGTTCCGGTGATCGCCTAGGAGTCGCCAAAACCCTAGGAGAGAGAAAACAGTCAGAAATCCTATCTTGGCGACTGTTGGTGGAACCTACTGTGCACGGAGGCAGGAGCGGATTCGTTCGCCTTGATCCCACGGCGGCAGCCAACTTGTCATACATGGCATGGCGGCGAACGGCGGCTCAAAGCACTATACTTGTTGATTTTTTGCATATATTTCTAGCATATTTCATATATAGCTTTGGTCCTTATAATCGAAAAATCAAAGTGTAGGACGAGCTACACATAGCTCGTTTCTCAAAAAAATCATCAAAGAACTATATTTTAAAGTTTCAAAAAAATAGACAATGAATTATTATACAAGTGTGCAAAAGATCAATGTGAAACCCTCATTATTTTGGCCTCTGCAAAAATAACAAATTTGTAGATCTGAAGTAGTGAACGGTGACATTTTTCAAATCTCTAAAACTTGTTAGACTTTGTTATTTTTGTGTAGCCTGAAATACTATGTTTTTTGAACTGAGATTTTACAAACTGGTAGAGTAGATCATTGACTACATCTACAATTTTTTCTAGAATTTTTGAAACATAAAAATATCATTTTTGAATTTTTGAAAAAAATGGCCTACATATAGCCCGGGCTAAAAAACCGCTCTCTCCTTATAATATCCTTTTTAGCTTTAAACGGAGAAAAACAATCCGAATGGATCTTATATTTTTCATAACTTAAAAAAAATTTAATACACCCCATAAAATTTTCCTCCCAACATGGTATATCTCCACTTTCCGTGCAGAACTGCCAGTACCGCATAGTTGCTCAGAAATCTTGGCATGATGAAATTTCCGCCCGCGAACTTCGACTCGATGCAGCCTCCAGCCGTCCCACACGCCTATCCCGTACCTTTGGAAGCTCGGACCTCACGGTTCCTTGGGTCGTGACATTTGCTCGCGGCTGCCATGGATCCGGCGTGAAGCTCCACGGTATGCCCGATTTGGCCGTGATGTCGAGGTAGCTACCCTGATTCTGTCGGCTCGCCGCGGTAGCAGCCACCACCTCCACTGATTTGGAGGACCAAGACGAGTCCGAGTTGATTTGCCACAAAGCCCTCTCCAGCTGTCAATTCCCCTTGCAAACCAGAGCGAAAATTCATCGATTTGTTTATTTCAAGTTTCAGGATATTGAGCAATTCGATTTGAACTCGTCTCCCTCGGACAATTTGGATATTGTAGACTTGATTAATGATGATGATTCAAGAACAGATTGTGGTTTTCGCGATGAAGAAGCTCGAGAATAGAAAAAAAACTGGAGAGGATCGACATTCGGTCGTCTCTGCATTCCTCGGAACCGTGCTCTTGGGCATAATATGCTCATGCGAGATTAGTTCTCCTAGGTAATGACCTACCCATTTCATTTGTGGCAGCTATATGTGAGATAGCCTCCCAACTTATTCATACTATTTTCTCTGTATTCGTGTGCGATTTGAACCATTCTTTGCATTCCAAACCATTTGTTAATTTAATTATTTGCATTTGAACTATTATATATTGTAATTTAGATTATTGTTGTATTGTGATGTTTGAACATTCATAAATTTTATTTATATTACTATTATATTAAGATTATGTAATCCAAAAAATCGCATATATGTGCTTAACTCTAAAACCGAAAGTTCAGTCTAACTAAAACCGAAAGTTCAATTTTACGGCAGAGTTGACATGTTCGGCAATAGCCCACGAGATACCCTCTACATGGCATGCTGAAAGATTAAGAGATCCTAGAAGTCTAAACCTAGTCGGTTTCAGGTGAAGGCAATTGGTGAAGTCTATATATGACATGCTGAAAGATTAAGAGAACATTAATTTCTAGTTGTATTTACTGAATGTTTTCATCTTCATATTTTCTTTGAATTACATTTTATAAAGTAAAATAGATTTTATTCCAATTACCTGACTGCATAATACCTACTTATTTTATTTTTTGTGCATATTATGTTTTTTTTCAAACTATGTTTGGTCTATGTACTTTATGCAAGTAAAATATTTACTTGTAGTATGCAACCTTTTTATACTTCTCAGGGTGTTTGGTTGACCGAGTTTCTTGAGTTCTGAGAGGAATCATCAGTCAGATGCAAAAGAATATGCAATCTGTTCGTACCTTCTAGTTCTGTTCCTTAAAAATGCAATTTTGCCATTTGACAACTGAGTGTTTTTTATATTTGTCAACACTCAAGTTTTTTGTCAATCCCTTATTTGGAAAGAATTACAGGTCATTTTATATTAGTAAATTATTATCCAACAGACAGTGTAAATTGCATATTGTCAACACGTATTTACAATTATATACATTGTAAATTATATAGACATGCTATTTAGCACAGAGGGTGCGGAAAAACTTGTTTTATATCTAAGACATTTTTTTAATTGTTATATTCAGAATTTTGTTTGGCATACAAATAATTATGTTCATATTTACCCATAGCAAAAATAAATTGACATAGCAAACATGATATATAAGCTGTAACAACTTAAAAATCACAAAATTCTTTTATAACCCACGTAAACCAAAAATTTTACATCATGTATGGATTTCCTTACGGTCCTCGAGACTATTGGGGTAACGAAAAATTTCCATGACGTAAATATCACATACGGTTGCAACCAAACGATGCTGTAGAATAACTATTCTTCACCTTGGGGTCAAATATCGCGTCGCATAAATTAGTTATATATACACTGCAGATTACATGAAACTTCAAATATTGATGAAATAGGAAACAATCGACATTTCATCTTGTGAAAGGAAGAAAAAATGACTTATGGCAAATTGAAAAATGGTAAATACTAAATATACACTGTCAACACCAAAAAATGCTTTTGGAGCCCAAGCTCACTGGAGCCTTTTATTTAAAAAACTTCAAATATGATAATTTGAAGTTTCAAAAAAAATTGGAAAAAATATATGTAAATGTAGGTAATGATGTGTACATTCAAGTGTGCAACATCTTAATCTGAAATACCTTCTATTACGGGCTATTTAAAAAAATCTAACAAGGTTTTAATATGCACTATTCATATATCAATATCTAAAACTTTGTTTTTTTTTGTGTAGGGTAGAATACAATGTATTTCAGAGTGAGACTTTGCATATTTGAGGTATACATTTATTGCCTATATGTACATATATTTTTAAGAATTTTTTAAAAATACTAAAATATTTTTGAATTGTTCAACATAAAGGGCTCGAGTGAGTCTGGGAGCCAAGTCGATGCACTCCTGTCAACACGCACAGCTAGCTTGCTAGGTAGCAAAACATACAGGATGATGATCTTATCTCTTGGCCCCCAAGAGTCAAGACGCACAGGGAAGGTCACATACATCAGTACAAAGATGTGCATAGCATCCCTGTCAACAGTTTGGTATCACGGCAATGCACCATTAATACTGCTGACTGCCTTGAGTTATCTACCTTTGCGTGGTTCCAGTTCGGTATCATCTCCGTCGACTTTCTTCCCGTCGTCAATGGCGACTTGTTCAGGGAAAGACAATCGTACATACGAAGCAAACGGAGCTTAAAATCCGGAAAGCAACAAGAAACAGGATCTCCTGCCTCATGTGCAGTTTATAGACTCTGCTGTATAGAAATGGATGGCAGATCAAGCCATCATCAGGGATAGTTCAATTTCGCTGTCGAAATGAAAAAGGCATTAACTCGTTAAAGGTGTCGGCCAATGAACTAGTAATAGTAAGAGGAACAGGGATGATGATCACTGGCTGCTCCAAACCTAACTTACATGACAAGGAGACGTGAAAAAGAAAGCTAGTTCATGGCATGCGCCGTGGTTGCACGGCTTGGAGCCAAAGGAAAAAAAATATGCAAGGAAAAAAATATGCACGAGGATCATCAGTTCATCACCCAACATGGCCTCTCTATGCATCATATTGAGGAGATTGTACTGGCGCTTTGGTGTCGTCCACGGGACATCACTCTCCCTGACGGTGTTTAAGATGACATTTCTTCGAAGCTTGCGGAGTCAGGACTCAGGAGAGTACTGCCAAGTCGGCCTACAAGCCGAAAATTCTGGGTGCCACCTCCACGTTGATGAAGTCATGTATGTGGAGTAATTAGTTATCCGCTTGGATGACCAAACTGTGGGTTCTGTCAACTTTGCAAGAGGGAGCCAAAACCGCAGCATACAATGTTTAAGGAGTTCATTCACTATCACTCGAATGTGTGTAAACTCTATTACGTTGATCGACAAGCACATGTTGTCATCAACTCTGAGATGTCGTTTGGAAGGTCGCCGCTGGTGTGTGAGTGGAGTTGAGACTAATTTATTTGCCCGGGCGTCGCTCCGCTCCCACCACCCCAGTGACGGTCCAGGGCAGACTAAGAGGTCACCCCCCCCCCCCCCTCCTCAATAATTTGGCCGGTGAAGATGGGAGGGAGTTGTTCCGCCGCCGCCGCCTGTGTCGCACAAGCGGAAGAGGCCGAACCTGACATAGGACAGAAGTTATGAGTAAATTTCGCGTCATGCATGTGATCAGTCGTTCCGAGAACTAAAAAGAATCAGTTAAGCAAACAGATCACAAATACAAGAAATTGCTTGGTAGATAAAAACCATAACCAAAATTGATCACATCTCTTGGTCTCGAGAGTCTACACAAGGGCAAACATCATGAGTGCATGGTGTACCTCACATCCACATCCATGGTTCGGTGTCACTGAGAGGCGCCATAAATACTGCATGCAGGTTTGAGTTATCTAGCTTTGCAAGGCTTCGGTTCGTCAAAATTTACTACAGTTCACCAGCCATGTTGCATTGTGTCAACTCAAGGCACAGGTCATATATGATCATGGTTCATGGATCGATCTTCTTCTCGTCACCAATGTTGACGCTCACCCGGTCGATGTCGGCAACTATTCTCAGTCAACTAGCTAATGGCGCGCGATGGACATATATCAAGGTGAGATCGATGATCGATGCTTCCACGCAGGCAAATGGCGATTAATTCTTGAAAGCAACATATAGAAAAAAAATACCTTCTGAGGTGATCGTTGGCAAAGGATTGGCCTTACATGTGTACAAATGTAGTGCACGTCCTACTGTGTGTATATGGATGATTGATCAGGGCGCCATCAAGGTTCTTTGATCTTGATCTTAATATATACATGTAGACAGAAGAAGCGATGGCAACAGGGATCAAGCGATTGTAGGCCAGCCGTGGTGGTGCCGATTGTGGACTTTGTGCGCCATAAATTTGCTTGTTGTTGATGACTTTCCTGATCACATGTGGATTTTGGGTACATGTACAATTATTTGGCCGGCCGAGTTCAATTCTTGATGCAGTGGCCAGGAAATCAATAAGGCTGTTTATCTTTGAGAAAAGAAAATTTCTTTTAGTTCCTGCCGGACAAATGCAGTTTTCCATCTACAGGAAAGTTTTTTTTTTTCAAATTGAGGGCCGAAAATCCCAGTTTCATTAAAATGAAAACGACAATACAGAAGTTACGTACTAGTACTTGAGTACTTTAGTACAGCGGTAACGACATGTTCCCCTTTTAGATTGTTTCAAAAAAATGTCCATATTTTTCTTGAAAAGGAGGTCAAAACCCTCAGCCTAGCCAGAGTATGTTTACATGTCATGCATTAGTTAAGTTAGCATGTGCCTAGAAATTAACCCTAAACCCAAGGTAAAGAACCATTCATGGATTGCCATCCAAAATAGTCTATGGACGGCGGATAGGCTCCGGAAGCGGGGGTGGGAGCACTAGTGGAAAACAGAGAAATAGCACCGGTTCATAACCCCGATTAGCACCGGTTTTGCAACCGGTGCAACGCATCCGGGACTAAAGCCCTCCCCCTTTAGCACCGGTTGCGTTACGAACCGGTGCTAAAGGGTCTCCACGTGGCCGTGTAGACCAGCTCCGGCCGATGGACCTTTAGCACCGGTTTGTAATATGAACCGGTGCTAGAGGATGGCGACGTGGCAGCCCCTGCAGTGTTTGGCTAAAACCCTAATCCCTAGCCTTTTGAAATACGGTTTTTTCGGGTATTTGAAAAATGTTGATGCACATATAAAAGAAACCATCATATATATTACACAATATCGTCATACATATAGAGATCGAAGCTAGTATGTGTTATCTTTTATCGTGTTTGGTCGAACATATTACATAATGGAACATTGTACACGTTCATGAATATATACAATATAATTTCAGCTACGATTTTCCAAAATCGTAATGCTGATGGTATTCACCGGTTGGTACTATGACCTCATCAAGTAAGAATCCCGCCAGTTCCTCTTGAATTGCTCGTATACGCTCAGTTGCTAGAAGACGATCCCGCTTCAGTTCGATCTAATGTAAAGAAGGGGGTCAATATATATGAATGAAGAAACTCAACATAAATGATGGTAATAAAATAAAATTGTGAATATTGTTTACGTACATCTAGTTGTTCTAGTCTTCTCTTCTCACGACAAGTCTCTCGCATGAACTCGCAGACATAGAATCCACATAAATTATTCCCGTCTTCTTGCTTCAAGCACTTTACGAGAATAGAGTTTAATCAAAATAATAATCAAGGATGATAATGGTATTGAAACTAGAACCAACGAGATGCGCGGACCTAGCTAGTAGTACTTACCGGTACTTGTTTAAATTCAAGCTCATTTCTCCAGGGACCCGGTGCCTTAGCCGTGAACCGTTTCCAAGCACTGCCCCGCAAAGAAAATGAATAAAGAAGTTAGTAATTACTTGATATCGGGAAATGAACGAAAGTAGCTGATATAGTGCCATGCATAATGATTGAAATTACCGCTGGAGTGTATCAATCATGTCCCCGAATGTCTCAAGGGATTTTTTTTTCGAGTCCATGACTAGTACTCGTCCTCTATCAAGTTCAATAACTAACAGAATAAAATGATAGCTGCGCACACACATAACACACACTTAACATCGAGTAACCAAAATATATAGTAATGTGTATAAGACAGTTAACACACTCACTTGAAATTGTAAGGAAATAGTATTTTCGTCATGGTTTCTTGTTTCCTTAACGCCCGTACCAAGTTATCCTCCGTGTCCTTGATATGGTTATGGAGAGTTACCTCGTTCACGGTATATGGGTCAATGAACCCAATATCATAGATTTGTCCTCTTTTGCATTCGAGTTTCTTCATCTGCATAATATAGTGAGTAAAATTATGCATGCAATAAACGAGATGAGATAAAGACTTATAGTTACAAGGAAAAATCATACTTACAAACAATAGGCACTGATCATCGATTTGTCGAGGGCATCATGATTGTATAACTGAAATAATTCAGCAAATTCGATGTTTATGTCGTCGGTTCCACGAAAGTAATGCTCATCATTAATTCCTATTACGATCCAATTCTGCCCACGCTGTGAGGCTTCCAAGTACCAGTTATGCAATTTTCGCATTCTTGTTGGTAGATTCGGAATCTCCTCGGGTCTGATGAGAGGGCTCCCATACCGGTATTTGTATGCTACTACTTCAGCCGTGGGGAAATCACACCTGCTTAAGTATTGAGCAACAGACATACCTGCAGCTTCAGCCTCCTCTTTGTACAGTGCTATGATCTCTAGATCATACTAGACATCGGGAAACACTTGGAGCGGGGGGCAAGAGTTCATCTGTTCTCCGAGCTGAGGAACTGATTTACCTTTCGACCGCTTTGCTGCATCTGACTTGAGAATAGTGCGGTCATAATCTGATGCAAGCCTTGGCTTGGGTTGGTGAAGGTTCTTCAACATTTTTAACACTTTTGGATCTAGAGGAGGCTGCTCGGCGGACTGCTCGGTCTTCTTTCTCTTCAAATTTTCAAAGAAGTTCTTTGATTTCTCTTGTACCTTCGCCGCATTTTCCTCCGGAGTATAGTCGTAAGGTCTCTTTGGAGGAACCTTAGGTACTCTTGGAAGGGGCTCCTATCGACGGATCGGTGATCGGTTACTCTTGGGAGCGGCGATGGTACGCTTCTGCTTTTGGCTCTGAGCCTCAGTGGGTGGAGGTGGCGGAGACGGCTCACTAGCTGGCGAAGGCTGGTATGCTGGAGAAGGCTGACGCGGAGATGGCGGAGAAGGCTGACGCGGAGATGGCGGAGAAGGCTGATGTGGCGGGGGAGAAGGGTGACGTGCTGGAGACCTTGGCGTCCAATTTGGAAGCACGATTAATTCCTTTAGCCATAGAACGGTGGTCTTCTTGGCTTCTCCCAGCTCGTACAAATCCCCTTCACCCGCAGGGTGGTCAAGCTTCAGCTGCTCAAATCCGCCCATAACTTCATCCACCCCGGCAACAGCATAGCCAGGTGGAATCGGACGGCAATGATAGGTTGAATCAGGTCCAATGGGTAAGGCATAGCCGACCGCCACCTTCATGGTTATGTTCACGACCTTCACATGTAGCTCGCAAGATGTCGACTCCGTGATATCATCCACTGGGTAGCGGATCGCCGGTTCATCATCATCCGCTGGGAGGTCCGTGGAAGCCACGCTGCTTTTCCGCTGAGATGGTGGGCCGGTAGCATCATATCCGGCTTCTATCTGTGGCTGAGATGCGGCGGTTCCTTGCTGGCTTATCCGATTTAACAAGTCTGATTGCCGCTTCAGCTGTTGTTCTATCTGAGACATGCGGTCTGCTTCCCTTTCCTTTCTTCTCTGACGGCTTCTATCGGGAAATTTCTTCATTTCCACGGGAAACCCGAGTTTCCACGGTTTGGAGCCCGGAGTGGTTCGTGTTTGTCCTGGGTGTTCATCATTCCCAAGGGCGCGCGTGAGCTCGTCCTTCGCTCTTTCGGGATGGAACCTTCCCTCTTCAACATCCTTTGATGCGCTTCTAAGGGCATCAATGGGAAGAGGGTCTTCGTCATGCTTTTTTGTATATACACACTTCCCTTCCGAGTCCAACTTCCCTCCATGCCCGTAAAACCAATCCCTTGACCGATCATTCCATTTCAATGTCTCCGGAATGATCCCTTTGGCAATTAGATCGTCCTCCATCTTCTTCCACTTAGGCTTGCCAGTCTTGTAGCCTCCTTGCCCCATAGTATGGTGATACTTCTTTTTAGCAGCATTTTTCTTATTTATTTCTGACCTTCGCTTAGCTGCCTCTGAAGTCTTGTACTCCACGAATGCGTCCCAGTGATCTTTTATCTTCTCATATTGTCCAGTGAACACCGGAGTCTTTTTTTGGTCGACAAAATCCTTGTACAATCTTTTCTTCCAGGTGTTGAATTGTATTGCCATCCTCGAAAGAGTCCACTTCTTGATTTTCCGCTCTATGATATTCAGATGACGATCATCGTCATCTGAATCCTCCTCATTTGAATCCTCCTCATTTCGATCCACCTCAGTTCGATCCACCTCTGGCGCCTCTGGTAGGGTAAAATTAACCATGAGCTTCTTCCAAAGAATATTCTTCAATCTGTTGCGGACATATTTAACTGGTTCCGTCTTTGTCTTCTTCCATTCTCGAATGGTGATCGGAATGTTGTCCCTAACAAGAACTCCGCATTGTCTTATAAATTTACTTGCGTGAGCCGCGGGAGCAATCGGTTCGCCATCTTCACCGATTTCTTCTATTCGGTACCTTTCATGTTCTTCCAACCTTCTGGCCGGACCTCTTCTATTTGCAGAAGAGTGGCTCGATCCAGAGGGCTAAAAGAAGAAGGAGCGTTAATATATGTATATACACAAATCAAATAATCCAACTATACAACAAATGCTTAATTTATTATTAATACACATCTACCTCGCCGGCGCCTTCTCCCTCATCTTCGGCACCTTCTCCCTCTCCGGCACCTTCTCCTTCACCGGTGCCTCCATCCACTCCGGCACCTTCTCCCTCTCTGGCACCTTCTACTTCACCGGTGCCATCCTCTCCGGCACCTTCTCCCTCATCGAAGCCATCTCTACGATTTTGTTCGTCTCCCTCACCGGAGTTGTTTAGAAACAACGAGGTGACATCGTCATCATTATTATCGCGGATGATGTCCTCGATAATATTTTCCTGGAAGTCGTCTCTTCCGAGATCCATAGTTTCTGCAAAGAATTATTACAAATTATTATAATAATACGGAGACCAAAAAAAAGGGGGCGTTGGCCGAGCGCCGGCGCGGTGGGGGAAGATTAGGTCTTCCCTCCCCACCACGCCGGCGCCCGGCCAACGCCCCCATTTTATAACCTAAAATAACTAAAGTAATAAAAGACCTAAAAAAATTAAAGACCTAAAAAAATGTTCACGAGTTTGATGCATGTAAAATGTCCTCGATCAAATTTCATGGCAAATCAATATTAGTAGTGTTGTGAGTAAAAAAGAAAAAAAAATCTCGTGCAAACCCTAAATAACTAAATAATTAATTAAATACCCTATAATGAACTAACTAATGTTAGAATTAATCCTATAATGAACTAACTAATGTTAGAATTAATTAAATACACTAAATAACTAAATAATTAATTAACTAAAAAATAGCTAACTAAATAACTAAAAAAACCTAACTAAATAACTAAATAACTAAAAAAATAGCTAACTAAATAACTAAATAATGTTAGAATTAATCCTATAATGAACTAACTAATGTTAGAATTAATTAAATACCCTAAATAACTAAATAATTAATTAACTAAAAAAACATAACTAAAAAAAACCTAACTACATAACTAAATAACTAAAAAAATAGCTAACTAAATAACTAAATAACTAAAAAACATAACTAAATAACTAAAAAACTAAAAAAAATACCCTAAATAACTAAAAAAACATAACTAAATAACTAAATAACTAAAAAAACATAAAAATATTACCTTCGATCAGTACTAGCTGCAGGCGTTACGTGGCTGGGCTGGTGGAGGGCGGCCGGCGAGCCGGTGGCAGGGCGGCCGGCGCGGGAGGCGCGGGCGCGGGCGGCAGGGCGGCCGGCGAGCGCGGCGTGCACGGGCGGCGCGCGGGCGGTTGGCGCAGGTGGCACCGGCGCGGGTGGCGGGTGGCACGGGTGGCGCGGGCGCGGGCGGCCGGCGCGGGCGGCGCGGGCGGCGGGCGCGGCGCGGACGGCGGCGGCGACGACGGCGCGGCGGCGTGGAAAAATCCGGCAGCCTGACGGCGTCCCTCGAGCTCCTACGCGCAGGTCCTTAGGCGTTTTTGCGATGCGGGAGAGGAAGGAGGCGGGCGGTTATAAAGCAGGGAGCTTTAGCACCGGTTGGTGGCTTCAACCGGTGCTAAAGGCTGCTTTCTGGGAACTGCACCGCCACCCCCTTTAGCACCGGTTTGAACCACGAACCGGTGCTAAAGGGTGTTTTAAAATTTTTAGTTGTTCCCGCCAAATTCGATATTGAAGCTATCATCAACATTCCATTTGATTAGATATATTTGATTTTCTTTTGATTAGTTATATTTGATTTTCTATTTTCTTTTGATTAGTTATATTTGATTTTCTATTTTCTTTTGATTAGATATATTTGATTTTCTTTTTTCTTTTGATTAGTTATATTTGATTTTCTATTTTCTTTTGATTAGTTATATTTGATTTTCTATTTTCTTTTGATTAGATATATTTGATTTTCTATTTTCTTTTTGATTAGTTATATTTGATTTTATTTTTGATTAGTTATATTTAATTTTCTATTTTCTTTTGATTACTTATATTTGATTTTCTATTTTCTTTTGATTAGTTATATTTGATTTTCTATTTTCTTTTGATTAGTTATATTTGATTTTCTTTTTGATTAGTTATATTTGATTTTCTATTTTCTTTTGATTAGTTATATTTGATTTTCTATTTTCTTTTGATTAGTTATATTTGATTTTCTATTTTCTTTTGATGAGTTATATTTGATTTTCTATTTTCTTTTGATTAGTTATATTTGATTTTCTATTTTCTTTTGAGTAGTTATATTTGATTTTCTATTTTCTTTTGATTAGTTATATTTGATTTTCTATTTTCTTTTGAGTAGTTATATTTGATTTTCTATTTTCTTTTGAGTAGTTATATTTGATTTTCTATTTTCTTTTGATTAGTTATATTTGATTTTCTATTTTCTTTTGAGTAGTTATATTTGATTTTCTATTTTCTTTTGATTAGTTATATTTGATTTTCTATTTTCTTTTGATTAGTTATATTTTCGTGAGAGGAAAAGGGCGGGAAGAAAAGGGCGGAAAGAAAAAGGGCGGGAAAATGATTGAACAGGAAAAGAAGTACATATCTCAACTAAAAATTAAGATACATGGCCAGATTAAGTCACAATCGGCCGAGCTTGTTTTCGAATGTTGGATGATTCAGTCATAGTCGTGCCTAGCCCTATAAACGTCGCCACTGTAGTCGTCGTAGTCGCCGGTGTCATCGTCGCTGGCATCGGGGTCGCGGTAGTCGAACCTCGACTGGTGAGCACGCGTGGGCTGAGAGTGAGGGTAGCGCAGGCGGGTGCCACGGTAGGCCATGACGCTCTGGAGAGTCCGGCCGCGCCACCATAGCCGACGGCCGGCCTCGTTGAAGTTCGAACGAGGCGAGCCGTCCTCCTCGTGCCTGGCAAGCGCACTCTCACGCCGATTGATGAAGAAGGCGTCCCAAGTCGGGCTGTAGTCGGGATGCCACTGAGGATTCCTCCGCTGCTCTGGCTTGAGCTCGAAGTAGTAGTGGTTCGTGATGGCCATCTGGCGCGCCACACCTACAGGGACAGGAGGGACTGGTACGCCTCCGACGCTCAGCATCCAGCCGGTGGGGACGCGGTAGCCCGGCGGGCAGGGGTAGTTTGAGGCGCAAAGCGCCTCCGCCTCCTGGGGGGTTAGAGATACGATGGAAGCCATGGAAGAGAGTGATGAGGTTTGCAGATATGAGTCTAGATGTGATATGTAAATGGAGGCCAAGCCTACATATATATAGTGAAAAATGGCGGGAAGACGGAGGCGGGAAGTGGTCGAAAGCGCGGGAAGAAAATAGGCGGGAACACAGTGGCGCGGGGAACCATCTAACCTTTAGTCCCGGCTGGTGGGTACAACCGGGACTAAAGGTGGTTTTTGTGTCATCTAACAAAACTGTCGGTGGGATAAGGACGTGTGGGTAACCTTTAGTCCCGGTTGGTGGGTGCAACCGAGACTAAAGATATCGGCAGGATAAGGACGCATGGGTGGATGTACTGCTCGATGAGATAAGGACGCGTGGGTGGACGCACGATGCCCCTGTCGGAGGAACAAGACAAAGTAGAAGCGGTGCCGTGCCTATAAAAGGAGCATCGATACCTAGAAGGTAGGGAGAGTGAAAGACTCCATCTCCTCTAAGAATGTTGGGTAAATTAGTGGGAAATCTCCCGTGGCGGAGCTTCTCAAAGATATCGTTGGTGCTCATGCCCTACGATATCTTTGGAAGATCCGTCTCGGAAAAATTTCCCTCATACAATAACATCATTACACAAAAAATAAATGGGAAAGTGATTTCCATATTGAGATACACAAGTTATGATCCCTATCTAGCCATGAACCTCCCTTCGCGTATCTCCCTTGATTAGGATCGCTTTGGTCGTAACCATGGAGTATGTTCACCATTTAACGCGATGATTGGGTCAATATTCACTCTGAAGGGCGGAATTTCATCAAACTTATTATAATCTTCTGACATGTCTGTCTTATCCTCAACTCCCACGATGTTTCTTTTCCCTGAAAGAACTATGTGACGCTTTGGCTCGTCGTATGATGTATTCATTGTCTTATCTTTTCTTTTTTTTGGTTTGGAGGACATGTCTTTCACATAGAAAACTTGAGCCACATCATTGGCTAGGACGAATGGTTCGTCTCTGTAACCAAGATTGTTGAGATCCACTGTTGTCATTCCATACAGCTGGTCAACCTTTACCCCTACTCCATCTAGCTTGACCCATTTGCACCGAAACAAAGGGACTTTAAAAGAAGGTCCATAGTCAAGTTCCCATATCTCCTCTATGTAACCATAATAGGTGTCCTTTTGCTCGTTGTTGTTTGTTGCATCAATGCGGACACCACTGTTTTGGTTGGTGCTCTTTTTATCTTGGGCGATCGTGTAAAATGTGTTCCCATTGATCTCGTACCCTTGGAAAGTCAATATAGTCGAAGATGGTGACCCGGCCAACAAGTATAGCTGATCTCCAACAATGTTGTCATTTATGAGATGTGTCCGGAACCAACCGCCGAAAGTCGCCATATGTTTATGTGTAATCCAGGAGTCAGACTGAGCCGGGTGTTGGGAGCGTACAATATTCTTGTGTTCAATGATATACGGGGCCACCAAGGCAGAACTTTGTAGAACTGTGTAGTGTGCTTGAGTGAAAGAAATCCCGTCCATACAATACATTGATTTCTTTCCTAGCGTGCCTTTTCCACGTAGTCTCCCTTCATGCCGCGATTCAGGAACACCAATCGACTTAATGTCAGGGATAAAGTCAACACAGAACTCAATGACCTCCTCTGTTCTGTAGCCCTTGGAGATGCTTCCTTCTGGCCTAGCACGGTTATGAACATATTTCTTTAAGACTCCCATGAATCTCTCGAAGGGGAACATGTTGTGTAGAAATACAGGACCGAGAATGGCAATCTCTTCGACAAGGTGAACCAGGAGATGCGTCATAATATTAAACAAGGATGGCGGGAACACCAACTCAAAACTAACAAGACATTGGGCCACATCCTTCTGTAACCTTGGTAGCATATCTGGATTGATTACCTTCTGAGATATTGCATTGAGGAATGCACATAGCTTAACAATGGGTACGCGAACATTTTCCGGTAGAAGCCCCCTTAATGCAACTGGAAGCAACTGCGTCATAATCACGTGACAGTCATGAGACTTCAGGTTTTGGAATTTTTTCTCTGTCATATTTATTATTCCCTTTATATTTGACGAGAAGCCAGACGGCACTTTAATACTTGAAAGGACATCAAAAAAGATTTCCTTCTCTGCTTTTGTAAGAGCGTAGCTGGCAGGACTTAAGTGACGCCCTTTATCCGTCTTGCTCTGTGGATGCATGTTGTTTGGGTCTTTCATACGTTGTTGATCCTCCCGTGCTTCTGGTGTATCTTTTGTTTTTCCATACACGCCCAGAAAGCCTAGCAGGTTCACGCAAACATTCTTCGTAACGTGCATCACGTCGATTGAAGAGCGAACCTCTAGGTGTTTCCAATACTCAAGCTCCCAAAATATAGATTTCTTCTTCCACATGGGTGCGTGTCCGGTAGCGACGTTATTTGGAACAGATTGACCGCCAGGACCCTTTCCAAAGATTACTTCTAGGTCCCTGACCATATCAAATAAATCATCACCAGTACGGAGATCAGGCTTTTGCCGGTGATCTGCCACACCTCTAAAATGCTTGCCTTTCTTTCTTACGGAATGCGTGGTCGTAAGAAATCAATGATGCCCCAAGTACACAATCTTCTTGCATTTTTCCAAATATATAGCGTCAGTCTTATCTAAACAGTGCGTGCATGCATTGTATCCCTTGTTTGTTTGTCCTGAAAGGTTACTAAGAGCAGGCCAATCATTGATGGTTACGAAAAGCAACGCTCGTAGGTCAAACGGCTCCTGTTTGTGCTCATCCCATGCACGTACACCTGGTTTGGTCCATAACTGTAAGAGTTCATCAACTAATGGTCTTAGATACACATCAATGTCATTGCCGGGTTGCTTCGGACCTTGGATGAGCACTGGCATCATAATGAACTTCCGCTTCATGCACAACCAAGGAGGAAGGTTATAGATACATAGAGTTACAGGCCAGGTGCTATGACTGCAGCTCTGCTCCCCAAAAGGATTCATGCCATCTGTACTCAGACCAAACCTTAAGTTCCTTGCATCACCTGCAAAGTCCGGGTAGTCTCTCTCAATTTTTCTCCACTGCGACCCATCAGCGGGGTGTCTCAACATCGCGTCTTTCTTACGGTCTTCTTTGTGTCATCGTAACAACCTGGCATGCTCTTTGTTTCTAAACAGACGTTTCAACCGTGGTATTATAGGAGCATACCACATGACCTTGGCAGGAACCCTCTTTCTAGGGGGCTCGCCATCAACATCACCAGGGTCATCTCGTCTGATCTTATATCGCAGTGCAGTGCATACCGGGCATGCTTCCAAATTCTCGTACTCCTCACCGCGGTAGAGGATGCAGTCATTAATGCATGCATGAATCTTCTGAACCTCTAATCCTAGAGGGCAGAGAACCTTCTTTGCTTCGTACGTACTGTCAAGCAATTCATTATCCTTTGGAAGCTTCTTCTTCATTATTTTCAGTAATTTCTCAAATCCCTTATCAGATAAACCAGTCTCTGCCTTCCATTGCAGCAACTCCAGTGTGGTACCGAGCTTTGTGTTCCCATCTTCACAGTTTGGGTACAACTTCTTTTTGTGATCCTCTAACATACCTTTTAACTTTCGCTTCTCATTCACACTTTCTGCTTCTCTGTGTGCATCTACGATGGCCCGACGAAGATCATCATCAGGCTCATCTGATGCCTCTACATCTTCAGCTTCTCCTGTCCCTTCAGCTTCAGCTTCCCCCGTTGCAGTATCACCATATTCAGGGTACATATCATCATCCTCTTCTTCTTCATTGTCTTCCATTATAACCCCTCTTTCTCCGTGCTTGGTCCAACAATTATAGCTAGGCATGAAACCTTTCCGAAGCAGGTGGGCGTGAATGATTTTCCAGGAAGAGTACTCCTTCTTGTTCCCACAGTGAACACATGGACAACACATAAAACCATTCTGAATATTTGCCCGAGCCACATCGCCAAAATTACGAAGACCTTCAATGAACTCGGAAGTGCGTCGGTCACCGTACATCCATTGTCGTTCGTTCATCTGCTTCATATAATTAGGTTTACTAATACTATTACCGAACATCATAAATAGTAAAATGATGAAACATGCATTTGTATCAATGACAAATAAAAGAATAGAGTTGCTAACCTCGATCGAGGAGGAAAGAACGAGGAGAAGACCTAAGTATCGCTCGGGCACCTCATATCATCTTTATTTTGTGTGAGCTTAAGTTGGTTCATGCTCTTAGGCATTTCATCAAACACCTCTTGTGCATAGGGGAAAAAACCTAACTAGCACACCCCCTCTCACACCTTCCAAAGGAAAAAAACAGAGGAGAAGGCTGGTGGGCGGCTGTATTTATAGGCAGGACCTCTAGCACCGGTCCGTGTCCAAAACCGGTGCAAAAGGATAGCCTTTAGCACCGGTTCGTGCCACGAACCGGTGCTAAAGGTCTGGCGCCTGCCACGCGGCAGACGCGACACCGTTAGCACCGGTTCGTGGCACGAACCGGTGCTAATGGTTCCTAACAAACCGGTGCTATAGCTCCACGGGCTCAATTTAGCTCTCTGGCAGCTCGAACCGGTGCTAAAGAACCCCTTTAGTCTGGGTTCGTAAGCCAACCGGTGCAAATGCCGTTTGGAGCAAAAAACGAAAGCCCTATTTTCTACTAGTGGAGAATTGCGGCCTATGCCCGCTTTGCAAACAAACCGAGGAAACCAATGACCATCTTTTTGTGCATTGCCGTTTCACCAAAAGGATTTGGGGCTTAGTCAAGAGTTGGATGGGGCTTGAAGAGGTGCAACCGGCACAATGGACAAACCTAAGCATTGAAGAATGGTGGTCCCATTTGGCCGAAGCCGCATCCCCTAATCGCAAGGGATTGTCATCTCTAACTCTTCTCATCGTTTGGGAGATTTGGAAGGAGCGCAACGCAAGGGTTTTTCGCAAGAAGCTATCACCAACGTTTGTAATATTAGAAAAGATTAAGTGCGAGGCTAGACTATGGGTACTTGCGGGTGCCAAGCGGTTGGGAATTATAATGCTAGGAGAGTAGGCTTTTGTATTAAACTTTTACTTATTTCTTGTAAACTCCTTCTTAATCAATGAAAGGGGCAAAGCTTTTGCTCCCCTTATTTAAAAAAAATCGGTAGTACCTCAAGAACTAGGTTGATGGCTAGAACTGGGGTTCGGTTTAGTCTTGCTTCATTTGTTGCACACTAGTACAATAGGCTAGTGGTGGCTTGGCAAAACACCGTTGCTGATGCGAGACCGTCACGCCACTAATATGATGCCGCTAGTATTTTCTAATGGTGGGCGTAGAACGGACCACGTCATCATTAACCCGAATGCCAGTGGCCCTCCATACCACCGTTTCGTATGCTTGGTGGCATGTGGGACCACACTGCAAATAGTTAGGGTTTAGTGGCATTCCTTATGTCGCACACCATGAACGACGGTTGTGATGGTAGCGTGACGACACAGCGACACCATTATCAGGACATCAACGCTGCAATACTCTGGGCGTACATATGCTGACATGGCGGCGTATTTCAGAAATAATCATTACATATACATATAAATAGACGGTCCATAATATGCACTATTTAAATTAACATAGTAGTCATGCAATAACAAATAAGAAACAATATCTCCCAATTGTTATGTGTATGATATGCATCTCTCACACAAACACTAAGGCAACAAATAATAGGCAGCAATATGAAGGAAAAATGACTGGACGTGCAAGGAATAGCAAATCAAATCATTCATCGATATCCTACTAGATCCGATGCAACGTGCATCCTATTGTCCAACTACTAGATCCTTGATCAAGAACAACTACCTTAGAAACTTGCATTAGGAACTGTAAGTAGTCTTCTTTTGCCTCATATATCTAGAATTTGAATCTTTTATAACTGTTGTGAGTGTATCTGTTCACCTAGCCCTAGCACCGCTACCATGAACTGTTGTGAGTGTGTCTATTGTGAGTGTCCTCTGTGCACTGCATACCACGCCATCTACTAAAGACATGCATAAGATTTTAGTAATGCATCATGCATGATATTTACGCAAGTTTGGAAATATCATAATTAAGCAACAATATAAACCATTTTGGAGCAAGTGTGTCCTCAAACTGCCACTAAAGGGGTCAAGAGCAACAAAGTTTTTGTATCTATCACATGGGCATATATATCCATGCGATTATTTCAAATCATATCTGTCACCGCAAACTTCAAGAACACATTTATGTTTTGACCCATGACCTATATGTCAAAACAGGACAAAAAGTTATTAGAGAACAAATGACACATTCCATAGAAAATTTCGGCATGACCTACCCTAAAAATAGGACATATATGAGAGTCTGAAATTTGAAGGAACAGAAAATCACCATTTTATCAAACACTGGCGCTCATGTACAGTACCTGCAAAATTAAACACATCTCGAGCAACAAAAATGAGGTGTCTGTCTATGCTCACATGTGCACGTGTGTCAGCATGACAAGAATAAAAAATATATCATACACAAACATCTCACAATTTGTCAATAACTAAGATTTGTGTACCACATATATATACATGTGATACTCCAAGTTGATGTGGAAGATCAGAGGTCCTTGTGCGTGGTGAATGACCAGCCCGTTGGGAACCCCAAGAGGAAGGTATGATGAGTATAGCAGCTTGTTTTCCCTCAGTTAAGAAACCAAGGTTTATCGTTCAGGAGAAAAGCAGACAATGACGACTGAAGCTGATGTTTGCTAGTTTGCGACACCTTCGGACAATTTATATATGGCGCCTCGTCCAAGCTTTGCTTGCTAGCTGCAACGCGGAACCTGCACACAAACAACCAAGTACTTTGTTCCCAACTTGCGATGAGGTTGTCAATCTCACCGGTTTGCTTGAAACAAAGGTTATGAGCGTATCGAGTTGAAAACAGTAGAGTATGTGAATAAAGTAAACAGTGCTAGTAAAGTAAACAGGTAATAGCAATATGATGGAAATAGGACCGGGGTCCACAGTTCACTAGTGGTGTCTCTCCATAAGATAAATAACACATGCTGGGTAAACAAATTACAGTTGGGTAATTGATAGAATAGAGATAAACGTGATATGTCAAGAAGATCACTATGAGATTTACTCTGGGCATTACAACAAGATACATAGACCGCCATCCAACTGCATCTATGACTAATAATCCACTTGTGGCGAATCAATCCGAGAACTCCACAAGTATTAAGTTGCGAACAACAGATAATTGCATTAAGCAAAGTGTGTAATATAAACAAAGCATATGCCCTTGAGCATATGAATGTTGTTTTCTCCCTAGTAGCAACAGCACATCTACAACCTTAGAGGTTTCTGTCACTCCCCAGGTTAAATAGAAGCATGAACCCACTATCGAGCATAAATACCCCCTCTTGGAGTCACTAGCAACTACTCGGCCAACATAGCTACTAACAACGGAGAGCATGCAAGATCATAAACAACATAGAGATAACAAAAGATAATATTCAGTACAACAACTTAATCATAAACACCAATATTCATCGGATCCCAACAAACCAAACATGTAGAATTACATAACGGTGATCTCAATCATGTAGGGCAGCTCATGAGATCTAAACATGAAGCACATGGTGGAGAAGACAACCATCTAGCTACTGCTATGGACCCATAGTCCAAGGTAGACTACTCACTCATCGCTCTGGAGGCAAGCATGGCGATGAAGAAGACCTCCGGTGGCGATTCCCCTCTCCGGCAGGGTGCCGGGAAGAGCTTCTGGACCCTCCCGATCTTCAGGTCGACGGCGGCGGCGGATCGCGATGTGTTCTGGAAAATTGATCGGGTACTTAGGTTTTTTTTTCTGTCGGGGGGTCTTTATAGGCGAAGGGGCGATGTCAGAGGAGGGACCAGGCTCCCTCACACCATGGCGGCGCGGGCCAGGGGCTGGCCGCACCAGCCAGGCGTATGGGCCCCTGGTGGCCCCTCTCCTTCTCTTCTTCGGATCTCTGGAAGCTTCCGGGTAAAATAAGACTTCAGGAACTTGTTTCGTCCAATTCCGAGAATATTTCCTGTGTATAACTTCTGAAACACAAAAACAGCAGAAAACAGGGAACTGGCACTGTGGCAACTCGTTAATAGGTTAGTTCCGGAAAATGCATAAAAGTGCCACGAAGTGTAACGAAACATTAGGCAAATGGTGTAAAAACAAGCATGGAGCATCAAAAATTATAGATACGTTGGAGACGTATCAAGCATCCCCAAGCTTAACTCCTGCTCGTCCTCGAGTAGGTAAGTGATAACAAAAGAATAATTTTTGAGGTGACATGCACCGACACAATCTTGATCATGTATGTAAGCATTTGTGAGCTGCGATCATAAGAACTTAAAACATGGGCATGAAGATATAATCTTGACAATAAGAACTTAGTAACCATGTTGTAAACATGAAAATGAACACAAACAAAAGATCATGAAAATGAAACAATGAAAGTCAAACGTGTGTTCAAATCATAAGGAAAAACATACAAATGGTTTTCAGCCTGTCCTTCAAAGAGAGCAAAACATAAATGCATAGGACACCTTCAAGTTTAAGAGGGCGACTAGATACAAATAATTTGAGAACAAGTGAAACCAACAATATGAATCAATCAATGAACTTTGGGACAATGCATATCACACTAAGAATGACAACTATGCTCTCTTAATGGTGCATAAAGATAGAAGGTGGTGACTCAACATAAAAGTAAAAGAAAGGCCCTTCGCAGAGGGAAGCAGTGATTGCAAGTTTTATAACCTTCAAAAATTATGGTACTTACCGGCTTTGAGCTCTCATTGCCCCCATCATAAGCATCTTTAATGGTTAAAGTTAATGCAAGAACAATTATGATGCATATACTTGACAAATCATAAGTTGAAAACCTCGTGTCCCGTGAATTCGAGTACCCAAACCTCATGCTACTTTACTTAGAGTCCCAAGCAAGGCTCTTGTCATTGTAAGTATATGCATATCATTGAGAACCGCCAATGGGGTACCTCCGTGCCCGATGACATGGAACAAGCCCACACCAAAATGACAGGACAAGCAGACAATGAACACCTCGACATCTCTTTTATTTGCCTTTTGTTTAGCTTTTTATTGTGAGATGCGTCGTCGAATGTTCACCATGGGTATGCTGCAAATTTCCACCATGAATTATGCATGGCTTAGATTGGCGGCCCGGCGTTTCCCTAACACATATACAAACTCCATGATCCCCACAAGATTCCCAATTCATTTCACACCGCGGGCATCCATAAACAAAAGATCACGATATCAACTCAAATAAGAAGTGCAATGTTGAAAGCTTGCCCATGACAGCATGGCTGGGCTAGAATCCAACTTATAACTTGCAAGCATAACAACTCAACATAAGAGACCACAATGTCAAATTTTTAAGAACAGGAAAAAGTAAAGTGTGCCTTCCGGTTCGTGAGAGCTTTACTGACCGAATTTCGCATAACACTGGTAAGAGTTTAATTTGAAGAGAAAATAAAAGCAAGTCAAATTTACTTGGAATAGCAAATTGCTAGTAGGTATGTATGGTGGACACTTTAGAAAACTTTGGCTTTTAGGAGTTGGATGCACGAGTAGAGCTCATACTCAGTACAAGGCGAGGGCTAGCAAAAGACTGGGAGCGACCAACTAAGAGAGCAATAATGGCCATAATCATGCAAAGAGACAAAGCGACATTAAAAGAAGCATAAGATGGCATCAAAAGTCAAAAACTAAATGATCATGAAGGCTATTGGCGACTTTGTAAGAGTCTAACATGTGTGAGCATGCGCCAAGTCAACCCAAATAAAGCATCAAGGAGAAAACCAAAATAATGCTTCCATACAATAAAAACAACGCATGATTTTTTTCAAAGGCTCATTAAGCAATCTCAGTTATTTGAGACAAGTCAGGCTACAGCAAAACCACTAAGCATACTATCAAAAAGACATCAAGCATGACATGAAAAAGCCTAAGCCACAGTCTACACAAGCTCCTTCTTGTACCACTATTTTGCACAAAGCTTTTTCTCTTTTCCAACACCATTTGAAATTTTTATAAACACCTCTTTTGATGAAAACCAATAAAGATCAGAGGCAAAAATACACCTTGATGAAAAGATATGGCAAGGTCTGAACGCAAATCAAGGCGAAAACGAAAACCAAAAGCAGTAGCAGAAAAAGAAGAACACCCGATTTTTAATAAGAGTGAAAACTAGAGCGTTCTTGGCAAATGAAAAGCAAGACAACTTCTCCAAAAGAAAATTTGTTGGGGTCCAACCATTTATTGCAGCAAACAAACAAACTAAACTACTAAGAAAACTAAAACAACTGACGCTCCAAGAAAAACACATAGTGCATGAAGCAATAAAAATATAGTGTCTTGAAAGGTGACCTGATTTTTGCCGATGAAGAAGGGGTGCCTCAGGGGCATCCCCAAGCTTTGACGCTTGTACTTCTTGGATATTTCTTGGGGTGCTGGGCATCCCCAAGCTTGAGCTTTTGTCCATTCTTCAACTCATCTCATCATTCTCCAATCCCTACACTTGAAAACTTCCTTCATACAAAACTAAACACAATTCTATTAGCAACATTAGTGCAAGCATAACATATAATCAACCTCTTTTTGCTTCAGGTTTCAACTCAAAACCACAACATATAAAGCATATACTACTGTAGCAACCTCCCCAAAAGTTCCATGATCAAAAGAACTCAAAAGAAAGCGATAAAGTGGCAAACACAAATATTGGCAGAAATCTATCAAAACTGAACAGCTGACAAAGGTCGAATTTTTTAGGGGTTTTCTGTTGCTCAAATCAAAAAGTGTTCAACTAACAAAAGTTTGGATATAACCTGGGGCATATGCACAAGAAATCGCAGGTCCAAAAGATATATAGAGAATTTATACGAATCTTTACGGTTCAGCACCGAAAACAGTTTCAGGACAGCAACATCCCCAAATCTTTACCTCACTCGAATTAGAGGCTTCTCTTGGCACAAAAACGAAATAAACAAGATAAGGAGCGGTCATTACAGTAGTAATGACTTCCAAGACTCAAATAAAAGAAAAAGTACTGAAAAGAAAAACATTGGGTTATCTCCCAAGAGTGCTTTTCTTTAACGCCTTTGAGCTAGGCGCAGAAAATTGCGAATCAAGTATTTTCAGAAGAAGCATTAAGATCAACTGCAGAGGTCTTGTCAATAAGGCATTGTATTTCATCCACATAAGTTTTTGAAGACCCTTTGTGATCATGCTTTGGTGCACTATTTTCATCAAAAAGATTTTCAGGACAGATCCAGTCAAAATTATTTTCGAAAGCTTCACACAATCCCAAGAGCTTGCAAGGTATAGGTATTTCGGCTCCTTCATTGTTAGTACCAATAACCTTTATAGGCGAACCGAGTTTATTAAAATGTTTAAGAACCTTTCTAGCTTCAATAACGACATCTTTAAATTCTAAGCGCAAAGCTTCCAAGATAAAAGCTTTCTTTTCGGGATCCTCAATTTCGTGAAGCTTAAGGAACATGTATTGCATAAAAGGATTAAGACTAGCAAACCTAGTTTCCAACATGTGAATCAAATAAGAAGAAGCAACTTCAATACTAGGAGCTAGCTCAACCAAAGATTTCTCCTCAACTTCCTCATGCATACTAATGTAATTAAAGAACTCCTCAATGTTACTTTTTCCAATAATTGAACCACTACCTACTGAGAGGTCCTCCAGAACGTACTTAGGGATCAACATGATAAACTGAAAGTAAAGAAATAACAACTACCAAGGATTCTAATTTTTTTTGGGTTTTTGATATAAAGCAATGCAGGTAAAATAAATAAAGTAAAGCAAACCAATAAAACAAAGTAAAGGATGTGTGTGCGAAAACTCCCCTCGCAGAAGTCTTCCACTCTTCCCCGGCAACGGCGCCAGAAAAGAGCTGGTGCCTAGTTGACGTGGGAGCTTATTCTCCTTCAATCCCCGGTAACGGCGCCAGAAAAGAGGCTGATACTCCAAGTTGATGTGGAAGATCAGAGGTCCTTGTGCGTGGTGAATGACCAGCCCGTTGGGAACCCCAAGAGGAAGGTATGATGAGTATAGCAGCTTGTTTTCCCTCAGTTAAGAAACCAAGGTTTATCGTTCAGGAGAAAAGCAGACAATGACGTCTGAAGGTGATGCTTGCTAGTTTGCGACAGCTTCGGACAATTTATATATGGCGCCTCGTCCAAGCTTTGCTTGCTAGCTGCAACGCGGAACCTGCACACAAAAAACCAAGTACTTTGTTCCCAACTTGCGATGAGGTTGTCAATCTCACCGGTTTGCTTGAAACAAAGGTTATGAGCGTATCGAGTGGAAAACAGTAGAGTATGCGAATAAAGTAAACAGTGCGAGTAAAGTAAACAGGTAATAGCAATATGATGGAAATAGGACCGGGCTCCATAGTTCACTAGTGGTGTCTCTCCATAAGATAAATAACTCATGCTGGGTAAACAAATTATAGTTGGGCAATTGATAGAATAGAGATAAACGTGATATGTCAAGAAGATCACTATGAGATTTACTCTGGGCATTACAACAAGATACATAGACCGCCATCCAACTGCATCTATGACTAATAATCCACTTGTGGTGAATCAATCCGAGAACTCCACAAATATTAAGTTGCGAACAACAGATAATTGCATTAAGCAAAGTGTGTAATATAAACAAAGCATATGCCCTTGAGCATATGAATGTTGTTTTCTCCCTAGTAGCAACAGCACATCTACAACCTTAGAGGTTTCTGTCACTCCCCTAGGTTAAATAGAGGCATGAACCCACTATCGAGCATAAATACCCCCTCTTGGAGTCACTAGCAACTACTCGGCCAAGATAGCTACTAACAACGGAGAGCATGCAAGATCATAAACAACATAGAGATAACAAAAGATAATATTCAGTACAGCAACTTAATCATAAACACCAATATTCATCGGATCCCAACAAACCAAACATGTAGAATTACATAACGGTGATCTCAATCATGTAGGGCAGCTCATGAGATCTAAACATGAAGCACATGGTGGAGAAGACAACCATCTAGCTACTGCTATGGACCCATAGTCCAAGGTAGACTACTCACTCATCGCTCCGGAGGCAAGCATGGCGATGAAGAAGACCTCTGGTGGCGATTCCCCTCTCCGGCAGGGTGCCGGGAAGAGCTTCTGGACCCTCCCGATCTTCGGGTCGACGGCGGCGGCGGATCGCGATGTGTTCTGGAAAATTGATCGGGTACTTAGGTTTTTTTTCGTCGGGGGGTCTTTATAGGCGAAGGGGCGATGTCAGAGGAGGGACCAGGCTCCCTCACACCATGGCGGCGTGGGCCAGGGGCTGGCCGCGCCAGCCAGGCGTGTGGGCCCTTGGTGGCCCCTCTCCTTCTCTTCTTCGGATCTCTGAAAGCTTCCGGGTAAAATAAGACTTCAGGAACTTGTTTCGTCCAATTCCGAGAATATTTCCTGTGTATCACTTCTGAAACACAAAAACAGCAGAAAACAGGGAACTGGCACTGTGGCAACTCGTTAATAGGTTAGTTCCGGAAAATGCATAAAAGTGCCACGAAGTGTAACGAAACATTAGGCAAACGGTGTAAAAACAAGCATGGAGCATCAAAAATTATAGATACGTTGGAGACGTATCAACATGCACACTAATTAACACATCATAACCATGCCAACAAGCAAAAAATTATAAAATTGCAATTCATGGCCAGCTCAAGAAAAATTAAACCATTAGAAAGAGCGAGAAGAGATGATGAAGCCACCAATGGAGCAAGTGTGGGGAGCGAAAAGCACAAGCTGTGATTCGGACTGGACGCGAAAATGATGGTGGAACGCTACCATTACTTATTCTATTGGCGGCACGACAAGAAAATGCCGCGCCACAAGTTGGTGGGCCCATTGGGTGGTCCCGCCTTGAAAAAATGGTTGTGCGGGCACCGAGGTCAGCGCCACTATTAGCATCCACACACCATCAACGTTGTAGGATACAACCCCACCACTTCCGCAAAGATGGTGACGTAAGCGGGGAGAGCCACGCTACCATTATTTTCCTCCGAACCCATCCTCGGTGGCCCACATACAGGCAGCGTAGTGCTTCATGCACAACACCATCATTACGAGCCAAACGGTGGAGTGGCGCGTTTGACAACGCCGCTGCTTTTATCAGCATTCTTGCACTATAAGTCTAAAAACAGTGTGTCACTAATAAGGTGACCCTATTAGGGTTTTACTAGTAATGGCATGATCCGATCCCACCAGGCCTAGTATGGGTATACATGAAAATTAGGCCAATGTGTGTTCGTTTGGACCTAGTTAGAGCTCACCTAATCCGCATACATGATACATATATACACTGGGATGACAATGCCACATTGATAGCTACAGGAAGTCGACGTGCTACTTCGACATGACGAGTACATTAGTACCTGCCACCCGTACGTCGGTCCTTCATAGACGGAATTGAAGCGTGTTAACTAATATCCTCACGCGAGCTCTAGCATAACATGGCCAGCTAACATGTAGCACAAGAGTTGTTATCCAGTGGTACCACTGATGCCTGTACGTACCTTCAGAATTTAATTGATTGACCGATGGAACCCGGATTCGATTAGGTTTTGCGTCACTGGATTTGGATCACAGTGTATGCAGAGCTGGAGCAAGTGATCGTCGCGTTCTAACTTCTCAGTCGACAGTGAGCAATAACTGTGGATCGGTGGGCAGCAGGCCGCAACAAGTTGGTGGAACCTAGCTACAGCGTGCACCGTCGGCTGGAGACCAGTGACGGCGAGAGCGAAAGTGCGGAACCACGGCGCAACAGGTAAAAACCACGGGCCGCCGGCGCCCGAGAGGAAGGTTCCATTTTCAAGCGCCGCACGATCGATATACAGCGCCGGTGGCCCGACGTCAGAACCACTTGCGGCGTGGCCATGCATATGTGTCCCGCTGTTCTTTCTACTCGCCGCGATCGTCACAAGCAAGCAATGGATGGAGTACGTCTTCGGTTATGACTGAAATCTTGGTCTATTTTAAATTTGGTTCACTACTTTTTGATAAATAAAAGTATATTAAAATCATAAATTAGTTTCAAAAAAAAATACATAAATTATTACTTAGCATCTGCAACAACGCAATACCCTAAAGACATTACGGATGCACAAAATAAAAAAATAAGAATTATATAAAAGAAAAATCCCGCTACATTGATCTATTCCTTATAGTAGCAGTACAAACAACACCAAGGCAACAAAAGAAGTTCATCTTCTCCAATAGCGATGCCTCCATATAGAAACAGTGCACAAGAATCATCCGATCATAGATCATAGGTTTTCACCCTGGAGAAAGTCCACGCTCACAAAACAATATATTTAACAAGGCTATTGTCAGTCACAACCAATTAGGTCCGACCTTTAATTTTTACCCTAAAAGATAGAACTTTAAACATTTTTTTGCGAGAACTTTAAACTTATTAGTTTTACTATCCGACAAGTAATTCAGGTACCCAATAATTTAGGTTTGGTCATAACCGAATAACATGCTCGACACAACACAAAACATGGACTTTATTTAGTAAAAAATGACATCATTATAAGTTTATAAATGCATTTAGGAGTTTTTAATGATTATATTACATCATGGCAGGAATAAAGTTCAACAATCCAAATAAAAATATAACCATGCAATAAAAGTTTGATCATCATTCAACAATATTATAATTCAAGCGAACCAGATAGTTCTAGAGATTGGGACAGTCTCACTCTCACATAAAGTTTGGTCCGTTCGATTTATTAGTATGCAAGTTCACCTTTTTTTTCTGTTGTTGCTCTTTAGAAAACACGTATAGTAGTCTCATTGGTCTTCGTCGATGGGACCTCAAGTGTATGGGTTACAAGGCAACTAGTATTTATAATGGAAGTTCGTGAAACAAAAGAATGTTTTTTGTTGGAAAAACCAACGCCGTCATCAAGATCAGTCTCCTTTCTTTCACAAGTGAGGGAGCAGAGTTTCAAAAGATGGAGTTACCCTAAAAATGAACGACCAATTAGCACAACGTGTCGTCTATAACGTTCACTCTTATATTCGTGATTTCTTTAGACCGGAGTTACATCCGGATTCGGTTTTAAAACTTCTATATGAAGATGGTCAATTTTACTCGAAAAGAATGATCGAACTAACGAAACTAAATTCAGTCCATAAAATTCGCTTTCCAATATTTTGATCGGTCTTTTCGATCTAAATCTTTTTTGTCTCGGTCTATCGGCGTCGATCTCAACCTTTTTGATTTCAACTTTCCGTTCTTCGGTCATCGGTTTCATGTGCTCACCCCTAAGGCCCTGCTTGGTTCGGCGTTAATTAGACAATATCGACGTATAGATTAACCGCCGGAACTTACTCCTTTATCCCCGCTTGGTTTATCTTTTTTTTAGTCGGCCCGTATTTTTCGTCACCCCATGTCATGCATGTTGGAACCGGAAAAATACACGAACCTGGTGAGGTCCCGCAAAAAACTGGTGCACAAGAAAACCGGGCTGAAATTCGGAAATGACAATCCACAACTAGTTGTATCCGCAACCCATTTTGCATGACGCATTTTTAAGTCTTTGGAAATTATGCGATAAATTATGGACGTAGATTATATTGTATCTTGTGCATCTACAAATTTTCATCAAAAAATATGATACTTTGTGGTCTGCAAAAAAAAGACAAATGATATGTGAATAACACATGATACTATTCACTTATGTTTCCTCTTTTTCGCACAGGTCACATATTGTTATATTTTGAGACGAAATTTTTTAGATGCACAACATACAACATAACTTAGGTCTATAAATTATTTCATATTTTTTTGATATTTGAAAGTACGACATGCAACTATAGAGTGCACCCGCAACTAGTTGCGGAATATCTGCTCTCGCTGAAATTAATACGGATCGGAAAATGAAACTGTAATCCAAGCTGGAGCACATGGAGTACTCCATCCATTCCGTACTGAAGGCGTAGGGTAGTCCGTAGTGTGGTGTAGGGTTGTCTACGTGTCATCATTGCGGTATTTTTTCTTCTTCATCATTGCGTTTACAAGTCATGCCGAGTCGGTACACACGGCAAGGACAGCCTTTCTTTTTCCTCCCGTGACGGTGTCCTGCGTAGATATGCGGCTAGCTAGCGACGAGGCAAGCAAGCAGGAACCGTGTCAAGTTGGCCCGTGCAGTAGTAATGCTTCGAACTCGATTCAATTCGTGTTTAATCTGGGCTAGGCTGCTGGGGAAATCCTATTCTCTGCCCGGTGCGGACCTAATCCGGGGCTTCGCACAGGGCAGCGATGGGACGCTTTCTTCCCTACAGCAAACGAACGAGCCGGCGAGGGCGATGTCGCAGCGACCGGCAGGGAGCTGCGGCGGAGAACAAAGCCGGCGAGTCTGGAGCGAGGCGGCCGCCGAGCCCTAGAACTTAGGGTTGGGGGTGCGGGGGTGTGGGGTGTGGCGCCGTTGACCGGAGTCCGGAGGTGCGGTTGCCGGCGTCAAAGAGGAATGGAGCGTGGGGGAGGGTAGAGGGATGGCCGGGGGCCGCGGAGGACCGGCGGAGGCGGCGATTTGATGAGGGCGGGGCGCCGAGGCGGCGTGGTAGCGGAGCCAGGCGCGGGCGGTGGGAGGAGGCGGTTGTGGCCGGTGGTGGCAGCGGGGGAAACCGACCAGAGGAGGCAATTTCGGCCGGTGGGATGGCGGTGGCAGCGAGGGGAATCAGACGGGAGGAGGAAGAAGACGGTGGGATAACGGTGGCGGTGACAGTGCTCGAGGAAGAACCGAAGAAGAAGACGACCCATACGAGGAAGAAGACGACGTCGGTAATGGGCCGCGGCCCATGAGGTGAGCGTGCGTGTGGAGCCCCACTCGCGCACGCAGCGAGCGCAGTATAGGAGCTCCCAGGCTGGGGCGATTTTGTTTGCGGTCACCGAGTTCCTTGGCACAGGCTCACAGGTGCCTTTCTTGCTTGTAATAGACGCTATTTAAAAAGTTGGGTAGGTAATTCCTCAGAGGGCCCATTCTGAACGAAATGAGGGCAAACCAAATATTGCCGTGACTTCTCCCGTTTTGGGCCCACTGCGGTCCCGCATGTCAGTATTTCTCCGTTTCATGTTAGTTCCAGCGTGTCATTCTGTGTGGCAATTCGATGTAACCGAGTTCAGTATGCAGCGGTGTACGGTCAAGATCTAGTTCGTTCCTCCGCCCTTAACCTTGCCTGAACCCTAGGACGGCGGCGGAGGCGGCGGCGACACAGACAGATAGCGCTGCTTAAAGCTCGCGTGCCCGCGCCCGACGGCCCGCGGTGATGCCGAATGTCGAGCGAGCCGTTGCGCAGAGATAGATCGCCATCGCCGGGAGACGAGCTGAGCAGCACGGAGGATGGAAGGGCCCGCAACTCAGGAATCATGTCTCACCCTGAGCAGCCGGAGGAGGTGAGCTTGTCTTCTCTTATGTATTTAACCATTCTTCATCGGTATCTGCTAGCTAGATGTAGGAAATCAAGATATATTTCGTTAAGAGATGTTTGTTAGTCAAACACTAACAAGCATTTCTTATTTCCCCAACCTTATGTCGAGTAGGATTTGCAAAGATTACAGCATCACTCTACAAATTCATGAGTACGTTGGTATGCTTGACAATGGGAACTCCGTAGCTGCGGAGGGTTGCAAGGTAACCTTGCTCGTTGCAGAAAGAAGCTTCAAGTCTATATCTGGGATGGTTGAACTTGTTCGTGGAATTGTTCCAATGGGCTCCGCACAAACTGCAGAATTCGAATGGGTATCACCGCGGGGGGTTGTTACACCTGTGGACATGGAAAATATTGAAGATCAATTGGAAAGGTTTGCAGACTCTCCTGGCCACATTTTGCATGCTAAAATTATTGGTGGAACACGAGATGGTGTTGTTGCCCGGGCATCCAAGAAATTTCCTGCTGGTAATCAAAGAAAATCTGCTGCTGGTTCTCAAGCTGCTACACATCCTAGCAGTAAATCTGCTGCTATTGGTAACCCTGCTCCTGGTAAACATCATCCAGGTGCTGAACCTCCTGCTGGTGTTGAAAAACCTGCTGCTGCTGAACCTCCTCCTCTTTTGAAAATGGTGGCCACATTCAACCCCTACACTGCAGAACTGGATGATGGCTCAGATGTTCTCGTTCCAAAACACGATGTTGATGTCTACGTCGATCGCCAAAAGGGGATACAAGTAGCTGAACTGATTGGAAAGTTTAGTGAGAACTTGCTGCTGGGATCTCACCAAAAAGTAAAATATGTGTGGTGGAATAGAAGAATCCAAGATTTCATTGAGATTGGCGTTAGCAGTCAACCTAATTTAGATGCGGCATTGGAGAAATATGGAGGGGGCAACCATATACTGTTTCTCGGTTGCGTAGGCACCCGTGCTGATCCAGAGGGGGATGATTTAACTGAAGGTAACAGGAACATTCCTAGTTCCATGAAGGATTGGATCAGCCCTAGTAAGGTTGGTACTGGAAATTTTAGTCCAAAGAATACTGCAAAGGTTAGTCCAACAGATAGTCTGAGGCGGAACCGCAAGCTCCTATGCAAGAGGACCTGTCCCAGAAAGAACGCCTCCGCGCAGTCTATGGCAGAGTGGTTGATGACCACCCAGGGGGAGAACACCCGCAAGAAGTCAACCAGAAAGAAGACCACCGAGGAGAACACCCAGTCAACCACAAAAAAGACCACCGAGGAGAACACCCCCTTAACCACAAAGAAGACCACCGAGGAAACGACCCCCAAAAAATCAACCCCAAAGAAGACCACCGAGGAAACCACCCCCAAAAAGTCAACCACAAAGAAGACCACCGAGGATAAGACCCCCAAGATGTCAACCACAAAGAATACCACCGAGGAGAACACCCCAAAGAAGTCTACCACAGAGAAGACCACCGAGGAAACCACCCCCAAGAAGTCAACCACAAAGAAGACCACCGAGGATAAGACCCCCAAGAAGTCAACCACAAAGAAGACCACCGAGGAGAACACCCCCAAGAAGTCAACCACAAAGAATTCCACCGAGGAGAACACCCCCAAGAAGTCAACCACAAAGAAGACCACCGAGGAGAACACCCCCAAGAAGTCAACCACAAAGAAGATCACCCCCAAGAAGTATACCAACAAGGAGTCCACCCCCACCGGAAACACTAACAAGGAGTCCACCCCCAAGAAGGACTGGACGTTAGCAGACTCAGATAACGATGATACTTGTCAATGGGAATGCCAATTGGAGCAAGATTTTTTTGAACAAAGGGCAGAACCACCATCACTAGTAGAGACAGATGTGGGAGAAAATTTCTCAGCACAGCAAGTAGATTGGCAGACTGTCAATGTCAAACCCATGGGAGGTGATGGCGTCGACGAACCCATGGCAGAGAAAACAATGTGTGATGTACTTGGCATCGCTAATGAACCTAGTGATGATGATGTAGAGGATGACAATGAAGGTCCTCCTGTTTCGGACATAGGGGAAGATGAGGACAGTGAAATAGAGGTGCTGGAACAAGAAACAGGTAATGATGTGATCGATGAATCACTAATGGAGGAAGCTGCCATACCGGTAGATGATGAGGTCACTAGCGAGTTAGCGATAACATATGATCCAGTGGTACCTGTAATTATGGTGGGCACATACTTCGCCAACATGCTAGAATTTAGGAAAGCATTTGCGCAATATTGTATCATCGGAGAAGTTGACGTCTTCAGAACTAGAAACACAAGGAAACGGTACGAGGCGAGGTGTAGATTAGACTACTACAATGGGGAGAGGGTGAAGGATCAATGCCCATGGAAGATCTCCGTTAGGATACTTCCTGGTGGAGAAACAGATAGGGTACTGACAAGCTTTCCTCGTACATAAATATCTATTTCTAACTGACGGGTTCGGGTTTTCATATGTGAAGCAAGTTTAGGAATTATTATGAAGCAACTAATGTATAAAATGAATGTTTCGATGCAGGTGAACAAGATGGGACCTGCACATAGGTGTCCAACAGGCTGCAAACTAAGATCTTCTTGTGCAACTCAAGAATGGGTTGAGAAGCATGCTTTGGCCATTCTTAAGAAAACGCCCAATGAGACTGCCAAGGCGATTCAGGTAAAGCTTATGACTGATTACAACGTCGAGCTACCGTATCACATAGTTTGGAAAGGTAAAGAGAGAGCTTTGCAAACACTATACGGGGACTGGGAAAATAGTTTCATGCTGTTGTACAGCTTCAAGGCTGAAATACAATCTAGGTCTCAAGGTAGTGTTGTCGAGATTGACACGAAAGAGGAGGAGGGGAACATATATTTTAACCATTTTTTTATGGCCCTTGAGCCCTGTATTCAAGGGTTCAAGGAGGGTTGTAGGCCATATTTGAGTATAGACTCCACTGTCCTCACTGGCAGATGGAATGGTTGTCTAGCATCAGCGACAGCACTGGATGGGCACAACTGGATGTTCCCGGTGGCATTCGGCCTGTTTCAGTCGGAATCAGAGGCGAACTGGGAGTGGTTTATGAGGCAACTGCATAGATCAATAGGTGATGTTTCACCATTGGCCATAAGCACTGATGCATGCAAAGGATTGGCAAATGCAATTCAGACAGTATTTCCACATGCTGAACAAAGAGAATGCCATGCTCATTTGATGCTGAACCTGTACAGGCACTACTCAGGCACTGTATATCGCTACATGTGGACTGCTGCTAGGGCCTACAAGCCTGAGAGCTATAAATTTTTCATGGACAAGATACATGCTGAGAACTCTGATTTTGCCGTATACTTGGAAAGGAATCACAGCCTTTTATGGATGAGGAGTGCTTTTAATCCCGCAATAAAGTGTGATTACATAAACAACAACCTTACTGAAACCGTAAATAACTGGGTCAAAGACTCAAAAGACCTTCCAGTTCATATGTTGATGGACACCATACGAGGTATGTTGATGAGGCTGATAAAAGTAAGAAGAGATATTGGGGACAGACTAAGAAGGCACATTCTACCCGCTGTTATTCAGCAAATAAACCAGAGAAGTCGAGGTCTTGGTTACCTTAGAGTTGGAGAGTCTAACGACCATAGCTGTGAGGTGAGAGATTTGAGCCAGAATGGCCTGAGGCATGTCGTGTAGATTGACAGTAGAGAATGCAGCTGCTTAGAGTGGCAGCATACTGAGAAGCCATGCCCACACGCGTTAATCTTCTTGGTTCACAAAAGAACTCTGCCACACCTTGATCAATATGTGAGTGAGTACTTCTCTTTGGCTAGATTTCGAGCTACCTACGCAGGTGCCGTCCCTCCTTGCACAGACCAGTCACAGTGGGCTGTGGTTCAACTACCTTTCAAGCTGTGCCAGCCAAATGTTAAAAGAGGCAAAGGAAGACCTAGAATGAGTAGGTTCAAGAATTTCATGGAGAAGCAGGGCATGCCTTTTAGTGGTAGCAAGAAAGGCAAAAACAGATGTAAGCAATGCAAATGTATTGGACATAGAGCAGCTGGGTGTCCATTGAACGGACCAAAGCCTATGTTGGGATTCGTCCACGGATCGATCACATCAAACTACACAAATACACGCATAGACTACTTTTATCGCCAAGCGTGCGTGTCGCACGCTCTAAACTTTTTCTCTTTATTTCTCTTATTTTCTCGGTGTTACAACTCACGCACACACCCGTGTATAAATACACGGCTAACTCAACCGACTCAACAGTGTCTAATCCTATTCCAATACGAAGACACAACGAGACCAAGTATTAATCCTAGCCGGACTAGTACTAGACCCGTACTCAATCTTCCTAACTAAACTTGCTAGCTGAAACCTACCAAGATTAGCCTAACAGTACTTCTATTCCAACTCCAAGCACAGCTCGACTTGCCATGCATGCAATACTATATTAAGGCAAGATTATTTCAAACAATCTCTCCCTAATTTTGACTTCTCGTATCCTCGTCTCTAATTTTGACTTCTTGCAGATTCGTGGTTTGTCGATCCAACTCAAGCGCATGATCCGGACTACCAGCCTACACGGTCGCATCTTCGTGTGCAACGTGCAAGATTGGACGCATTTTCAATCTTGACGTCGTAACAAACTTAACTGGTCACCGTCTCACTACGCACCGAGCTTGATCTCCTCACCGAGACACGCAGATGGCCACCTCGCCACCTTGTCTTCGCGCATGTCTTCGCCCTTTGTGATACAACTCACTGGACCCCTCGATCATGACGCGCTTCAACTGCAACGTCTCGCAGACCAACACTTGGACACAACAACGCCTCCACACACCACTTAGGACTACCGGTCCACGCTGTCGCATCTTACCGTGCCACATGCCGACTAAACACATAGCCTCATGTAGGTAACTCATCTTAACCGGTCCGCGTCCATATCTTTGTTGTCGGTGACGCATCTTACCAAACAACACTTCACCTTCGGCGGCAACACAACTTGTCATGTACGCGCAACGCATCTTTCCGTACATGAACTCGCCGAAACTCATCCACCACGAACAGAACCACAAGGACATTGTATCCTTTTTCCGCTCGCTCCCGCACACACACTTCTCTCCCCAAACGATGATCTTCATGAGACTCCCAGTACCGCACCTCGGCACCACCTCTCCCATCAACGATCATCCTCTTCCACCGCCTTGCCGACGACTTGTACCGTCGTCTCCTCCTTGTCACTCCACCGAACGACTATCGCCCGCCGCATCGCTCATAACGGCGTGCTCGCCGTCTCCAGTCGGTCGCTCTGCCGACCGATGGTCGCCCGCCCCGAGGCGCTAGTACGGATCGCCTCCCCGGGGCAAGCGTAGCTTCAGATATCCGACCTGGCTCTGATACCAATTGGTGGGATTCGTCCACGGATCGATCACATCAAACTACACAAACACACGCATAGACTACTTTTATCGCCAAGCGTGCGTGTCGCACGCTCTAAACTTTTTCTCTTTATTTCTCTTATTTTCTCGGTGTTACAACTCACGCACACACCCGTGTATAAATACCCGGCTAACTCAACCGACTCAACAGTGTCTAATCCTATTCCAATACGAAGACACAACGAGACCAAGTATTAATCCTAGCCGGACTAGTACTAGACCCGTACTCAATCTTCCTAACTAAACTTGCTAGCTGAAACCTACCAAGATTAGCCTAACAGTACTTCTATTCCAACTCCAAGCACAGCTCGACTTGCCATGCATGCAATACTATATTAAGGCAAGATTATTTCTAACAGCCTAGGTATGAAGTATTTGCGTGTATGATCTTTATTTATAATTAGGTAATATCTATGCTTAGCTGGGGCTTACCTGCTTTCTAACATTTGTCAGGAAGCGCAAGACAAGGTGCAAGACTGCTGATGCTGTCTATGTGCTTCACGAGGAAGTTGAGTGGAGTGATGATGACACGGGATCTGATTCAGATTGGCCGGACATTCCAGAACCTTCTGATCCAACATATAAGAAGGCGAGAAAACTGTCCCCAAAGAGGAAGAAGACAGCTAGGTGGGAGTAAGACTAATTCAGTCTTTTTTCTGAGTGCTCCGTCTCTGTAATACAGCAAAATTCTGAAAACTATTTTTCCGGAACATGTGTGTTTGTGTGTGCATTGTAAAACAGGGGCCCTGGACCTGCCCGAAATCCTGTCCGAACTGTATTTGTTATGGAATTTGTAATTTGTAAACTATGTACTCATTTTTAATAAGCCTTATTTGACATTATGCATATGTTCTTATATTGGAGTTTTTGTTCAGAGGGACAGTCAAAAAAGGCAGAATAAATGGCACAGGATAACATTTCACATTACACAATATTTGGGTCCTTACAGTTCTGCTTTTCAGGTGCTAGACATCATAATGCCAACATAAACTGCAAATGTCATGGAACATATCTATATGAAAAGCAGATTGTTTCCACCATCTGCCCTAACCTTGATCTACTCTATTTCGGCTGCTTGCTTCTGCAACTGAGCATGCACACCACCACTCTGCTCGAGCTTCCGAAGTTGGTCCAGAAGCTCTTTGTTTTCATCAAGCAGCGCACGGTTCTCCTCCATCTTCTCCCATACAGCATCACGAAGATCACGAACAAGCTCTCTTTGGAAAACTGGCAGCGGGTCGTCCATCCACTCATACTTCTCACAGCCTCGGCCCTTGCCTTCCTGCCAAAAACATAGTAAAGGAAGAGGAAAGATGTGAGAATTAAAATAACTAAACTGGCATACAAACATGATTAGTTTACAATAATACCGCGCGGATGCCGCAGTTGTAGAATCTTCTCCCAGCGTTTTCATCCATCCACGCAATCCATCTCGGCATCTTTACTCCACAGTCACAGATTTTGTCCGGTGAATAGTCATAGGGCTTACTCCGGTACGGGATAGGGGAGCCTCGGCGAGCCGTCCCTGATTCCGCCCGCGAAGAACTGCAGTAGCTGCGAACCATTGCCTTGCACCCCAAGGGAGAGCACAGCAGAGGGACTAGGTGGGGAACTAGAACAGCAGATGTGAGCTAGCCCAGAAAAGAATCATAGGTGCAAGGGGGAGATGGGAAGAAGGAAGAATCGGAGTGACGACGCTGCTCTTGCATCCGGCAGTTATACCAGCGCGCCCCCAGAATATGACCGTTTGAGTATGACAGGTGGGATCGTGCAACGCAACTATGCCACCAATGAAATTGCCATCATGGACACTAAGAAAATGTATTGTTTACAAGCGTGGAAGCTATGCACAGTCGCTGGGGGCATGTGCTTCCATGGAGAGCTACCCTGTCAAAAAGATCTGTTTCCCTCTGGGCAGACACCACGAACACTAGCCTCCGCCTCCTGTTCTTCACACGAGCGAGCCCTCCCCGTAGTTCAGATGCCTCGCACCGGCCGCTACAACACCTCCCGCGCTAGACGCGGAAGCTCCACCCCAGGCCTCAGCCACGGCGGTGGTACGTACTACCACAGCGGGAACTCCACGCCCGGTCGTGCACAGCGCGGCAGGTCAAGCCGCCGCCGCATCAGATGGCCATGGTGGCTTGAACCGAGCAGCAATGCATCTACTCCAACTCCTACTTCTTCGACATCGAGCAGGTTTGGCAGCGGCTCCAGCAGGCCTCGCAGTGTAGGCCGGTTCAAGACCGCCCTCAAACCCGTACCGTTCATTAATCTTGAATCGAACGATGAGGACGGCGGCGTCAACACTGAGCAGCCAAGATCCGCCGCCGAAAAGTTTGCGCGAGACATGAAGATGGCCATGACCAGGTCATTGGAACCCCATGGCAGGGGGAAGGGCAAGGCAACCACGATGGAGGATGAAGCAGAGGGCAAGGACAAGGCCCCAACGGAGGTCGACTCCGATGACTCCGACGATGTCATGTACTGGGTTTAGCTAGTGGTTAAGTTAGTAATCTATGAAGAAAATGCAAAAGCCATGCATATTAGCTACCATTTTCTGTTCAATGCAATTTATCTTGCGTAATATTTGACCCTTCCATTTTCAGTTAATATATAAAATATAATGCATTTTATCTTTCGGCATGTCCTGGCATGCCTTCTCGTGTCTAGCCAGGACCCTGGCACTGGCATGATGGGACGGGGTAGTGAGCGTCAGTTAATCGGCGCCACGTATCCACCCCCGTGCTGGGCGGGGGCTCTATTTTTTCAATTACGGAGCATATAGCTTGCATGAGAAGGCTAGAAGACAGAGAGAGCAGTGGTTGGACCACGGGCTGGGCTGTTTGACTATCTTGCCATATTATTCATTCACCTACTTCCTTCTCCTTCCTCCTGCCCGGCCCCCCATCCGCTCTGTCTAGCCATGCCTCCAAAGAGAAACCGCCCCCTGACGACTCAGGAAGCAGAGCGAATGGAGAGAGCTCGCCGCCGGAAGGAACTTGCTCCATCCATTAGAGAAAGCCCTCACATAGAGGCGCAATCTTTGCTCTCCCTGATGGAGAAGAGAAAACTTGAATCAGGCGAGGGCTCATCCGGGTACTGGGACGAATTCTCCTTCTTCATCATCATCTTTTTGTTCTTCTTCTTCTTCCTCCTCTATAACTCATAACCGTGGAATAAAATGTTCCAGAGCCGGCGGAGCCATGATGGTTTTGCAGGGTATGCCTCTCTCCCAAAAAATGGCGGCGGTGATCCAGAACCCGATGCCCTCATTTCCCCGGCTCAGCGAGGTAAGCACTCTCTAATTGTGTTGACATGCATTGGGGTTCTTGCGATTCTGACTTAGGTGAGAGTAGAGTGCTTTACCTGTAATGGGGTTTTTGGGAGGACGCCACTGCCACTTAGTTGGCATCGTTGGTAGAAATAACCCTGTTTTTATTTTATACAGGAAATGAAGGTGGGGCTGAACCCAGATATGGCGTCCTGGCTTAATGAACGGATAGCCAAACAAAGGGAGAAAAAATTGACCCAGGAAGTGGATATGGCTAAAGTCCTCTTAGTTGCCAAGTGCCTTGCGCGTGAGCGCAAGCAGCTTGTAAAGGAGAATCAACAGTGGTCGGAACTGCACAAGGAAGCCAGAGCCTCGGCACATAAGAATACAGCCAGGATCAAAGATCTATTGGAGGAAAATTTGAAGCTAACAAACAGTACTATCACCCTGGAGATCACATGCAGGAACCTGCTGGCTGAAAACGAGAAAGCACTCAGGGAGCTCGTGGATTCCAAAATGAAATACCTCGCAAGCTACCAACTCGTGGCGTCTCTTGAGAAGGAAAACGAGCAGCTACGCGCCCAGCTTGAACCCTGATGTGTCGTGCTTTCGCAATAAAATTATGTAATGAACTGAACACATTGAAGTACTTTGTGTTTATTATGAACTGTTATGAAACCATGTCATGCAATGTCTGGAAGCACCTCTGTGTGACAGAGTCCACATGTGAACCCTTAGGATGGCATGTTTGGTATTTTTCCAAGGTGATGCATCACTCACCATGACTCCATGCAGTGTTTTTCTATTTTTTTGATTTTTTCTAAATTCCCCAGGCCCCCCTCCGAGATCTAGGTCAGACTCGGCGGTGCCATCGATGTCTGCCAGGTGGGGTGGGAACCATGGTTTGGTCTTGGTTCTAGGGTCCCACACCCCCAGGGGACCTCCCTTTATTTTTCCCCAATTTTTCTGGTGTGCATTTCTTGTAGCCCCGGTGCAAAATTGGATTAAAAAGGATTTAGGGCAAAAATAATTCATTATATGCCAGCAGGCCGAGATAATTCCTAGCCTCCTGGATGTGGCACCCCTGGCAGGTCCCCCACCCATGAAAAATAGAGTGCTGATGTTCTGCACACTGCCCTTGGTAGCCCCTTCACAAAAAAGTACCTGTTTCGACCCCTCCGGGCACCCGGAAAATGGGAAATGCATTTTTTATGTGGAAACTGGAAAAACACTAGTTGCAAAAGTGGTTGGGAATGCAAAGATGCACATCTCCACTAAAAATGGGACCATGGTTCCAAAGTTTGTTGTGGAACTTGCACAAACCATGGTCATCTGCCAAGGAAGACCAAGAGAACTCCTGCCTGGAAGCACCTCTGTGTGAGAGAGTCCACATGTGAACCCTTGGGATGGCATGTTTGGTATTTTTCCTAGGTGATGCATCACTCACCATGACTCCATGCAGTGTTTTTCCATTTTTTTTGATTTTTTCTGATTTCCCCAGGCCCCCCTCCGAGATCTAGGTCAGACTCGGCGGTGCCATCGATGTCTGCCAGGTGGGGTGGGAACCATGGTTTGGTCTTGGTTCTAGGGTCCAACACCCCCAGGGACCTCCCTGTATTGGATGCAATATGAACTAACTAATCTGAAAACATTTGAAATAGTTTGGACTACCTGTTCCAAAGATTCATTAATTTCTGTGAGATTCAGTCAAAATGTGTGAAATTTTCAAATTTTTCATAATGATCGAGACACGCTAAATGATGTCATGTGTACATGCAATGCCACATCAGCACTGACTAGTGGGCCCCTTGCGTTAGATGTCTTGTTAATCCGCTTAAGTTGTGATTTAGACCTAGTTGCAAGCTATTACCCATGGAAGGGAACTCCTCCATCTACTGAACTAGTCGCTAGAGTAGAGTGAGCAATGATGATGCTACTGAGATCTCTTGAGCACGCCTTGTCAGACTGCGGCGTGTCTCGTCAATGTACTTGCCTTTGAAATCTCGCTGCCCTGTCAATTCTCATCCCGCTGCTACGCACAATTTCCACTGGCCACGAATCCTAACCCTAATGACATGTGGCCCCACTATGGCCCAGAACACTATTGACAAGTGGGGCCCCTGACACACGTCGGACCAAACCTAACCCAGACAACTGGGTCCCCACACGCTTCGGATGCTAAACCTGGACTAGTTTGTCTCACTCGTTGGGCTCATGGAGCAGGTGACCTCGACGAGAAGCATTTCAATGGTAAGATTTTGTTCTCTATTCCTTCCGCATGTCAGACGAGAACGGATTTATTCCCCCCTTGCACGCTATCTCCTTTTTCAGACTGTCGCTCTGCTGCGTGTAGTCAAACAACGAGAGGACCCAACAACAAGACTCTCTAATTGCTGCCTGATACGTCTCAAACGTATCTATAATTTTTGATGCTCCATGCTTGTTTTTACACTATTTGCCTATTGTTTCGTTACACTTAGTGGCATTTTTATACATTTTCCGGAACTAACCTATTAACGAAGTGCCACAGTGCCAGTTTCCTGTTTTCTGCTGTTTTTTGTGTTTCAGAAGTGATACACAGGAAATATTCTCGGAATTGGACGAAACAAGTTCCTGAAGTCATATTTTACCCGGAAGCTTCCAGAGATCCGAAGAAGTGTCAAAGGGGGGCCACCAGGGCCCCACACAAGGGGGCGGCGCGGCCTGGCCCCTGGCCGCGCCACCCCTGTGTGAGAGCCCCTGGCTCCACCTCTGACATCGCCCCTTCGCCTATAAAGACCCCCCGACGAGAAAAACCTAAGGACCCGATCAGTTTTCCAGAATACATCGCGATCCGCCGCCGCCGTCGACCCGAAGATCGGGAGGGTCTAAAAGCTCTTCCCGGCACCCTGCCGGAGAGGGGAATCGTCACCGGAGGTCTTCTTCATTGCCATGCTTGCCTCCGGAGCGATGAGTGAGTAGTCTACCTTGGACTATGGGTCCATAGCAGTAGCTAGATGGTTGTCTTCTCCACCATGTGCTTCATGTTTAGATCTCATGAGCTGCCATACATGATTGAGATCACCGTTATGTAATTCTATGATGTTGGTTTGTTGGGATCCGATGAATATTGGTGTTTATGATTAAGTTGCTGTACTGAATTATATCTTTTGTTATCTCTATGTTGTTTATGATCTTGCATGCTCTCCGTTGTTAGTAGCTATCTTGGCCGAGTAGTTGCTAGTGACTCCAAGAGGGGGTATTTATGCTCGATAGTGGGTTCATGTCTCTATTTCACCTGGGGGAGTGACAGAAACCTCTAAGGTGGTAGATGTGCTGTTGCTACTAGGGAGAAAACAACATTCATATGCTCAAGGGCATATGCTTTGTTTACATTACACACTTTGCTTAATGCAATTATCTGTTGTTCGCAACTTAATACTTCTAGGGTGTTCGGATGATATCCCCGGGGGTGGATTATTAGTCATAGATGCAGTTGGATGGCGGTCTATGTATTTTGTTGTAATGCCCAGAGTAAATCTCATAGTGATCTTCTTGACATATCATGTTATCTTTATTCTATCAATTGCCCAACTGTAATTTGTTTACCCAGCATGTTATTTTATCTATGGAGAGACACCACTAGTGAACTGTGGACCCCGGTCCTATTTTAATCATATTGCAATCACCTGTTTACTTTTCCCGCACTGTTTACTTTACTCGCATATACTCTACTGTTTTCCACTCGATACACTCATAACCTTTGTTTCAAGCAAACCGGTGAGATTGACAACCTCATCGCAAGTTGGGAACAAAGTACTTATTTGTGTGTGTGCAGGTTCCGCGTTGCTGCTGGCCGAAGACGAGTCAACAAGTATCGTTAACGGCGCCCCTGTTGGAGTGTTATTAAGCCAATCCGCATCACCTTCAGTCGTCACCGTCTCTCTTCTTCAAGATCGACATTAAACCTTGGTTTCTTAATTGAGGGAAAACTAGCCGCTACACTCATCATACCTTCCTCTTGGGGTTCCCAACGGGCTGGTCATTCACCACGCACAAGGACAGTTTGCTCCCACATCAACTTGGAGTAGCAGCTACTTTTCTGGCGCCGTTGCCGGGGAAGAGAGAAGACTTCTGCGAGGGGAGTTCTTCGCACACACATTCTTTACTTTGTTATTTGTTTTGCGTTACTTTATTTTATTTTACCTGCATTGCTTTTTATATCAAAAACCCAAAAAAATTAGAATCCTTGGTAGTTGTTTTTACTTATCTGCTTTTAGTTTTGTTACAATGAGTAATCCTGAAGTAAAAGTTCGTAGTTTCAAGCAACAAGGGGGAGAAAGTTTAAAAGATGCTTGGTACCGTATTAACAATGCTCATCATAGGTGTACCAAAAAGCACTCCACCACGATCCTCCTTAGAAATTTTTATGTTGGTATATCTAGCTGGAATAGGTATGTTCTTGATACTCTTACAGGAGGTAATTTTCTGGGTACTCCCGCGGGAGAAGCATGCACTATAGTTGAAAGTTTAGTGGGAGTACCTCCTATTCATGTTGCTAAGACTGAGACCACCTTGGAAGAGGTGGTAGAAAAGCTCAGCTCCTTAGAAAAAAGTTTGCCAAGTATCCTAGAAAATGCTAGCCGCGTTAGTGAATTAATAGAAAATATTGGTAAGAGAATTACCATTTTAGAGGCTAGCACTACTCATGACAATCAAAACTTAAGGATTGGTAAACTAGAGGAGTCTATGGAAACTCTTAGTTTAATCTTCTCTTCTCTTAAATTTAAGAAGGAGAAAGTGTTTGTTGGAAAAGAGCAAAAATTTATGTATGTTCCCAAGGTTTCTGCACTTAAATCTCAACATGTTCTTAAGATTGGTAAGACTCTTAGTTCCACTAAGGGTGACTTGCAGGTTGAATCATCTTCGGGAACCTACAAAGAGCCTACTGAGGTAACTAGCACTTCATCTATTGATATTACTTGATTTGCACTTTTCTGCGCCGAGCTCAAAGGCGTTAAAGAAAAGCACTCTTGGGAGATAACCCATTGTTTACTTTTCAGTACTTTTTCTTTTATTTGAGTCTTGGAAGTCATTACTACTGTAATGACCGCTCCTTATCTTGTTTATTTCGTTTTTGTGCCAAGAGAAGCCTCTAATTTGAGTGAGGTAAAGATTTGGGGATGTTGCTGTCCTGAAACTGTTTTCGGTGCTGCACCGTAAAAATTCGTGAAAATTCTCTGTATATCTTTTGGACCTGCGATTTCTTGTGCATATGCCCCAGGTTATATCCAAACTTTTCTTAGTTGAACACTTTTTGATTTGAGCAACGGAAAATCCCTCAAAAATTCGTCCTTTGTCAGCTGTCCAGTTTTGACAGATTTCTGCCAATATTTGTTTTTGCCACTTTATCGCTTTCTTTTGAGTTCTTTTTTATCATGGAACTCTTGTGGAAGTTGCTACAGTAGTATATACTTTATATGTGGTGGTTTTGGGTTGAAACCTGAAGCTAAAAGAGGTTGAATATATTTTATGCTTACACTAATGTTGCTAATAGAATTGTGTTTAGTTTTGTATGAAGGAAGTTTTCAAGTGTAGGGATTGGAGAATGATGAGATGAGTTGAATAATGGACAAAAGCTCAAGCTTGGGGATGCCCATGCATCACCCCAAGAAATATCCAAGAAGTACAAGCGTCAAAGCTTGGGGATGCCCCCGAGGCACCCCTTCTTCATCGGCAAAAATCAGGTCACCTTTCAAAACACTATATTTTTATTGCTTCATGCACTATGTGTTTTTCTTGGAGCGTCAGTTGTTTTAGTTTTCTTAGTTTGTTTAGTTTGTTTGTTTGCTGCAATGAATGGTTGTACCCCAACAAATTTCCTTTGGAGGAGATGTACTCGTTTTCATTTGCAAAGAACGCTCTAGTTCTCACTCTTATTAAAAATCGAGCGCTCTACTTTTTTCTGCTACTGCTTTTGGTTTTCGTTTTCGCCTTGATTTGCGTTCAGATCTTGTCATATCTTTTTATCAAGGTGTATTTTTTCCTCTGATCTTCATTGGTTTTCATCAAAAGAGGTGTTTATAAAAATTTCAAATGGTGTTGGAAAAGAGAAAAAGCTTTGTGCAAAATAGTGGTACAAGAAGGAGCTTGTGTAGACTGCGGCTTAGGCTTTTTCATGTCATGCTTGATGTCTTTTAGATAGTATGCTTAGTGGTTTTGCTGTAGCATGACTTGTCTCAAATAACTGAGATTGCTTAATGAGCCTTTGAAAAAATCATGCGTTGTTTTTATTGTATGGAAGCATTATTTTGGTTTTCTCCTTGATGCTTTATTTGGGTTGACTTGGCGCACGCTCACACATGTTAGACTCTTACAAAGTCGCCATTAGCCTTCATGATCATTTAGTTTTTGACTTTTGATGCCATCGTATGCTTCTTTTAATGTCGCTTTGTCGCTTTGCATGATTATGGCCATTATTGCTCTCTTAGTTGGTCGCTCCCAGTCTTTTGCTAGCCCTCGCCTTGTACTGAGTATGAGCTCTACTCGTGCATCCAACTCCTAAAAGCCAAGTTTGCCAAAGTGTCCACCATACATACCTACTAGCAATGTGCTATTCCAAGTAAATTTGACTTGCTTTTATTTTCTCTTCAAATTAAACTCTTACCAGTGTTATGCGAAATTCGGTCAGTAAAGCTCCCACGAACCGGAAGGCACACTTTACTTTTTCCTGTTCTTAAAAATTTGACATTGTGGTCTCTTATGTTGAGTTGTTATGCTTGCAAGTTGTAAGTTGGATTCTAGCCCAGCCATGCTGTCATGGGGCAAGCTTTCAACATTGCACTTCTTTTTGAGTTGATATTGTGATCTTTTGTTTATGGATGCCCGCGGTGTGAAATGAATTGGGAATCTTGTGAGGATCATGGAGTTTTTATATGTGTTAGGGAAACGCCGGGCCGCCAATCTAAGCCATGCATAATTCATGGTGGAAATTTGTAGCATACCCATGGTGAACATTCGACGACGCATCTCACAATAAAAAGCTAAACAATATAGCAAATAAAAGAGATGTCGAGGTGTTCATTGTCTGCTTGTCCTGTCATTTTGGTGTGGGCTTGTTCCATGTCATCGGGCACGGAGGTACCCCATTGGCGGTTCTCAATGATATGCATACAATTACAATGACAAGAGCCTTGCTTGGGACTCTAAGTAAAGTAGCATGGTTTGGGTACTCGTATTCACGGGACACGAGGTTTTCAACTTATGATTTGTCAAGCATATGCATCATAATTGTTCTCGCATTAACTTTAACCATTCAAGATGCTTATGATGGGGGCAATGAGAGCTCAAAGCCGGTAAGTACCATAATTTTTGAAGGTTATAAAACTTGCAATCACTGCTTCCCTCTGTGAAGGGCCTTTCTTCTACTTTTATGTTGAGTCACCACCTTCTTTCTTTATGCACCATTAAGAGAGCATAGTTGTCATTCTTAGTGTGATATGCATTGTCCCAAAGTTCATTGATTGATTCATATTGTTGGTTTCACTTGTTCTTAAATTATTTGTATCTAGTCGCCCTCTTAAACTTTGAGGTGTCCTATGCATTTATGTTTTGCTCTCTTTGAAGGACAAGCTGAAAACCATTTGTATGTTTTTCCTTATGATTTGAACACACGTTTGACTTTCATTGTTTCATTATCATGATCTTTTGTTTGTGTTCATTTACATGTTTACAACATGGTTGCTAAGTTCTTATTGTCATGATTATATCTTTCATGCCCATGTTTTAAGTTCTATTGATCCCAGCTCACCAATGCTTGCATATATGATCAAGATTGTGTAGGTGCATGTCACCTCAAAAATTATTCTTTGTTATCACTTACCTACTCGAGGACGAGCAGGAGTTAAGCTTGGGGATGCTTGATACGTCTCAAACGTATCTATAATTTTTGATGCTCCATGCTTGTTTTTACACCATTTGCCTATTGTTTCGTTACACTTAGTGGCATTTTTATACATTTTCCGGAACTAACCTATTAACGAAGTGCCACAGTGCCAGTTTCCTGTTTTCTGCTATTTTTTGTGTTTCAGAAGTGATACACAGGAAATATTCTCGGAATTGGACGAAACAAGTTCCTGAAGTCATATTTTACCCGGAAGCTTCCAGAGATCCGAAGAAGTGTCGGAGGGGGGCCACCAGGGCCCCACACAAGGGGGCGGCGCGGCCTGGCCCCTGGCCGCGCCACCCCTGTGTGAGAGCCCCTGGCTCCACCTCTGACGTCGCCCCTTCGCCTATAAAGACCCCCCCCCCCGACGAGAAAAACCTAAGGACCCGATCAGTTTTCCAGAATACATCGCGATCCGCCGCCGCCGTCGACCCGAAGATCGGGAGGGTCCAGAAGCTCTTCCCGGCACCCTGCCGGAGAGGGGAATCGTCACCGTAGGTCTTCTTCATCGCCATGCTTGCCTCCGGAGCGATGAGTGAGTAGTCTACCTTGGACTATGGGTCCATAGCAGTAGCTAGATGGTTGTCTTCTCCACCATGTGCTTCATGTTTAGATCTCATGAGATGCCATACATGATTGAGATCACCGTTATGTAATTCTATGATGTTGGTTTGTTGGGATCCGATGAATATTGGTGTTTATGATTAAGTTGCTGTACTGAATTATATCTTTTGTTATCTCTATGTTGTTTATGATCTTGCATGCTCTCCGTTGTTAGTAGCTATCTTGGCCGAGTAGTTGCTAGTGACTCCAAGAGGGGGTATTTATGCTCGATAGTGGGTTCATGTCTCTATTTCACCTGGGGGAGTGACAGAAACCTCTAAGGTGGTAGATGTGCTGTTGCTACTAGGGAGAAAACAACATTCATATGCTCAAGGGCATATGCTTTGTTTACATTACACACTTTGCTTAATGCAATTATCTGTTGTTCGCAACTTAATACTTCTAGGGTGTTCGGATGATATCCCCGGGGGTGGATTATTAGTCATAGATGCAGTTGGATGGCGGTCTATGTATTTTGTTGTAATGCCCAGAGTAAATCTCATAGTGATCTTCTTGACATATCACGTTATCTTTATTCTATCAATTGCCCAACTGTAATTTGTTTACCCAGCATGTTATTTTATCTATGGAGAGACACCACTAGTGAACTGTGGACCCCGGTCCTATTTTAATCATATTGCAATCACCTGTTTACTTTTCCCGCACTGTTTACTTTACTCGCATATACTCTACTGTTTTCCACTCGATACACTCATAACCTTTGTTTCAAGCAAACCGGTGAGATTGACAACCTCATCGCAAGTTGGGAACAAAGTACTTGTTTGTGTGTGTGCAGGTTCCGCGTTGCTGCTGGCCGAAGACGAGTCAACAAGTATCGTTAACGGCGCCCTTGTTGGAGTGTTATTAAGCCAGTCCGCATCACCTTCAGTCGTCACCGTCTCTCTTCTTCAAGATCGACATTAAACCTTGGTTTCTTAATTCAGGGAAAACTAGCCGCTACACTCATCATACCTTCCTCTTGGGGTTCCCAACGGGCTGGTCATTCACCACGCACAAGGACAGTTTGCTCCCACATCAACTTGGAGTAGCACTGCCTGGCGGTAAACGTACGTACATCCTTACCCACGATAGCAGCCTCTCACTTACAAGTGGGCCGGAGTACCGGGGCCCGCGGTGACACATCGGTCTAGCGCTCTCTCAGAAATGAAACGAAGCGTCTGGTTCAATTTCCAAAGCGCTAGACTGGCATTTACCACGGCGTGCCTGCAAAACAATTGCTTTCCCAACTTCCTCTTCTCTCATAAATGAAGCGACGGGGGCTCGCATGGGGGGTTCAACTTCCAAAGCACCCACTAAGCGCTACACTGCATTTACTTACGCGGCGTGCCAGCGACCCATCGCGCACTATTTATCCCACGATCTCGCGGCCTGGAAAACAATTGGATCCCCAACTTCGTCTTCTCCAGAGATAACCCCCTCCACTCCCACTCCTTGCGCCGCGGCCGTCATGGAGATCGACGGCAATGTCTTCACCGACTACCACAAGATCCTTGCTCATGGTGACACTGTCCTCACGGTGATGCACAAAACCGACCCGAGAGAGGCGGCCAAGTTCATCACCATGTTTGAGCGTTGGCTCGGCGAGCCGGACGAAGAGTGGATCGTCGGCCTCGACCTCGAGTACACCATCGGCAAGCCTTGCTGTGCCGCCCTCCTGCAACTTTGCATGCGCGATCACTGCCTACTCTGGCACGAAGCCGTGGCAACAAGGGACTGTCCTGAACTTATACAGTTCCTCAACCGCCCCGACATTTCCTTTGCAACTGTGGACAAGCGCCAAGACACCCCCAAGCTTCAAGCCATGGGCGCCCACATACCAGACCACGTGGACTTACAAGATCACTTCAACATGCCGTTCCAAGAAAGGACCGGCTTGGCCAACATGGCGAAACTAATCATCGACCGCAACTTCAAAGACTACAAGGAGAAATTCCACAAGCTGAAGCTGCACAACACCTGGCATCTTCGGGAACTAAAGCCGGAGCATATCCACTACGCAGCAACGGATGCTTATGTATGCTACGACGCGTATTGGAGAATTACTATCATGAGAAGATGCCTGCTTTAATTTCTCCCCCTCCATACTAGATTCATGTACTGTTCGTTCCACCTATATATGTAAGTGTCCGAGCGAGGACCATCCTTATATATGATTTAGTAAGTGTGTTTTCCTATGTACTGAAGTGTATCTGTATAAGGGGCCGGAGATGCCCAGAGCGTGGCCATGCCTTCCGTTGATGTCCAGAGCGCGCTCTGTGCGCGCTCTGCCGGAGATGCCCAGACATGCCGCATGAGTGTCGTTGATGTCCAGAGCGAGGCCCTGACTTGCCCACTCTAACTTGTCTCTGACTTGCCCTCACTGCACGTGGGCCCCATCACATGGGGGACCCATCTGTCAATGACTCTCAAGTCACGCTTCGCAAGTCAGAGCGCCCGTCATGTGCACCTTGTAAAATAATATACTCCCAACACTTTTAGAATTTTGAAAAGTTCATAAAAGCTGTATCATTGGATTCGACAAGGGATTCTATTGTTTCAAAAAAATTGGCGTTAAATACATACAAAGATATGTTGAATTTTGAAAGATATAAGAAGATAAATTTGTGAATGTAAATAGTATTAAAATAGTAGTAAGAAAGTACATCTTTTTCTTAGGAATTTGTCTTTTTTTTTGTGATAGGCAATGTTGAATCCTACAAACCGGTACTAATTTCAATATGAAATTCTTTATATTCTAGGCTACACAAATATGGTAAAATCTAATAAAATTATAGTGTTCTATCGTGTACTATTGACTATATAATATGTCAGATTTTGTCTTTTTTGTGTAGAATAGAATATAAAGTATTTCATATTGAGATTTGTACCGGTTTATAGCATTCAACAATGCCTATCACAAGAATTTTGTTTCGAATTTTTTTGAAACTTTAAAATACAAATTTCATGGCATAATTTGTTGGAGAAAGATGGACGTCAAACTAATTTTTGAACTGCGTGCGCATGCCTTGTACACGGATTGCACGGATTGCACTGGCGGGCAGGAAGCCTACTGCAATGAGGGCCCACGGTGGAGATAAAATATTATTTCCACTCCTTGTACAGTGAACCGTCGCCGCCCCCCTCCCCTTCCCAACGCCAACTTCCACTTATTACCCTGCGCTAGGCAGTTCATCGCCTTATTCCCCATCTTCTCCATAACACTGCTGCGCCCTCTCGTTTCCATTCCATCACATCGCCGCTTCTCTTTCCATCACGTCGCCGCCGCCCGCATTTGCCGGCACAGGTCATGTCTGGGTCTGGGTGGGATGAACCCCAGGGGGGGAAGCGTCAGCGTTCGACTCCAAAAGAGCCCATTGCTGATCGTTACCACGAATCCATGGGGTGGGGTAATCTCCACTACCCATCGGTTGAGAACATAGTCGAGCGGGTCGATATCTTAAGCGCTGCTCGCCTTGCTGTCGGCATGGTTGGCATGCGTCGTGCCATTCGAGGGACCCCAAATATACCGCTTGATGCGCCGGGCCTGCTCCACGCCGACGAATCCTCGTGGCCACATGATAGCGATGCACAAGTAAGAGTAACTAGATTTGATCTCCTGTCTGTTTATGTTCTTGCAATCCACCGATCTCTCTGTCGAACACCTTGCATGCATCGACTTTTTAGATAAAATATTTCCAAAAAATGAAGTTACTCCGCCCATGACGCCTTTTAGGGTTTCGGTTTACGGACTTAGTTTTCCATCTTGTATGTGTTTATGATATATTCAAGCATAGTTATCCTTCTGTCGAACATCTAGTAGGCACATCATTTTTTACCAAACAATGTTCTCGCAATCCAGTGAGCATTCTGTCGAATACCATGCAATGACTTTTTAAATAGCAAAAATTGGAATGGAAAAGTTTTTGTCTAAGCAGGGTCTCACCTACACTCCCATACTTTTTTGAATTTGTTTTTTTATATCTCTCAAACTATGTAACATACAGATTTCAAACTTTGCAGATCGCTGTAATATTACAACTAGAATGTGGGAAAAATATTTTTGATTTTTTGTGTGAAATTTAACTTATTCAAATATTTAAAATTCAACAAAAATTGTTTGAGTAAACTGCAAAGTTTCAGATTCAAATGTTATATAGAGTGAGAGATACAAAAAAGAGAAGTTGTTTGAGAGGGAAAAAAAGACTAGCACGTATCTTGATGCACCTAATAACAGTTCACATAGAGGGTACAGCTGAGGCAGTGCTTAGAAAATGTTGTACAACTGTTACTCTGCCCACGACCGCTCTTTTTGTAACGGTTTACCTATATAGTTTTCCATCTATTCAAGCAAACTTTTCCTTCTGTGGAACACCTTAATTTTTACAAAGTTTTCAAACAAATTCAATTGCAGGGCATTGACGCCCTCTTCATGCCGTTAAACAAGAAGATGCTTAAAGCACACGTGCATTGCAATGACTCCGATGGAAGAGGGCATTTGGTTGGAAGTAACGGTGACTGGATGGCATTACTCATGAATAACGGCCTCCTGAAGATCCGCCACATGTACAGAGAAGTGACTCTGCCTCTCCCATTACTGGCTCATATTGGAGTTTTCCCCAGGTTTCAAACATGCATGTTTTCGTACAAGCAGTGTGAGTTACAGCTTCTGAAGATAAAGATTACAAAGACCCCTTACAAGGAAAAATGCAGTGATCAGTGGCATTATGAAGCAATCGTGATCTTTGACAAACTGATCGCCTATGTAGATAGTCAACAAGACAACGCCTGGGTCATCCTCAAAAATTACCACCTTGCACCTCGCAGGTATGTCGACGCCTGTGCAATTCATCTATTCGGTGATCGCACAGATTTGTTCCGCGTGTACGCGGTTACAGAACCACGAGGAGATGTTCTGGTTTGGGAACCACATACTTGGGGTGAGTTATGCCCTCTTTCTATCTGAATTTACAGGTAGTTCTACCTGCTTACTGCATTGTTGTATTGTGGCTTATCTTCTTCTGTACGCAGGCACAGATGAAGGCCCGCGTCTAATACTTGCCCCGAACATCGAGGATCCAGTTGCAGGGGATGCGGCTGAAGGCGCTGCAGTTGCTGGCGATGCGGCTCAAGCCGCTGCAGTTGATGGCGATGCGGTTGAAGGAGATGCATTTCCTGCCGATCCGGATGAAGACGTTGAAGAAGTTCTAGTGCCTAATTCACAAACTACCTGGTTCTTGGCATCCAATACCTACCATTATGGCAATTTCGATCTACTTTGGATTCAGATAGATGGTGATAGAAACAGCAATGCTCCTATACAGTTTGAAGATGGGATACGGTTGAGCACTTATCCTAGTCTACGGTGCCACGTTTTCGCAAGGCATCCCTTTAATCTTCGCCCGGAAGCCGAAGATCCTGTTTATGGTCCAGTGTGGATCAGGCAGGAGCATCTGCACGGGCTTTCAGTATTTCTTGGAATCAACAACCCAATCTTCCACCGAGAACCCTGTTCTGATGTTGAAAGAGCTGGTCCATCTGCTGGACAAGGCATGTCCTTGTTACAAGAAGACTGTGTGTTTGTTGCATACCATCGAGCCCGTCCCTACACCCAGAGGCCAGTGCCAGAATGGAGCCGTATACACATGAATGGAGGAGCTCCGGCAATAGGATCATAACTGATATACTGACCCACTTATTACAATGAGTGGGAGGCGCCAATGTGGATCTTCCCAACAATGCCTGGGGCTCCCCCAACTCATCGATGGGAACAACCAGAAGACTAGTTACCTTGAAGTGTTCTACTTTTAAACTTTAGTTAACGAACACTAGTATGATGATGTGTAATGACTCTGTGATTGATTATCTGCTTGTAACAGACATATTTTGTTGTGTTATGTTTATCTGTATGACCAAGCAATGGAATAATCTTCTATTGTTTGGATTTGCTAAATTGACATATTTTGTCGTGTTATGATTATCTGTATTTTGCTGTTACTTAAAAGCTAGGTACTGCCAATTCCCCCTCTAGCCTTCTCGGGAAGCTGTTATGTTCCCTCTGTTCTTTGCAAGATTCAGAAAATGCACCATTTTTGTTGATTTTTATGTGCTAGTTTTCATGCAAAACATAGCTGTTCAGTTGGTGGATTTGCTTAATTGACATGATCTAAGTACTCCAGCATCAGAAAATAGTAAATTAGTTAATGATACACACATAGTTGACATCGACTGAAAGTTGACAGTACTGAACCTATATGCTGATCACACAAAATTTGTGCAATGTTTGAGAAGTGATTTGCTCAAGCATGGAAGGGCACATGAGCCAGCAGTCAGACTGACCATCTACTTGGCAACATAATATCTACTGTATCACATCAGAGAAATGAGAGAAATGTTCAAGGAATTGGAGTAATATTTCACAGAAATCATGGAACTACTCAAGAACCACAACCACCAGTAGATATTCATACAAGTCATAGAACAGGACAAGAAACACAACCGGAAGCAGAACAGTCTACTTGTCAAGAAGGAGAAGCAGATGAGGATACCTGGCAAAAAGATGCCGCAGATAATCACATTTGTAATGCTACAGTTGACAGAAAGGTTGATGATCATAACTAAGTTCAGGACATAGTAGAGCAAGAGGATGATGCTGTCCTGGAACATGATAATCTGCAATTCACCAGAGAGCAAGAGCAACATAATAGAATCCAGCGTTATATGTGCATATTCAGAGAGTATTCATCGTATATATTCAAATTCAGAGAGAATTCAGATTTTCCATATCTGTTACTTCTCTATTTCTCTTAGAGCTGCTGGAATTGATGGAAGGCTGAGAACAGCCTCCATTTCTCCAGTACGAGAACAACCTCCGCATGATCACTGGCTTCCGCCCCAACTTCTCCAGCACGAGAACAGCCTCCTCCAGATCTTCCCAGTTCCCGATCCCGATCTTGCCAGATCCGCAGCGAGGAGAACCCGCTTTCAACCTCGAGGCCATGTCCCCTGCGCGGCGCTAGCAGCGCTGTGGTACTCTAAGATCTCGGTAGGCGAGCGGGAGCAGGAGCTTGAAGAACAATGGGGGGAGAAGAGAAAGGTTACGTGGACGAGGTACGCCACTTGCCAGCCACGGTGGCAAACCAGTAAAGGGGTATCCTGCCAAGTGGAGCGCCGAGTCGTCACCGTAACGGAGATATTTGTGTTCAAACGATTTCAACCGGTATTATTTGAGCTATTCGAATTTGACCCTGAAATGACCCTCTCGATAATTGACACCATCAACTTGCGGTACCGCGATGTGATTGCAGCCAAGAAAGGCACCTGTGAGCCTGTGCCAAACAACTTGGTGACCGCTAACTGAATAGCCCCCCCAGGCTGCTGCCTATCCATAATCCATGTGGAAGCTTCAACCAGCAAACGGGCCATGACCGACATAGCCCATGTGCGAAGGCCGAGGTGGTTGCGGATAACGTCTTTGGATAAGAATTTCACTTTTCCTGGGCTGAAGAAAGAAAATTACACGTAAAGTTTCTAGTAAAAAACCGAAGAGAACGAATATTTCGCAACTATTAGCGCCCGCACCAGTATTGTTGTATTTCATATTTCTAGATATTTAAAAAAGTTTAATAATTCATGGAGATAGGTTATGTTGTATCTTGTGCATACAAAAAAAAATATGTCAAAATATGACCATACGCGACCTATGCAAAGAAGTGAAGACACAAATGAGTAGTACCATATTCTATTCACATGTCGTCTATTTTGTACAGGTCACAAATTGTTAATTTTTTTTATGAAACTTTGCAGCTGCACAAGATATTACATAATCTATGCCCATGATTTATTTTACATTGTTTGGAAACTTGAAAGTGTACCATGTAAAATAGGGTATGGGTGCAACTAGTTGCAAATTTAAGTTTCCCAAAAGCAAAGGCATGTTCCTCGTGCACTAGCCGTGACACGAGCAATGCTCGATGGTGCCTCTGAAGTCTATAGCTCCAAACTACGTCTGAGCGAGAAAAACATTGACTGGCACACATGAAGATTGAAGTCGTTGGCGACAATGGTTCACCGTACCATAGAAAAAAGCAACGAAGAGGGTGGACAAAGACCCTAGATCCGGCTAGACAGATCCAAGGAAACCTATAACTAGATAAAACCTCGAATGCATCCAAAGGTGGCCAAACCTTCCCGTTCGGAGCAGACAACTAGAACCTGCAAAGACGAATGGATTCATCACGTCATTAGAGCGCCGGATCCTCCTCTCCTCAACACCACAAACAAGATCATTCCGGCAAGGTGGAGGAGGATTCGGTGAAACTTTTTTCTTGTTTCGCATAAAACCTCATCCCTTAGCAGGTCCATAGTTTCCACCCTCTCTCGGCGTTAGATCAACAAGTAGAGGCGGTCCGGATCCGTCAACTATCGGATGCGGACGGAGTAGTCGGCACCAGGACAAACTCTAGATCCCCTTTTATCGAAGATTTCACTTCCATTTACAAAAAAAAACACGGGTTCATGGCCGAAGCAGCCCATAGCTGAAGGGCTGACGTAGTATTTGACTGGTTTTGAAGAAAATGTGCCAAATTTTCCGTATTTGATCATGTAGTGTTTCACGAAATTATAATGGTACCTAACAAAGGCTCAATCGGATGGTGTGTTTCAGCAAACGTCAGAAAAAAAAAAGTGCTATAGCAGATATTCCTAAAGAAAAACACATTCTTTTTGGATCTGTCTGAACTGAAACCCATCGAATCATGTACGTTTATTGACGGGCAAAGTTGTGTGACAATGCATCCTCACAAAGATCGATCGTCACAAATATTATTGCCCACGACAACAAGTGACATAGCCCATCGATCGATCAGTCAGTGCCTCGGGGGCGGGGTGTTGGCGGGTATGGGACAGCAGCAGTAGAACTGCATGTCGTGGAAGGTGCAGAAGCCCTGGTAGGCGCCCAGGCCGATGTTGAGGCAGAAGTCCGTGCAGGAGTCCTGGGTGCACATCTGCGTGAATACCTGGCACTTGGGGTCCAGCATCGGTTCTACAGATACATCACAACGAAATCACATCACGATCGATCAGATTTCAGATGACTGATAAGTATAGAGCAAGAAAATAACATGACTGGTATATATAGATGTATCGGGAATTCGATCGATCGGGCAGGGTACCTGGATAGTCGTCACTGGCTGAACATTGCGCCGCGACGAGAAGAGCCAGGAGGAGGAGCAGCGGCGCCGATCTTGAAGACGCCATGGATCTATCTCGATGGGTTATTCTGGTGTGCGCGTAGGTACTTCCAATTGCTGAAGGTACATCGCGCGTGTTATATAGGGGGCACGTCCGTAGAATCTGGTGTGACGCGCTTCGTAATTACGACGCAGCGATTTCTCTCCTTCCTAATTGACGAATTCTGAATCGTGGCTTGCCATGTATGCTCCAATTAGATGCCACGATAAAAGGAATGATATATGTGCAGAATATCTGACCGAATCATCGAAACATATCACAGCATATGGTAGCATAGGGGTTTGAATTTTGAAACATTGTCTTGGGCTAGGCCTTGAAAACAAACGCAAATTGGGCCTGGCCGTTGATGGACGAGGATCTAGATTTTCTTTGTGTAGCCTGGCAGTATTACTTTTTTTCTTGTTTTCTCGAGTAGTTTATTTTTTTGAACAATTCTGGATCTATTATAGAAGATCACAAGAAATGAAAAGCATCCCAAATTATATCGAGATCTTTTGACCATCTAACCTAACGACCACTACGGACACTAGAGAGAGCCACCGATGAGCCACTGTCGATGCTTTGCAGAGTCGGCCTGACGTTGTGGATGACAATCAGAAAGTCTTGGTGCACGTGCCATAAGGATCAGCACCGCAGAGCCGAAGTATCGCCATTGAACTATTAAATTTATTCGAATCTTCAGACATCAAACCTGTAACATATGTAAAATGAACAAGGTCCACTACTCCCATGGACAACGAGCCAATGACTAGAGAATTTCCCGCCCTCCTCAACATTGCCACCAACGAGATCGTCATTGATGAGGTAGATGAGGAGGCAGGTATACCTTATTCTTTTTCTACACAACGCCGCCACATCGTTGTCGTTGACACAACTCTACCTTTAGGCACCTTACTAGCAACTATGATCCTGTTTAGCATGTGTTGGTAGTCTTGACATCAATGATAGTATCATGTGTGTTTTGATGTGAAGTTCTCCCATTTTGATCTTTTATGCCCCCATTCTCTTTTTCACCGATAGTTCAACGACAAATAAGTCTTTCGATTTGCCTTACTAGTGTTGTATCTCTGACCTTAATGCATTCAATGAAATTATGCTAGCACCAACTTAGGTGGACAGTTGGTGCAGCTATATATGTAACCTTCAAGGTTTGTTGAGCTTGAGTAGGTTTATCTTTGTTCTTTATCTTTTTTTATTCTAAATGGGGAGCCCCAGCCGCTGCATCAAAATGATGCATATGGCCTTCTTTTATTTCATTTATTCAACAAAAGCCGACAAAAAGCCTTACAACAATCTTACAAACCAGAGCCACCAAAATCAGCACCAAACTAGTACAAAACGCAAGAAGCTAAACATGGAGCCTTGTGCCCGGATCACCGCAAATGCCGACTTCCGGCACAAACCAAAGATAGCGCCTTGTGCGCATTCTTCGGAAGTCACCTCCACCACTTGCCGCCAACCCATCTCCAGATTGATAGACCGAAGGAAGCCCCTCACCGGACCAACCATCGACGCCGCCATACACCGGACGGTGCCTCCACCCTACATGAGTCCAGCAAGGCACATCTGACATTGAGACTCCGCTGCACCACGCCGCCGAGACCCGGCATCACTGACGCAAAAGATGCACACCACTCTACCTTGTCTCCACAATCGAGCAGCTGCTCCAAAGACGATGCCCTCAAGAGGGAGAGCGACACCAAAGCGCCACCATCGTATGATCCAGGAGGTCTAGATCTAGGGTTCTCCCGGAGCAGCATGAAAGAGTAGACGATAGTTGCGACGTCTATGCCTTCATCAAGGTAGCGATGTATCACGTCGCCATCGCCCCTCCACCACCGAAGCGGAGCACGGTTTTCACCGGCTGCCATGCCTCACCAAGTCATCACGAACTGGTCGACGACCTTCGACGAAAGAAGCGATCACCACCACCATTCCTAGAACAATTGCCCTAGGCGTCCCCATGCTGCGGAATAAGCCTAGAAGAACTCGGAGACGTCGAGAAGCCTTGGGAAGTGTAGAACACGGCCCGTCTAGACCCAATTGGGCCCGGATCAGATCCGACCACACCACGCCTCCGCCTCACCGGTTGTTCCCAAGCTTCCTGGCCGCCGTCGTCCACAACACTGCATCCAGACCAGCCGTGGCAGAGGCCGCCGCCATGCTCCGGTTGGTCGCCGAGGAGGAGGGCCGCCGCGGCCGCCACACCGCGTGAGCTTTGCCCAGTGACGCTCCGGTGACGGCGGCAGTAGGGAGGGCACTCGAGTGGACAGGAGAGCACGAGCGGGGATCCCCGGTGCGGCGCGGCACCGCGCTGCCGCACGGGGGTTGGGGGAGAGAGAGAGAGAGAGAGAGAGAGAGAGAGAGAGAGAGAGAGAGAGAGAGAGAGAGAGAGAGAGAGAGAGAGAGAGAGAGAGAGAGAGAGAGAGAGAGAGAGAAGCGAAGGAGGTGGCCGGACGGCGAGGTGGGTGAGGCGGCGCTAGGGTTAGGGGTCGGAAGGGAGTAGGGTAAGGATGTAACCCCTTTGTTCTTTATCTACTATAAGCTTATGGTCGAAAGTTCATATAGAGAAGTTGAAGCTAGAGATGACAAAGTCGAAAAACCTTGATGGAACTTTTAGTTTTATCGCAGATCTTTGTCGATCGTTTTTATGTTTGTTCGATCTGATGTACCTTACTTCATAATCAATAATGTGGAACCATTTTGCTAAGGATCCATACATTTAACAGTTAGTATTGCTCTGTCGATTTTATAAGTTTGTTCATACTGATTTAAAACCTATTCACTATGTTGTATTTTTTTTAAGTGCAAAAAGAACATTTTTTTAACTAGTAAATGAGAATTATACAGGCCTGCAAATATTAATTATGTTGTAATAACTTGATCATCTGGTGTAAATATATGATGTTTATCTTTAAAAGTTTATAAAATACCGAATTTTGCACGGCTCTCAACATCGGTTAGCAAACTTGTATATGATCTGCCAGAGAAAAACTTTATTGCTGGTATACGTCGATCCTGCCTTGAAATCGCTCTTAATTTACACCATGCATGTTTGCAAGTATCAGGAGTAACAAATTCACTTAGCCGCACGCATGAAGAGCTAGCTAGCTAGCTAGCTAAGCTAAATTAAACCTGTTTGACGGAGGAGATTGGGATCTTGGTGGCGTTGCGTCGGGAGGGTATGGGGCAGCAGCAGACGAACTGCAAGTGGAGGAAGCTGCAGAACCCCCTCTCGTTGCCGAGCCCGATGCGGACGCAGTACTCGGTGCACTTGTCGACGTTGCACGGCACCATCCGCTCGCACTTGGACGGATCCGTCGACATCGGCACGGTCACCGCCGCCTTCCCCTGCGTCTCACCACCTTCACTCACAGAATCGCAAAACGTCGAGATCACACAGGAGAGAACATGTAAAATAAAATACTCCCTCTGATTGGAAATAAGTGTCGATAATTTTATACTAACTTAGTATTATAAAGTTTGTACTAAATCATCGACACTTATTTTCGATCGGAGAAAATACTATGTGTGTTTTGGCAGGGCAGAGGGCCTAGTACGAAGCCGGAGATCCAGAACATACCTGTGGCGCGTGATGCGTCGCAGCACGAGAGCAGCAGAGCGGCGGCGAGGAGGAGGAGGAGAAGAGCAGCCCTGGGACTGGCGGCCATTTTTTGGTTCTCGAAAAAGAAGGTACCTACTGTTCGTTTGTCCTATGCTTAGCCTGTGATCGCTTGCGGTGTTATTTGGTTGGACGTCGCGTTATATACACGCGCGCGCGATGTGTGAAAATAGGCACTGGGTTGATATGCTTGTGATTCGCTTGGTAAATCTGCTTGGGATTTAGTTGGTATATATTAATGTAGGGATTTTCTTTTTTTTTCTCTATTCCTTTGAGTATTGATGTATCCAGCACTAAAATATATCTAGATATATCCATATTAATGATAAATAATATAGGTAAGAGGGAGTAATTCATTTATATTTCGCGTGCTATGAAAGGATCTTGATCATACTAAAAAAGGCCGAAGAGATTTTGCAGAATAGGAACGAGTAAATGCACGCGTTCATGTGGAGATGGTGTGTCCGGTGTTTCGGTTCTAGGTGCATATAAAACTATTACTCTCTCTGTATCAAAAAGATATCACATATTTACCTAGGTAGGTGTGTTGTGTATTTAGACACGATTTAGTATAAATATATGTAAATCTAAATAAAAATTTGTGATATTTTTTAAAAAATACAGGTAGTGTGAAAAATGCATAAGAGCACAAATTTAAAATATAACAAATGTCGAGAAAAAACGGTGTGTATAACCAGACATTCTATGTTTGCACACAGTTTTCTTAAAAAAGAAAATTGTATGTGGCTTGCTTAAAAAGGAAAAAATGCCATGTGGATAGTCATGCTAAAGCATACATATTTGTCCTTTTACCAAAAATTCATGTGAGAACGTTCGAATGTACATCCAGTTTTTTCCTAATTTTTTTTTATATTTTGAAATATGTACGTAAGCAATAGGTTCATATGTCCCCATGAGCCAAATTGAACTTACGCACATTCTTCTCCTATTTGAACAAAACGAGATGCAATGCCAAAAACTATCAGTGTCTTGAGAAAGTGAGACAGGCCCCTACATCGCTCCGTTGAGGATGACAAGGGAGGCGACTAACCTAGCTACCAAACCGCCACCGTCCCTCTAGAACACGTCGCCACCAGTGTGAGTTGTCGGGCAAGCCTGCGAGGATCAGGAGGATAGCGGCGGCTGGGCGGTCTCCGTGCGCTACATGTTGTGAAGTAGGTGGGTGCGTTGTCACATCCCAAAATTTTCCAAATTTTAGAATGTGAAATTAAATATTAAATAGATGCTTGTTTGATTATTTTGGATTTAAAATTCACAAGGATTTGAAACTTTTAAGTTTAAACTAAAACTAAATAACTAATTTTACTTTTTAGGTATCATTCATTTACGTATAATATTTTCCAAGCATTTTCCTTTCCGAAGTTTGCATTTTAAAAACCCTTCTTAAGCCCAGTGGCATTCTTGTAATAAGATTGATCTTTGATAAAAATTATTTTTATGTTTCAATGTCTCTTCTTCTACTATAATGGATAAAATGTATTTACAAAATTTTCTAGTTTTTATTTTGGCCAGTTTTGAATCTATGTTGAATGGTTTAGTTGAAAACAGTAAATTTAAAAGATTAAAGGTTTAACAAAAAAAAAGACGGCTAACTGGGCCGGCCCGAGCGACCGAACCAGCCCAGCTGGAATTCAACCCGGGTCCCTCCCTCTCTCCCCTTTTGCTTGTTCCCTCCTCTCACTTTTAGGTGGGCCCTACCCATCAAACAGTCATCCCCAACCTTCGGATGCTTCTTCCGCGCACGACTGCGCCCACTTTGCCCCCTCCCACACTCCCCCAGAGCGCCAACTGCTCCCGCATAGGCACTCCCCTCTAATATCTCACACCCTATCGTCATCCTCCCTCACAAAGCACTCAAAGACCCACTGCAAGGTTGTGGGAATTCCTCGCCGGAGCACCACCACTGTCGCCGCCATCTTCGCGTCTTTGTCGTCGAACCAGAGAGAAAGCGTTGTCGCTTCCTAGTACTTTCTTCTTCCATCTTTCATGCGCATCCCCTCATACCATCTCTCTCCGGCTTTTGCAGCAGACCGGCGACAAGGTCGACTCCCGAGCTGCCACCTCCTGGAGCTCCTCCGTCTGTTTGCATCTACCGCAGGAGACTCCACCGGGAACCGTAGATCAAGCACGTGACCTAGCTGTGAAGCTACGCTCCCCATAGGCTACTTCCTCAACTTCCAGGACCGCTAAAGATATCTCGCAGTCGACAACACCGCCTTCGCCGCCGCTGTTGTTTCCTTCCCCGTCGACTGCCCCGGTCAATCCCGGTGAGCCCCAGTCCACGATCGATCTGGAGCGTTCGTATTATGTTGATCTAACGGCCTCTGTTGATCCCTAGAGCAAACCGGTACCGACAATGGTATTGTGCCGCGTTTCATCTTTTTTTTCTAAATTCATTTCAATAGTTTAGAATAGGCAGAAACATACAAAAATCATATCTAGAGTTCTATATGTCCAAAAATTGCAAATTTTATATATGTGGAATCCTTGAAACATAAGGGACACCGTGGAGAAATAAAATATGAACTTTTCTGAAGTATTATGTTGCCCAAATTTTAAATGCCTAGATGAAGTATTATTACTATTTTTCAAATTCTATAAATGCAAATTTGTTGATTCCTTTTGCATTTGTGGTGAAAAATCATTTCTGGACGAGAGAACTCTATGTTGTTTAATTTAATAGTCTCCATTTTCCGTTTTATTTAATATGAATTTGTGCCTTTGTAGAACTTGTACACTAAATAGAAAACTCTATTTTATTAAAACCTTTTCATCAAATTTTTGCAAAATAAATTCTTGAACACAGATTTTGATTTGATAAAGCATTTCGAACAAAAACAAACTCATTGTATTCTCATTGTGTGCATGACATACTTTGCATATGTGCTGATTGATTGTGTGTGGTTATTTACTTTAATATTCTTTGAACGTGTAGATTGCCCGGAGTGTAGCATTTGTGATTGTGAGAAGTGTGTGATCACCAACGACCATTAAGGCAAGTTTACTTTGATGTTGATCTCAAATATTTTCCTCTACAGTTGGATGATTTGTAGAATGTCTGATAGGATAGCCATATGATTACATGACTTAGTTCTTTGCTATCAGCACATTCGTGTTTTGTCTACATTGCTTGTTAAGTTTAGTGGTTGGAAATTTAGAAATTATTTTGAGCACCACAGAGTCATGGTGTAACACCATGGAGTCATGGTGTCCTTAGAAAGGATTTTGAGCACCACATAGTCATGGTGGAACACCACGGAGTCATGGTGTCCTTAGAAACGACTAGAGCATCACATAGTGATGACCCCCCAAGAGCAGGGGATTACAGTGGCACCTCTCAATGTGGAAGTATGGGTATCAATCCGCAGCAAGAAGGAAAAGCTATCACTCTTTACAACTAGAGTGTCACAATTCTAGTTGCTTATGCACTAAACAAATTAAAGTAACAAGGGAGGTTGATTTTATATAATAAAATAAAAGGTAACAAAACAGTAAATAAAAGTTTTCTAATCCTCTGAATGCAAGAGGACAAGACAAGGAGTTTACTCTTATGGGCACAATGGACTTGGGTTCATGGTTCACTCAATCATCTCTATCCATCTATGGTGATGATCATGTTATAGATGATAAAAGTAAATACAATTGTCATGATTTAATGATAACTTTATGGCGACTATATATCCTAAAATGCATAGCTGAAAGAAGTACCCATATGTGTTTACTAGTGTCACCCTCTTGTGGGGCTAGCGTGTTTTGTCACTCCATCACGTCATACTTCTCCCTTTTTGGCCCTAAATAAAGGATGCTTTTTACACCGTTTGTATCACACAATGCATATGTCGTCTATCACTTGGACACTCTTTACCCACATACATCATACTCTTAAAAAACATATCCTAAGCACTAGTGCAATGATTTATAAATATATGTAATTTTACATCTCTCCCATATACCTACACTAAGTTGTATCAAGCACCTTATGACATGGTAGACAAGGCATTATGCATAGATAAAGTCATTACATGTATCATGTATGTAATTCCATAGTATGAAAAACCATAAAGTCTCAACACAACAGTAGATGCATAACAAATATCATCTCATAACACAGTATCCACCATAGGAATTGCATAGATAGTTCCATAATCATGCAAGGCACATCATATAGACTTCAACAATGATCATACATTGAGAGATTTAATCAAGTTACCACCACAAACACATAGTCCAGGGGGTGGACTACTCCCCTTTCATGGTGGAGAGCAAGGAGGAGGTGTTGGTGAAGGAGGAGAGGAAGCCGGAGGCGACCTCAGCAGCGGTTCCTCCTCCAATCTTCCTCCAGCGATGGATAGCAGCCTCTGTTCCGTGTTCCTCCATCACATCTTCTTCGAGAATGCCTCGGGGGGTCTTTATATAGTGGTTTCAAGCCCGTCAATCTGAGATCAAAACAAACGGCATCGGACGCTCAAGGAGCGAATGAGTACTGGTGGGCTGGTCCACCTTATTGGGATTGCCATTTGCAGCTCGTTGGGCCCCACTGGCTCTACTTTAGCTAATTTTGTTCGTATGGAAATTATCTAACTCCTCCCATTGACTTAGATCTATTTAGAGTCATGTAGCTCCTAAAAAGTCTAAAATAGTAACAGTTTTCTGCTAGAAAAGGTTAGAAACCAAATAAATGGGGATCTTTTGGAAAATCTCTGAAATCAATGTAAAACATGGTTCTAATAGTAGATTAGATGCACATATGTTGAAGTATGTGACAATAAACCACAAAAGTTCATGTATGCATTTTACACGCATCACAGAGTTATTATGAATCCTTAGAAATAATTTTGAGCACCATGGAGTCATGGTGTAACACCATAGAGTCATGGTGTAACACCACAGAGTTATGGTGTTCTTAGAAATGATTGGAGCATCATGATGTCATGTTGAATCCTTTGAAAAAAATGAGCACCACGGATTCATGGTGTAACACCACAGAGCCATGGTCTCCTTAGAAAAAATTGGAATGTCACAGAGTCATGATGTATCCTTAGATAATATTTTGAGCACCAAGGAGTCATGTTGTACTTTGAAATGATTGGGAGACCATGGAGTCATGGTATCCTTAGAAATGATTGGGAGACCATAGATTTATGCGACCTTAGACCTGATTAGGAGAACCATTGAGTCCTGGTGTCTTTAGAACTGTTTACATGATTGTTCAAGAAGAATAGATGATTAACATTCAATTCAAGTTGATATGTTTGTGTTAACGCCCTTAGTGAGTCTTGCCAATACATTCAATGTATTGACAAATCTTTTGGCTGCAATGTCTCATGTTGCAGGTTACTCTGAAGACAAGTGAGTTGATGTTAGGGTTGCGAGTCTCCACTAAGCATATGTTTCGTGATATTACATCTTAAACTGTGTGTGCTAGCGACTTGATCCAGGGACTAGCACTGCAAGGCACGGACACTTGACCCCTACTAGGTTCGGTCGCTTCATGCGTGTGCTCGTCCGTCATCTGGGCAACAAGAAGGTTAGGAACAAGCTTTCTAAAAGACCTCAACGTCCCCCAGCATCCTCCAGGCTGGTGGCCCTGCGTAGATCTAGCAATGGCTGCTCTTGAGCGGCAAGCTGTGGCACGGGGGACGACACAAAGCATGCTCCTTTCCCTCGGGAGTTGGTTGAGAGAGCTCACCCACTCCCCTCATTACTCTGCTTGCTAGGTCCTCATGGATCCACATTCGGTGAGAAGGCTTGATCTTGCAGCTCGATCCCAGAATTGGTCAAGATCTAGGAAAAAAAATACTCGTTGGTGGTGGTGCTCTTAGTGATTTGTTGGCTCATTGTTGTGGTGTTGGTCTCTTGGTATGTCATCATGTGGTGGCGAGGGTGGGGTGTTTGGAAACCGAGGTAGCAGTCGTGGGCAGGGTCGGTCCTTCTGGTGGGTGACGATTGTTGGTGCTCCCTCCTCTTCATGGATGCTTGGGTGGCCTTGAGGTGGTTGTGGCGTGTGGTGGCTTTTGTGGCTTACACTAGATCTAGAATACCGTAGTCTTCGGTTATGACAGCGACTCCTCTTCTTTGGCCGGTTTGCAGCCTCTCGGTGGTTAGTCTAGTCTCAACGGAGTTGCTAGGTGGCATGATTCGGGGTCCATGGGAAACCTAACAAGGGAATACCAACCAGGTAGGCCCACGAAGACGAAGTCAGCCCATCGACAAGGAAGGCCCAATGAAGACTTGTGGATGCCTCATCCTAGCGGGCCCACATCAAAGAATGGGTCAGTTTGTTCCTAAGTAGGTCCATGAGGAGATTACACGGACTATACTCGAGGATCTTGTCATGCAAGGCAAGGAGACCTAAGAAGATTCCTAGAAGGATTCCATGGTTCCTATCACCATGGACTCAATATATAAACCCTAGGGTGGTCGTGTATATAAAGCCATCCAGGGGCGTCCTCAAGGAAAAGTTACAAGTAATAGGCTAAGTAGCGACAAGTAGAACCAAGTCTCGACTTACGCCACAATCGCCTCCTGCGACCTTGTAAACATATCTCTATTTTCTTATCATAATTTATAGCAGGAGTAAGGTTCTACCATAGTCCTGGAACCGGAAGTTGGGTACAACTGATCGCTCATGTGTCTCATGGGAAAACCGTAGCTTCCTTTTTTTATAGATGCCAAAGAGTTGAACACTTCAGAATTTTAGAAATAATAAGGTTACATGGAGGATATGCTTGCAAGGGATCCTGTTACACTACATCCTTTTGCAGCTGCACTTTATAGTTTCTTCGGATTTTCTAGGGGTGTACTCCATGTGAAACGTGTACTTGCTACTATTTTTTACTTAATGATAAACTCTTGAGAGTTTGTTCCCACCAATTTCTCAAAAACCTAGAGGTCGTTAATTATCTTCAGATCTTGTTGAACCATGTAGAAGTTCAGGAGTAAAGACATGTGAAGCGAACACCTCAATCTCCTTGGAACTAGTAATTGTCACAGTAAAGACTATGAAGAAACAAAAATGTCACCTGCCTCGGTCTGACGAATGCGAACAATAGCATTCTTGTAATGCACAATCGGATCAACCAGCGTCATACCAAAGTCAAGATTTAGGTGAAGATATGAGTTCAGGTTTCACTCATTTAGTTACTTCGCATACCAAGGAAAAAACCTTTTGGAGGTACGTGGTGGCCCATAGTTTCTTCTTGTTGTACATTTGTCCAACCAATCTTCAAACAAACACGCTCCATCTCTCCTCACAGATAGCCTTAGTGGTGGCGTAGTATAGAAGCGACCATATCTCTTTCAAGAACTTGTGGCTAAGCTATTTTTTCATATTTTTGTCAATATGCCACCCACAAAGATGGTGCCACACATCTGGAAGGACATTCCTAATAGCTCTGATCAATGCAGCTTCCGTGGCTATGATTACAACCTTCGGCTTCTGCTGACACATTTCTCTTTTAGAAATGTCTGAAGCACCCAAATGTAGGTAGCTTCATTCTCGTTTGATACAATGGCGCACCAAAGTATTGTAGTCTTACGGTGGTTGTTCAGACCCACGAATGGAATGAATGGCATACCATACAATTTATCTTATAAATACTGTCAAACACCGCCACATCACCATAGTCTTGGTAGTCCTGACTTGACTGCGAATCACAATAGAACATGTTTTTAGCCGGCCTTTCGCATCTTGCTGGTACTCAAAAAATAAATCAGTGTCCTTCCGTTCTGATGAGCATAATGCTAAGTGTTGTGGTAGCATCACCGTTTTCAATAAGCTTACTCTTCTCTTTAGAACACATGTTGTACATATCCTTCCTTAGGAACGCTACCTTGTTATAAGAGCCATATCTGCTGATGAAGTCCCTCACAACGATATACTTTCTGATCCCAATTGCCCCATTGCTAAGATCTTAGATTATGACTACCAAGACCCATAATATTGATACCCCTATGGTCTGTTCGGGTAAAGGCCCATAGAAACATAGGCCCAAGATAAAAGTTGAAGTGTAATTGTAGTCGAATATGGAAACTGTATTGTAAACCTTCATGAACGACCAATTTGTATCGAACCCGACCGGATCCTCCAGACTTGGCCACCTATAAATAGGGGCCAAGAGAGGCCGGTCAGGGACACATCGAGGTTAAGCCCATAATTATAAGCTTTTTCTCAATACACATAAATTTTTGCCTTCTTTGTCTGATTCTTTACCTTCGAGTTCATCTGACGTTCTCTTCCCCCTATCCTAAGTCCTTAATCTAGGACATTGCCAAGTTGAACCCTCGTCAATCATTCTTGAAGTTCAAATAAAGGGGACTTGTAGCGAGATCTATTAAACTTCACAATGAGATGTGCATTGAAGTTGTAATGAGACTCATGTCTTTGCCTATGGATATTGCTTTCCACCTTTAAAAAAACTTGCTTTGACGTTTCCCTGCCTTAGAGCACACACACCACATGAAGCATATGATTCCAAAATCACCTTTCTCTCACTTTCACTTTCTCCTTTCTTACGTTCAAGCCATGCTATTTTGCATACTTGTTGTAGAACTCCAAATCCACCTCTCTAGAAACAAAGGCCATCTCCATTACTTTCCACCACCTATCCACAACATCTTGCTTCTCATGCTAAGTATTTGCTTTCTAGCCATGTAAATGCTCGTTGTTACGATCCAGCGGTTCATTCTCGTCTTTGCCGTACACATCCATGTCCGATTCTCCGTGATACTCATTCTTATTCAAATCATCGGATATGTCCTACACAATTGAAAAAACAAAGACATGTAAGATGACATTTCATTCTCTCTTTGACATAAAAAATAAATAGGCCTATATAATACACATAGTTCACCCAAATTTTGGGAGAATGATTCCACTTGATCGTTTTGCTCATCATAACCATCAAGATGACCGTCCTTGAGGAGTATAGTTTCATAGATGAGGAAGATCAATCTCCGTGCTTGAATCCTCGTCATTGTTTATATTCATTTTCAAAGGATATTTCAACTAGAGCTGAAGTCCTCCATCTTTGAGAATACTGAAGATCATCAACATTAACATAACCAAGGAAATCATTGAAATAAATTACTTCAAAACCCTGAGGTTGCATGTTACTACTCTATTTAGGTTTATCTACACTAATAAACACACACACATTTAAAGGTTTAGGGGTATCTAGGCCGAATGAGGATGATGTCGGATGTAGTGCGGGCACGAGCGATGATCACAACAGTTGTCGAGCCAGCGGGGAGCCACAATCGGGAAAGGCAGAGTGGTCAGCACTATCGGCAAGGAGGATTGCCCCCCCCCCCCCCCCGGTTCGATGGAACCAAGTAAACCACCGCGAGACACCCCAAGCGTTTTGCATGGGTGGTGTGGGCGGCAGAGATGATCTAGCCCTAGGAAGGACGAGTTTTGTGATCGAGAGTGGAGGGGCGGCGCCGAGCATGTGTGGCAGAGGTGGCGACGGTGATCTAGCCTACAAGAGGGCGATCAGGAGGTGAACGTGGTTGTACGTTTTCTTTTTGTGGTATACTATATAGTACATTTAGGTATACAAGGGCTAGATATGAGCTTTGGGTGAGCTACCGAATTGTTTTAATTAAATAACTAATAAAAAGGAAAATTTGTTTTGAGTTTTTTTTTGGGGGAGGGATGTGTGTACCAAAGCAGAAGGCTTAACTTATGGGTGTGTCTAGGGCTCAGTCTACTGAGAATTAGTTTAGAACTCAGTAGACTGACGTCGTCGCATGCAACTCATGTTCCAACTCACCATTAGGACAAATTATGAAGCTAATCTAATGGTTCAGATGTATCATTCCCAGTTGTAACCTCACTTCAACTGAAAATATCAGTTACAACCCGATTCGCAACTGAAAAAATCTCAATTCTAGCATAATTGTACAAATCACAATACAAATCTAATGGTATAAGACTCTATTGAGCCCTAAGATAATTCTCATTCTACTAGGAATTATAAATTCTATTATCGATCTTTTTAGAATAGCCAACTCCATCCAGAAAAATATGGTCACTTGTATGGTGTTAATAAAATGAGAGTCATCTCCCACGCGGGGTTATGTTGAGCATCATATGTAGCCCCATTTGATTGGCAGGAATCTAAGAAATTGGGAGTACGTACGTAGTTCGATTCACAGGATTGTAATCTTCAGAAAAATCCTAACAATTCATTTGGATTCTATTATGGAGGAAGATTCCAGTAGTTAAAAACTATTTGTAGAATTCCTTTGTTTTTTCCTATGACAATCGTTCTTTGATACAGATTCTTGAAGATTTTGCGTATGTAGGATTCAAGAGAACATGCCGCTCTAATATTAGGAATTTACGAACTCTAGCATTCTGAGCCTTATGAAAAATACAAAGAAATTCTAAGAACCCAAATCCTCAAAAACATACTATGAAATTCCACCCAATCAAAGAAGCCGACGACAACGTATATAGACATGTTTATTTTCCATCGCTTAATGTGGGGATGCACAAATATAAACTTAGCTCTAAGATTATCTACTTCCTCCGATCATTATTATTTGTTGCTAATATAAATATATCTAAACCCTAAACTATGTTAAATACTTTTATATTAACGACAAGTAATAGTGATAGGAGAGAGTATTACTTTTGTCAATTCTAGACGAGACATAGTAGTATACCTCAATGTTCATGACTTGCACGACAAAATTTTGACATACCAAATCGTGCATCGAGACATATACATAGACGGAGGCGTGCATAGCTCTGTTGCTGCACGGCGCATGACCTGGCGACAATAAATAGCTTCCGTTCTTCATACTTTTGTTAATTCTAGACGAGACATAGTAGTATACCTCATTGGATGTTCATGACGTGCACGACAAAATTTTCACATACCAAATCGTGCATCGAGACATATACATGGACGGATGCGTGCATAGCTCTGTTGCTGCACGGTGCATGACCTGGCGACAATAAATAGCTTCCGTGTTCTTCAGGAGCTGAATATACATTGATCATTACAATCTGTTCTCATGTCGTCCTGGCTTGACCTCCCGCTAGATCTCCTAGATCTCGTCGTCGCGTGCCTCCCTAACCTAGCCGACCGTGCCCGCTGCCGCGCCGTCTGCCGTACATGGCACTCGGGCCTCGGCCGTCCTCCGCCGCGGCCCTCAAGCGCAACAGCTACCATGGATCCTTCGCACTGACGGAGAAGTCATCGTTCCACCTGATGAACGATTGGAATGCCCCGCTTTAATCCCCGACAACGCATCCTACGAGGCCTCAGACAATGACTGGTTGCTCCTTCGCAAAAACCAGCGAATCCTAAAGGACGATGGAGAAATTTGCCGCCCCTATGACAAGTATGTTTTACATAATGTTTTCTCTCGGGCGAACATCTGGATGCCCGAGTTGGATGCAGTCCTCCACCATGCATACTATGTCCGCAAATTTGTGATGCGCTCTACCATCCACGACTTTATTGCCGTCATCACCACCAACGGCAATACTCCTTTTATCGTAATTCTACCAGGAAAGGGGGTGTGGTTACCAGAACCACGAGCAACTCCGTATATCTACATTGTTGACATGGCCTTCCTTGGAGATAAACTCTATGCCATCACCAAGGCAGAGAACCTCATCCCCTTTGATCTAGGATTGGATAAAGATGGAAGTCCTATGGTTACCATTAGAAGGCGTGTCATTCGGCAACCACTTGATTATGTACGTTATGAGTGGTGGCCTGCATCTTATGATGAGGAGCAGCAGGGGGTGGAGGACGAAGAGGTAGCTGTTGATGTTCTTGCTGCTGATGAGGAGGAAGAGGAGGTTGCTAATGTGGCAATTGTGGCTGCTGATGGGCATGTAGCAGAGGCGTTGGATGTTCTGGTGGATGATTATGAGGAGTACGGGCAAGCAGTGGCAGATGATGATGATGGTCGTAATAACATCAACTTTGTGGGTTTACCTAATTATTATGACATATCTGAAGACGAAATTGTTATCTGGCACCTAGTCGAATCACGAGGGAAACTACTCATGGTGAAGCCACACATGCATACCCCTCCGAATTTTTCCACGCCATCTATTCATCAGGTTGAAGTTTTCGAAGCTGATATTAACATAGGCGAATGGGTGCCAATGGCTAATGGTATGGGCAGCGGCCAAGCACTCTTCATTGGCCCGGGCTTCTCCAAATCTATTTCTGCACCTTTTGGAGATGTTGCCCAGGGTGACATCTATTTTATTGAATCGGGCGAGGTGTTCAACGTTAAGACTCCGTTGTCTAACCTGAAAAGGTTTCGTAAGCCTTTCTACCAGGGAACATGTGGAATGTGGCTCTTTCCTCCTGAGTTGGTGCTTTGACTTTAGAGGAACATATTCTCTAGATAACTAGCTGAGTGACCGCGCACATTTTTGCAGCTAGATGTATTATGTTCTGCTTATAGCTTTTACTTAATTGTTATAGTACTTCAGTTGTCGGTGTTTTATGTGAACTTGAATTTGTTAAAAGAACTTTATTTTGTGTCTTATGCGTTGGATTGATACTAATTAAAGTTCTTTTGATCTTGACCTCATGATTTACTATGTTTTTTCGTTGCTAATTTTAAGTAGTAACATCTGATTCATCTTCTAGTAGTTTGGCGTATCCAGCATATAAGCTTTCTTATCCTTTGAAGCATGCATGAGATTAAGAGGACAATCACATGCATGGGGATCTTAGCTAGCTACCTAAGTCACAACCACGGGCGGCACGCACGAAGAGAGAGCTACGAGGAGATCATCGGGGTCTTGCCAGCGGCGGCGGCGGCGCGCCGGAATGGCACGGGGCAGCAGCAGTAGAACTGCATGCCGTGGAAGGTGCAGAACCCCTTCTGGTTCACCAGCCCTATGAGGTAGCAGTAGTTCGTGCATATCGAGGGGCTGCACCGCACCATCTCCGAGCACTTGGGGTCCGAGATCCGCCCCATCGGAGTCGCCGTCGCCGCCGGCTTCTCGTCGCCTGCAGCCCCAAGAATCGCACGTTAGTCAAGGTCGAGAACACGAAATGTATGTGGCAGCAGCAAAGAGCAAGCAGAGGTACAGAGATACTAGGGTCGACTTGCCTGCGGTGGCCTGCGGAGACGCGTAGCAGGACGAGACGAAGACGGCGGCGGCGAGGAGGAGGAGAGCAGCCTGGAGAAATCGGGCCATTTTGGGTCGACGGAGGGGAGTGGATTTTCTGGAGACGGTCTGTACGCGCTCGTGTTCTTTGATCGTGATCGTTCGGGTGCCATAAGCTGGGTGGATGTCGCAGTTTATATAGGCAGGTAAAAAATCGGTGCCGGTTGATCTTCATTCATTCGCTTGGTAAATGCAGGGATTTGTCTCTTGATAATTTCGTAGATGCAGGGATAGAATCAGAATGAGTAAAGGATACATGATCTCTTTCTTACTCAGTCCCACAAATTATCGGCATTAATTTATAATTAGGTATAATAATTTGCCAAACGCAGTCCCACAAATAGTGGGACCAAAAATGAGTGACCCTACAAGTTTTAGCGAATTTAGCTAATGCATGCGGATTTTCGCTGAAAGGCAGTTTTTTTTTTGCTGAAAGGCAGTTTTGACATCATAGGCTGTCAACTGTCCTGCATGTGACAAACAAATCCCTGTGCATTTCTTTGGTACTCCCTCTGTTTAAAAATATACTCCCTCTGATCGGAAATAACTGTCAAGGATATAGTATAAACTAAACTAGTACAAAATTGCCGACACTTATTTCCGATCGGAGGGAGTAAGATGTTTTAGTTTTGTGAAGCGAATGTATAGATATCTTTTAGTGTATAGGCTCGCTCAAATTTATACACTAAAAGATGTCTAGATACATTAGCTTTACAAAGCTAAAACATCTTATATTTCCAAACGGAGGGAGTACTATTTTTCATTCTAAAGCATGTAAAAGCCAAAGCTGCAAGTGGCGAAGCAAAATCTCTCGTATGATCAAGTGATCAACTTCAAATTTCAAGCTGTGCCAACTAGGATGCATCTTGAGACAGCAAACTTAAAGAGTTCGGGGCATCCACTGCAAGTGTGGCTAACATCCGTCACACCACTTGTCTTGCACGGATCAAATATCAACAACAGTAGCAACTCAGAACTACTATCTTACTTTATATGTCGCTCGCAAGACTCAGCGATTTCACAACCGTCAAGAGGCTAATTGCAGTGAGTTCCAGTTAAGCATCGGAATGTTACATTTTACATCTGATAAGCACCAACAAGATGGAACAAGGCAGCAACTTTAGGCCTTTTCTTCTATGTTCTTTTTTTGGGCTACACACACCTATCAAGAGAAAGTACAGTTTCTTCCTCAAACTCACCGCAACCATCACTAAACAGCTCAACCGCAATGGGAACCAGCTACGCTCCCTTATTTGCCTTGGAGTACAACATAAACGATAACATCGCCAAGCTCAACTCATTCTATGCCTCAACTGAAGAAATATCAATTATCTGGAGAAGAAAAAACTATCTAGGTGCATTGCTTATTATTGTTACTTCCACAACTTGACAGAATTGTCGTGGCTCGCAGAAGCCACCATCCCAGTTACTGGTGATTGTGCCAACGACGCAATCAAACCTTCATGAGCCTGTACCGTCATGCTTTGGTTCTTTACCATATTCCATAGCTCCAAAGACTGCACCAGTAGAATGTTGATTAGATATTTATAGTAAGTAAGCAACACAACGGTCATGTCAGTTCAACTCTCTCAACATGCTATACGCTAACATAGCTTCTGCTAGCTTATGATAGTTAAATAGGAAACTCCTAGTTAGTATGTTATAGATTGGACCAATTTCTTGTCAACAGAGAAGAAACAAAAATAACTGAAGAAGGCTAATTCCTTTAGACAGAATTCTAACACAAATTATTGAAAGTTTAAGGAAGAGCAAGTACTACCTGGTAGCCACCAATCACCAAGAGATTGGTATAACTAGGGTGGAACACACAAGAATGGAACTTATTTCCATTTGAGCTGACCTCATGAATACACTCTCCTGATGATATTGACCAAACCTTGACTAGATCCTGGCTGACAGACGCAAGGTACTCCCCAGTGTTGTCCCAGCACACTGACTGCACGTCTGTGTTATGGCCCTGAGATTAAAGTCAAATGCTTAAGTTTCATGATTAGTTGCCACAATCAGATTGATAACACACAACTTCATTAAAAACCTCTAAATGAAGGAATATTAAATGTTCATATGCAGAGGTAATAACAGAAGAAAAGATTGCGAAAGAACTTCTCAATGAAAGAAATGAAACATTGAAGCATTGGAGTTTAACAACAAACCTGCAGGGTGTACTTTTTGGTGTGTGTGTCAACATCAAATATAGAAACAACATTTTCAGAAGCAGCTGCGAGAAATTGTCCGGTGTTAGGCTGAAATCGAACTTGAGCAGTACCGCCCTGTCCAAGAAAAATAGTCAGACTTAATATATAGCAAAATTATTCAATCATATTTAAAAAAATTATGGAGTAGAAGATTTTAATGGGCCAGAGAGAAGAGCACTAACCTTTATAACACGAACACATGTATGCTGAGTCACGTTCCAGTATCGAATTTCACCATTGCCATCACAAGAGCACAAAAGGTCTGTCTTCTTTGGATGAAAATCTAGTGATGTGACCTGATAATTATGCCCACTAAATGTGTGCTGAGAGTATCCAGGCTGCCAAACACAAAATCAAGGTTCATCAAGCAATATCGAAATGCAAGCACGCATACAGCAACTTCTAACTAAACCCAGGTGTATGATGGTGATATAATTAATTAATCACAATAGAGTAGACACACTGAACTCTGATATTCCTGATAGCGTATATATATATATATGTATAACTATTATTTATTTTTATAATGATCAAGCCTTATATTATAATCTGAGTCATTAATAATATGGATAACTTGATATAACATGTACTGGGAGGCAGTGTGTGTGAGCATATGTTGCTATAGGAGCAGTAAGGCACAACAAAATAGCCTGTAGCCCCCTAAGCAAATAGTGTGAGCATATGTTGCTATAATCTGAGTACAATATTTGGCAAAATTTGCAGGAACTTGCTGAAAATCAGATTTCAACAGTAAAAAAGTTAAACTGCACTTTTCCCGAATTGTTGGCAAACAAGAAAAGTATGAACTACGCCATCACATGAGCTAGCCTGGTGCCAACACTTCTTTACGGTATCCCTAGTCTAGTTTTCGAGTCCCATCTCTGCACAGCCTGTTTTCTATTTTTTTCCTTCACTGACGTATTGTCTCACAGCTTAAGAATGTGAAAATAGAAATGCCTTTTTTTAGAGAGAAAATAGAAATGCCTTGCGTGGGAGTCAAACACGGTATATGCTGGTTGCGCGCATGCAGTCTTGGCACAAGGCTAGATGCATCCATTAGATAGCAATATGGTTCAGGTCCATTCATATACCAAAATAATTAGAACATTCAAGTTTGATTCACAGAATTTCATGAGCATAGAGAAATCTCAATCTTATTTTTAACATATATTTTTCCTGGCAAATACAAAAACTAGCAAGCATAACTTACATCTGCGGCGTTCCACAATTTAATTGTTCTGTCAAAAGATGATGTTGCCAGCTGTGTAGAGTTAGGTCTGAAACGGACATCAGTGATAATGAGAGCATGCTCTTCTGGTAAATACTGTGTCTGGAAAGTGTCCATGTTCCAAAGTACAGCCTGAGAGGAACAAAAATCAAGGAAACATGCTCATAAACACCAAAAGTGCAAAAGGGTTCCACTATTAATAGGAAAAGGTTCACCATATGGCAGTTACATGTACCTTCTTCTCGTGTCCAGCACTAGCCAAGATCTTTCCGTCGTAAGAAAAGTTGCAGCAGACTACCTTGCTGTTGCTTGTTCGCCAACAGTTAACCTCACTAAAGGTAAAACCTAAAGAAAAAGGGCATGTCATACGATGTTAGAAAAATACTAGAAACATCAGAGATTCTACCTTTTGAAGCTGCTGGGTTAGGCTCTGTGGGGCCTCCTTTAAGTGCAGCAAAAATATCCCTGGCATCTCCATCATCATTGGACAAGAAAGATTCCACATTATCATCCAATGAGCCAACATCACCAAAAGGTTCAAGTTCATCCTGTTAAAAAATACAAACACCTTACATATTTATCTGCATTATCATTAGATACATCCAGCAAAACATATCAGATGGAAAAGGTAAATGAGCTACCATTTGATTTGAGGAGGATGCGAGTCCAGCTCCATCTGCACCATACATCATTAAATTTTTAGGAACATGCCGCATATTGCCAGCCATTCCGAGTCCTTCCGGTGTATGTGTGGATGGAGTTGAAGGTGGAGAGTTGGCAGAAGGGCCAACCGTATTTCCTGTTCCAGTACTATTTGCTGGGCCTGAAGATGTAGCTTGCTTTCTTTTTCTGTTGTTCTGGATATAAGCATTTAAATATAATTACATAAAACTGAGCAGATATAATCTCGTAAAAACACCGATCCAACATACGATAACCACGAGTAAATCACAAAGAAGCAATTTTCAAGTTAATCATACATTTAAAAATATTTTTCTGTAAAATCAGTTCATCAATCGGCATTAATTAGCTCTAACTTAAATAGACCCAAAAATGAAAAGTTAATCAGAGGTCAACAACTGTTGACAGGTAGATGTAAAGTTGCGGAGGACACTTAAGTTGTGGATTGGAGTAGCCACTAATTAGTTTGAAAAAAATTGTTAAAAGAAGGAAATAAAATAAACCACCCCCAGCACCACTGCACAGGTTTGCACCCAGGAAAAAAGCAGGAAGAAAAAGGTAAACATGACATTTGAAACCGTTAATATCATGGAGTTGGATGCTTGGAATTGTCTAAATGGAATAACAAAGTCCACAGATTTATAGCCATCTCCATACAGTTTTTTTTGTGGTCCTACCCCCTCCGGGCATCAGTCCAAGAAAACTGTTCCAAAGAAACGAAGGGAGAGAAACAATAATATACCATGGTGTCTTTTCCTGGCTTTTACTGGTAAACATTTTAATTCGTATTGTACCCTATTTCAGATAAGTTCATAATGCAACTGCAACTTGGTGACAGAAGTGCAGCAGTAGAGGCAAAAGGCTTTGCTATTATAGACAGGTATACAGTTCTAGCTTTGTAGGCAGTGGCAAATATAGATGCAAGTGGTCCGGTGCGCTCCGTTGGCCCGCTGAACCGCCCCTAAATTTTGATACCATAAGGGTAAAGGTGTGTCCCTCCTAAAAATAGGGTCGAACAGGGTCAAACCCTTATGGCCCTAGGGTCGTACCACAATTTCTTTCCCCAAGGTAGTCGTGAGGAGCAGGGGAAGCCACCAGTCGCTGGCAAAAGGCGTTGAAGTGCTTCCTATCACCAGGGCTAACTCGAGGGAGTGCACGGGAGACTAGGCCGCAGGAGGTGCTGTCGAGGGCTGCAGCATGACAGGGAACTCCGCGGGAGCACCACTGAAGGCCGGAGCAGGGGGCGGTGCCAAGGCGCGCGAAGTGGCGTTGGCCGCTGACAGGGCGGCGGCGGATGAATAGGCCCACGCCGGCGTGCTGGAGAACTGGGTGCCGGCGCTCATGGTTGGCAACGAGCCTGGGAGCACTGCAGCGGCGGAGGAACAGGTCCACGCCGGCGTGCTGGAGAACTGGGTGTCGGCGCTCATGGTGGAGAGCGAGCCTGGGAGCGCCACGGCGGAGGAACAGGCCCACGTCGGCGCGCCGGCGCTCATGGTGGATAGCGAGCCGGCGAGGAGCTTTGTCAGAAACAGCAAGACCACCGGCGGGGGAGACGAAGGCTGGGCGGCCGCTGCGGATGACAAAGACGCGGTGGCCGGCGTCAAAGGACACATCAGAAGGGGACAGGAGCGCATGGTGCACGACTGCCGCTCGCCGTCATCAGGAGAGAACCAGCGGGCACTACTAGCGCACACCGGTGTTGTGTCATCACCGACGTCAATACTGAGGTTGCCCAATTTTCAGCAGGAAGTCTCAGGGCCGAACCTAGGTACTACCCGTTAACCTTTAATCTGTCGAGGTTCCCAGGTCCAACACCGGGGCCGAACCGGATCGGACCACTTGCATGCTGAGGGCTAAATTGTACCTTTTTGATTTATTTTTTTAACTATGCATCCAAATTTTGCTACAGTTTCAAGATCTATTTGTAACAAGAGCAGATTTTCAAGCTTGGAATGCTCTTAATTTATTGATTTATGCAGAAATTTACCTAGCAATTAAAGGAGAAATTATATTTTTTGAGACAAAATCGACCAATATAACCAGGACTCCAGGAGTGATTTACTGATTCACCTAGGAGCTGCCATGGTATATCTGCAACAAAAAGTATATCTGACCCCAAGATTCTCCTACCGATGGCCAGGAAGGAAAGATATCAAGAATCGACAGGTATATAATATAACCTACTGCTATTACTGCCTTCACAAGGCAGGTCCACCCCATCACACATGCAGCAATCATCAATGCGCCGTTGCATATCAAAAAAACTGGCAATGGAGAATACTGTAGCCTACAAAAATACGTGCGCTACTTTTGGAAGGGGGATTGTAGCCCAGTTTCGCCTCCAAGGCGCTCCGCCAGTGTTTGTAGGAGTAAAATTTGCAAACTAATAAATTCTCAAGAACAGAAGATAAATCCCAGGGATATAGTATGAACCTTGTACAAGTAAATTTATACATTGATTAACTTGCGAAAATAGAAAATAAATTCCAGACATTGAGCAAACTGTCAATACCTGTTGCATTTGCTGCTGTTGATTTTGCTGCTGCTGCTGTTGCTGGTTCTGTTGCTGCTGTTGCTGTTGCTGTTGCTGAAGTTGTTCCTGTGGTTGCTGAGAAGATGTTTGCTGCATCTGGATAACTTTCAGTTATAGGTATATTCCAACAATCCAGATATAAATAAAATAAAATCTTAAGATCAAACTCCATGCAAAAGATACACACTTTCAAAATAAACAAACCTTCATGAGATATTCTTGGTCTGGTCTAATTTTTGGTGAACTGGATTGCATCGGGGAACTAATGCATCCATCAGTCCCACCAGGTTGTCCGTCTTTGCCATTCATGCCACCCCTAGTTAGTGTTGTAAATCTACGGGGGTCCATATCTCCATAATGAGTTGAGTTGCTAAGGCTCCCTTGTACTTGAGCCTGTGCTAAGAGTTGCTGCTGTTGTTGTGGCGACATAAGTTGGAACTGTGACTGTGTTGAAAGAAATGGCTTCTGCATTTGAGCACCTAAATTTGGTCGAAGTTGGTCTATTCCCTGTAGGAAGGCTATTAGATTCCAAAGCAAACATGAATATGGCAGGCAATAAATATACAGGAAGCTTACAGTTAATGGCCAGCCCTTCAAGGGTAGACCACTCACTCCCTGGTTCAGTCCTGTTGACAAGAAAAGATATGTCACCACAAAAGCATAATGAACAAAATGAGAGAAGGATAATTTTCCTCTTAAACTTGATTATGAATCTCTCGCACTATATTCAAGACATAGTCCAATTACAACTAAACAAAAACCCAGAACAGCAAATTTAGTATGGCTTTCCAACACTACTGCTATTGCACAAATTTAGTCATAAGCTATACAAAGATCAAACAGAAGTTAAGAAAATTACTGGAAGTCCATCCAAGCCATTATACAATAAGCACACTAGGTAGCTATCATTTAGAAAGTTGTTTATCAGGATTGTAAGTTAAAGACAGTGGTAGCAATGCAAGTAGTGCAACTTTGAAGCATAAAAATTGCATAATATTCCATCCAGAGCTTTCGTTCGTGCAACTCTATGACAGAAAGACACAAGTCAAGAAGTTCGACACGGTGATGCATTTCTAGCCTATCGTTGACTCTAAAAGGGAAATTAGAATAGGAGAAACCTGCACCACCTAATCCAGGTTTTTGCTGAATTATTCCCTGTCCATATAAGGACGATGGATCCATGGGCATAGATCTTTGGCCTATACCCATGTTACCTTCGCTCTTCATATCCTGTTGCAGTGTATTCATTCAATCAATGGACTAAAGGAGGAAACTGTGAAATGAAATAACATGGCAAGGGGAGCTATAACCCACAATTGTTTGCTGATTCCGAGCCTGGATCTGTTGCAGTGTAGTAGATACATTTCCAGGAGTTCCAGGAACTAATTGCCTATTTGCACAAAAAAATGATATATTTAGTAGGAATACCAGTAACAACTCTGATATTTAATCTGACTTCTCTTTTTCTAAAAATCTATCAAAATGTGGAGCTGAGATCTGGAGGGTGACCCTGTATGGTTTGGTGGCGCCGACTTAATAAGAGCCATCCTACTAGCATCCATAAGCTGTGACCCCTCAGAATCCATTGAATGAGGGTGCTTCAAGCGCTCTTCGTACATCTTGGCAGCCAAAACACTAGCTGTCGATGGCCCCAGAATGCTATCAGAGTTTAGGCCATTTATTGGGCCGTTAAGCGAAGGGTGGCCTGAATTAGTCCGCTGCATTTGAGCATGCCTTTGTTGGATGAGTTGCAACTGTTGCATCTGCATCTGCTGCTGGTGCTCTCTTGCTTTTATTTGCTGTGCCTGTCCATATAAATATAGATTGGGCCAGATTGTGCTATCAATAACAGTTGAATACATGCATGATGAATAATTAAGCGATTTGGAGATTCCCAATCTACCTCTAGGTAAGCTGCTGCAACCTCAGAATGCTTCTCATTTGTCCTTGCAATAAATATATCCCAAAAGACAGACCACCACTCAAAGAGAAAACCCCCAGGAGCATCAATTGCTGCATGACAAGTCAAATATTACCACAATGATATTTGGGTATCTCATATACATAATAATAATACAGTTGCTACCGCGCAATTGCATGGGGCAATATATATGTATATGTATCTGCTCATCACCAACTGGGGTCTGTCTTAAGGCACGACCTTGCCCTCAAGGCCTAACAACCTTAACACATGATGGTACCTGGAATCTAGTGTACTTCCTATCTTGCCTTTTCTACTCCCTCCGACCACTATCACATGTCGCTACTATGGATGTATCTAGACACTAAAATGTGTCCAGATACATCCATAATAGGGACAAGTAATAGTGGTCGGAGGGAGTACTTAATTCCCTCAATTAAGTCTAACACACAATGCCACCTGCTTTAGGTACTCTTACTCTTGAATTTTTTATTTCTGAGGCTTAAAGTTATAAAAAATGATCCAACATGGAGAAATAGATTCTCCAAATAATTGAGATAGAAAATGGCATCCACTGCTTCTTTTAGTGGGACCAGATCGTATGTTTATACTAATTAGATAGCACTATATTACAATTGTAAAAGAGATACAATTATAGCAAATACAAGTGTATGTTCTTTAAATCCATCTGTTCGATTTAGCAGGCAATTCATCTAGTTAAGATTTTAGGTAAGAGTCAATCCCAAAAAAACACATGTATATAAGGTGCTGAGGAGGGCACACAAGGTACTGCTAGTTAGCCCTGTATAACATAATTACTTGTAGTAAGCAAGTAACTTTTTTGGAACTAAAATGGCAATTGTTCTGTTTCACACCATTTCCTAAGAATATGTGTTCATATCCCATGTATGTCATAAGTGCCTGTCCATTTTGCTGGTGTTACTAGTTCTACCATGCATGTGGCGATGCAAAAAATACATTGGTGTTTCCACTCTAGTTTTCTTTAAAAATGTGTATATGTGCCACTAGCCTATTTTTCTTTAGGATACAATTGATTTTTACTGGAGGGCAGGCCTGGCGCAGTGGTGAAGTCATCCCCACTTGTACCAAGAGGTCCGGGGTTCGAACCCGCCTGTCTGCATTGCACTTTGCAGGGGTAAGACTAGGTTCCTATAATCCCTCCCCAGACCCCACCTTGTGCGGGAGATTCTATGCACTGGGTCTGTCCTTTTTACATATACATTGATTATTACTGCCTAAATCACGATAAAAACTGTGTTGATTCTAGAAGTTGTGCACGTACAATTCTGATATACCAACTGCAATGCCACTATCGGTTAGTTAAGTTTGGTAGTTACCCAATAGGGTATCCCCCCATGATGAGTTAACTCAAAACCCTTATTGTTCACAGGTCAGGGTGTACTTTCTTAATTTCTATCTTTTATCATGTTTCATTACTTGGTAAATTTTTTAAAAGCATGAGCGGAAACTCGACTTTTCGTGAAGTGCATCTCCAACTCATCCGTACAATCTATCTTTTTGTTTCCTCGAAAAAAGTCACATATAAATAATAAACCCTACATTTGACATGATCCAATTAATCGAATGTTGAAATATATGCATAAATAATAGTGGCATTTACCCGAATCGCCATTAATAAGCTCATTAGTGGATAGTATATCAAAGATAATTCATGTTGTTGCATGAACAACGAGGGACGTAAAAGATACATGTAGTTATTATTTGCATGCATCCACAACACATGCATAGAAATATCATCACTTGCTTGACATCTAAAGATGCTAACAGTCAAAACAATTTATTAACTGAAATACTACAAACAAACCAGATCAACAAAAAAAAGATAGTAACACCATCGAACATAGGTACAATGAGTTGAAGCTTTGCTCAAATAAGATGAGTACAAGCATGAAAACCATGTCCAGAGCACGAATGCGCCACCTGTATCACCCTCATAGCTCAGAGACTCATAACTCAGAGAGGATGACTCCTAAAGCTAAGCGCCCAACTTAACAATGAATCTCTCAAACTCCTCTTTGAATTTGAAATTTCCACCCTACTTTAGCACAAACTCTCATAATCCACTCCCAACCTCCAGAATCAGTGCCGAATTTCTCTGCAAAACCACCTTCAAGGCTTGAGCTCCCTGCCCTGCTTCGGCATAAAACTGCCAGCTAGATTAATTAAGGTCACGAATTACCTGCCCTACTTCAATTTAAGCTCACAGCACTGCCAGCCACTTCACATTGTGAATTCCCGTCCCTACCTACACGCACACTCGCTCTCCGCAAACCAACTTGACCCCAGAAAACATGAATGGCCCACCGATATCGCCGCCGTAACTCGGAGGATGACTCCTGCGGAAGTTACGCGCCAACTCAACCATGAAGCTCTCAAACCCCTCTTTGAATTTGAAACTTTCCACCTTACCTTAGCTCGGACTCTCATAATCCAGTCTGAGCCTCCAGCATATGTGTCGAATTTCGCGCCAAACTCTGAAAAAACACCTTAAACGCTTGAACTCCCTGCCCTGATTTGGCACAGAACTGCCAGCTAGGTCAACTATAATTCCCAGCCCTAATTATCCCAAACCCTCCATTAGACACGGAACTCGAATTATCGGACCAATTCAAGCAGACAGCACCGCCAGCCACTTTTCACATTGCGAATTCGCATCCCTAGGTACATAACATACGCAAACCCTCACCCACTCTCCCTCGCAAACCAACCCGACCACAGAAACCGCCGCAAGGATATAGGCAGATGAGCGGCGGCGGCGGGGAGCACTACTCACCAACTGGATCAGCGGCGACCTTCCCCTCCGCCATGAACGCCTTGGCCGTCGTCTGCAGGTTCCTCTTGAGCAAGTAGTCGTAGATATACACATCGAGCCTGCACACCACCACCGGAAAATTAGCCGAAACAGAGCAGGGAAAAACACAGGCATCCGAAAAACACATCGAGGCAGGGCGTCTCACATCTTATCCGCTTCCCAATTGCTCTGCGCCATTCTGCAGCGAAACCAGGGCACAAAACGTCAGAAATCAGCGGGGGAGCGGGCCGAATCGGGGTCGAATTCGCGGGAAACGAAGGGATCAGGGGCCACATTACCGAGTGGGGGCGATCCCGCGGCCGAGAATCCGTCGGAAGTCGCGCGAGGGGGGAGGAGCCGCCGGCGAGCGGGGAGTGACTCAATGCTCGATCGGAGACGCGCGGACGGCGGCGGTCCCCGCGCGGCGTGCCTCGGGGGGAGAGGGAGGCGCGCCGAATTCGGGCCGCCCACCAGTGTGAGCTCGTGGGTGGCTGGCCTCAGCTAGCACCGCCTCGGAAGACGAGAAGAATAGAGTAGATGGGACAGGGGAGAGAGAAGGGAGGAGAGGAGAGGAGAGGAGAGGGGAGGGGAAGAGAGGTATGGGTGGGGTTTGCGTCTGGCTCGGAATCGTGAGGGGGGAGCCGGTTCAGGAAGGTTCGGATGACAGGCAGGCGCCGGAATTTTGCAGAACTGCGCTCCGGGAATATACTATTTTAACCTTCTTTAGCTTTGCTGGTAGTAGAATAGAATATGATAAGGGTAGCAAGACTTTTCAACCCTGCCAATTTGAAAACCATATCAATGTGGGCACCAATAATTTCTTATTGCGCCTGAAGAATATCATATGAGCAAATGTAAATTCTCATACATATTAGAAGGCAAGTGCAGGCTTGGGGAAAACTCAAAAGTATTTGCAATGGATCAGATAAATCCATGCAAACAAATTCTATGGGTGGCAACTATACAAATGTTTTTTCAAAGATAGAAGACATTCAATATTGCGCTACCTGTGAGGGTTTAAGTGTGGCATTTGAAGAATGAACCATACCTATATGTAGAAATAAAAAAATTGAAACGTGCATTATGTATTTTATTGAACCATTAGGATCCACAAGAAAAGGGTGCATCACATGTTACATGATAAGGCATACATGAAAAAATGACATATTTACCTTTCAAACACACGTGTCTCAGGGTGGCGGTTCTCCCCGGGCGCGGCGCATCATGCATAGAAACGGCAAAACACGCGTCCTCTACCAAGTCTTGCCGTTACTAGACGGAGGACGCGTGTTTTGCCGTTTCTATGCATGATGCGACGCGTCTGAGGTGAACCGTCACTACAAACCGGAGCATTAGTAACCCTCGACAAGTCACTTCCACTAACGTCATCAGCCGTCACCAACAATGAATGTAGGAACCTGACAAAGAGGCTTCCATATGGTCCCAACTAGGATTTGGAGGTTGAAACCAGCGTTGACGCTGAATTACAAAAGTTTTGCAAGCACTATACCATAAATTAAACCATTGAAGTGTATGGAAATTGGATAACCATATCTGGCAGAGTAGAAAAGCTCCCCAAACTGGGTCGTATCTTCACAAGCATGCTGTTGTGAGAGCAAAATTCGGCAGGTTTTGTAAGAGCAACAAAAAATATTGCCTTAATATTAAAAAATCATGCAAAAACTCAGAAAACCTATATTCATCATAAAAAAAAAATTCTCAAGCAAACTGCTCCCTGTGCCTAAATCCACAATATGCTGGCAAAAACAGGGACTGCAAAGTGAATCCCTCCGACTAGGCTCGGACCCGAAGCGGCAGGCTCGGGTGGCGTGGGGATTGGAGCACTTGATTAGGTCCGGATTACTATGGTCCTTCCCGTGCGCCGCCCCGAACACCCCGCACCGAAACCAACCAATCCGGCGCGAGGAAATGATGGGGCGAGGCGAATCATTGGACCCCTGCCGTGTGTGCTTCGCGTGAGGGGATCTGCGAAAGGGAAGGGTGAGGTGGTGAGCTTTCACAGTGACGATGTAGGACAGAGTCTGGGATCCTCTGCGGCTCGCCCCCGTGTTGCCGCTGTGTGTGTGTGAACGGTTCGGTTTTCTTGGCGGTTTTGTGTGCTTGCGTTCAGAAAAGAAAAGCAGGGCAGCTGTGTTGCTTGGACTTTTTTGGCCTGGTAGGCGGTACCATGATTTTTTAGTATATTATTCTCGTTTTTATTATACAATAATGGTATCATAGGACTAGGAAGGTCCGTGTATGTCAGCGTTCGCATACGCATATGCCACAAAGTTTCTCACTCTGTTGGAGTTCGCCAGAAAAAGAATTGCCTATCTTTGGCCAGTGAGACGGTATGTAGTACAAAAAAGGGTATGTAGTGTAGCTAAAAAGAAGTATAGGCACACAATGTCTAGTCCGATTTAGAAATGGGCTAGTATGCTATTTGTGGAATTATGTGGTCCTAGCTCGTAAGATAAGTGTTGATATGATGCCTAGCCATGTGGGACATGCATTTCTATTTTATCTTATTCGGGAGAAATTACCTTGTATATACGACGCTTTATCGATTATAGAACGTTACTATATTTTCAGCTAAGAGATTTGTCTCATCTAGTTAATTATGAGATTCCGTCTTTTTCGATGTTCAGGTTCCGGTAACCATTACATTGCGACCAAGGTAGCTGGCGATTGGGCGTGAAAATTTCCCAAGGAGAAAACGCTTCGTCACCGGCAGTCACTCATTCCCACCAACTGAACCATGATGCAACAACCGAGATCCCGGCGGACATGCATGATGGGTGTTGCACTACGACCCAGATTGGGCCCTAGCAAGCCCCATCGCCGTACATGTCATGAGCTTCGTGAGGGGTCCTTTCGAAGCCCGCACCGTCCATAGCCCTTGCCACCTTGAGAATTGAGCACCGCCCTCCAAGATGCACACCACCATAACACTGTTTGTCGTGTCGCTGCCGAAGAGGCAACGCCACGGTGCGCAGGCCTGAGGGTAAGACTATGAAAAAATGGAAACCCAAAGGTCATGGATGAAAGATCTAGTTGACAAAAAAAAGTGAAAATCAATACTACTTGCAAGTGCATACTTGAAAGACAAACCACTTGTTGACACGTCATATTTCTCAATTTGTTAGTAGTTATCATATGCTAAGCAAACTGCACTATGTGAAACTATGTAAACAACATATATAGTGAGCCTATCATCCCTTAGTCTGTTCAAAAATACTAAAACATACACAAACACCTTATAGTAAACCTAGATCGCACAAATTGTTCATGTGATGCATGTGATTTTGTCATTATTTATGTTTCCTTAAATTTAAAATTAATTAAGCTCAACAAAAAAATTAGACTAAATTTTGGAGAAAAAATTTAATTCACAATGCAAAGCATGGGATGTAGTTGTAGAAGGTAGACGACTAAATTTTATAACAATATTGCACATGGAAAATTAATATTACTAGATATATATATAAGAGGAAATGTAGTTGAGATGATAAGAAAATGGTGTCAACTAAAATGAAATGTTTCATATTTTGCGGGAAATGATAAGTAATAATGTTTAGTACACATGTGTGAATTATTTTCCAACTTACCCTTAGACAAATAAAAATATTTTCTAGACATAAATTTCCGTGAGGAGCGGAAGTAATCATGAAACCAATTACTTTAGGCTTCTTTTGTGATACATTTTACCTATCATGTGAGAGGGACAAGTATGAAATGAACGGACAGCCCAGATTTTTCGAGGAGATTAAGCCCAATAGGCCCAATAGGTGTAATTACTAGGGGAAAATGTAGAATTTAAACAATATACTTTTAATTCTAACGATTTGTTTTGTTTTTAACAGAATATCGGATACGATATTCCTGTGGTAAACAATAATATTGTTACTCCTATAATAATTCACAGTGCTGACAAAAAAGTGCAATTAGACCCAACATAAAGGGCAGGCTTGGCGCGGTGATAGAGTATCTCTTCTTGTATATCCACTCAGTTTCATACTTGGTACAAACCAAAAAAAACATAATCTCTACCTAATAATAATAAAGGGAGTAAGGGTTTCATGGTTTGGTTCTTCCGTTTTTTAGTTCCTATGTCAAGAGTCCCACACGATCCGATCTGGCCCGATCCGATCTGGCCCGATCTAAATTACGTTTCTTTGTGTCCGGTCAGAAAACGTTTCGTAGAAGCTCTTTTACCTAAGCCGATGATCCCTCAAATAATATGCATACATGGGCCGACAAGCCCAACCAGGCAACAACAACAAGACCGAAGGTCTCGATTGAATATGGGGGATTACTGTTTCGTCCATCTAGAACACGGCAGCGTGCACGAGAGGATTTTTTTTACGAACGAGGCTGCTTCGACTTGTGTTTGAATTATGCTTCAAGACGGGTTAAGCTCAAACATGCGGCCATGGGGCGCCGAATAAAAAGGTCTCGAATCTCTTGATTGAAACTCTAGATAGAAATTACCTTGTCCGAAGTCCTTTCCCAGGCAGCTCGATATCGTCATGCCTGAATATCGGCTCCAGCTTGATGTTGACGCCATTCCGGCCGCGGGCGAGACATATTCCCGATGGAATTCACGTAGGTGAGATATTATGTGAAGCTCGGCAGGGCACGACTCGGCATAGCGACAATATGGCCACGCTGGACTGATGCTCGCCGGAGTAGGCCGTAGGAACGACACGACAATCAGCCATCATGGGCGGTGGCTGATACGTCCATTTTAAATCACTATTTTGTATCATAATTTACTGTTATTCATTGATATATTTCACATTTAGAGATGATACTTATGTTATTTCCTCTGTTTTTACATGTTTGATGATCATTGGAGGATTTGCTGCCGGAGTCAGGATTCTGCTGGAAAAAGGACCATCAAGACACCATATTTTGAAGATCGGGAAAATTCTAGAAAAATACCAGAAAATTATATTTTATCAGAAGACTGGAGAAGCCAGAAGGAGGAGGCGAGAGGGGCCACAGGGTAGCCTCACCACCAGGGGGCGCGGCCCAGCCCCTGGCCGCGCCGCCCTGTGGTGAGAGCCCCCTGGCCCACTTCTGCCATCGCCCCTTCGCGTATTTCATCGTCCCCGAAAACCTAAGTCAAGGGGGGGCTCAGAGATAGACACCGCCGCCTCTGCGGGGCGGAAAACACCAGAGAGAGAAAAGCTCTCCGGCAGGCAGAAATCTGCCGGGGAAATTCCTTCTCGGAGAGGGGAGATCGTCGCCATCGTCATCACCATCGCACCGGACTTCATCGGGATCATCATCATCATCTCCATCACCAGCACCTTCATCTCCACCATCACCACGCCATCCCGCTGTAACATCTTGAGTTGAATCTTGTCAAATTCTTAGGGGAAACTTTCCCGGTGTTGATTACTCTTGTGGTTGATGCTATTGAGTGGAACTGTTGAATTAAGGTTTATGTTCAGATTGTTATTTACCATTATTTCACCTCTGATCATGATCCATATGATGTCTCGTGAGTAGTTCATTTAGTTCTTGAGGACATGGGAGAAGTCAAGTCGTTAGTAGTGGAATTATGTTGAGTAACATTTAATGGTTTGATATTTATTTGTTGTGGTACCATTTCACTAGTGGTGTCATGTGAACGTCGACTACATGATACTTCACCATTTATGGGCCTAGTGAGATGCATTGTGTATTTTGCTACCAATCGTGGGGTTGCTGGAGTGACAGAAACCTAAACCTCCGTTGGGAAACCATTACACCAGGGAGCGTAGGATCTTAGAGTTTAAGGCTGTGGTTAGATTTATCTTAATTACTTTCTTGTATTTGCGGATGCTTGCAAGGGGTATAATCACAAGTGTGTATTTATCCTAGTAAGGGTAGTGCACTAGCACAGGTTCACCCCCATAACACTTATCAAACCAGTAAAGATTATTTAGCGGTATGAAGCAAAGGCACTTGATAGAAACTCCCGTGTGTCCTCGAGAACGTTTGGTCATCATAAGTACACAACCGGCTTGTCCTTTGCTCTAGAAAGGATTGGGCCACTTGCAGCAATTATTACTATTGTCTTTTATTTACTTATATTTTATTTACTTGCATTACTAAATACCCCTGAAAACCCGTTTGCTAGTATTTACAGTGAATCCTTGATCAAAACCACTTGTCAACACCTTTTGCTCCTCGTTGGGTTTGACACTCTTATTTATCGAAAGTACTACGATACACCCCCTATACTTGTGGGTCATCAAGACTATTTTCTGGCGCCGTTGCCGGGGAGTGAAGCGCTATTGAAGAGTGGATTTGGTAAAGGTAACCGTCACTGTGAGTATTGTTTTTATTTTTGTCTTTTACTTTTATTTTATTTTGCTATGGAGAATTCTCCATTTGGTTTCCTATTTGGGAACACTTCTACCACTGCTGCACATGTGGATGAACCACCACCACCACCTGCTCAATTAGATCCTTTTAAAATACCTATGAAAATTGTTGAGCGTGTTATAGATAACTGCTATTCAGGAGATGGAACTGTCCATCCGGGTGATCACTTACTTTTTATACATGAATTATGCGAGTTGTTCAAGTGTGCAGGTATTTCACCGAGCCAGGTCAAGAGGAAGCTATTCTCTTTATCATTGAAAGGCAGAGCTGAGGAGTGGTATCGGCTGCTTAAAGATGGTCCATCTATTGCATGGGAGGAAATTATGCCTCTCTTTTATTCCAAGTTTTATCCTCCAAGTGAAATTCATAAAGATCGTAATCGAATATATAACTTCTGGCCTCATGATGGAGAGAGTATTGCCCAAGCGTGGGGGAGATTGAAGTTACTAATGCTCAAATGTCCCATTCATGAGCTCCCCAATAATATTGTTATTGATAATTTTTATGCGAGGCTTGCTCTTCATGATAAGGATTATTTGGATGTCTCCTGTTTTGGATCATTTACTCATATGAAGGAAGATGCTAAGTGGAATCTCCTTGACCGTATCCAAGAAAATGCTGAAGGATGGGAAAATGACAAAGGTAGGAAGTCAGGTATAAATTATGATTATGAATGCATTAAAACTTTTATGGGAACCGATGACTTTCATAGTGTTAGCATTGCTTATGGTCTTGATTCTCAAATACTTGCTAATTGTCTTAAGGCTTTTGCCTCTTATCTTGATGTTCCAAAGAAAGATTGGAACAAATATCATGTGCCTTATAAAGATTCTATTAGTCATATTCCTGCTGCAGCTACTGAAGTTTGTATTGTTGATAGCATTGTGCCTGAACCTTATTTTGAGAAGACACCTTTCCCTGCTAAGGTAAAAGAGTATTCTACTTTGGTAAGTGTGTCTAATAAAAGTACTAGAAAACTGTAGAGCCTGATGAGCAAATTACTATTAAGTCTCTTGTAGCTATATTGAAGGACCTTGTTACTAAAGATGTAGGGGATAAATATGTTATCTTTTGTGAAGATGCTTCTAACATTATCTCACATCCTAAAAGGCATAGAAAAACAAGTGTTCCTGTTATTTCTGTCAGGATTGGCGATCATTGCTATTATGGTTTATGCGACATTGGTGCTAGTTCAAGTGCCATTCCTTTAGAGCTCTACAGAGAAATTATGCATGAGATTGGTGCTTGTCAACTTGAAGATATTGATGTGGTTGTTCAGCTTGCTAACAGAGAGACTGTTTGGCCTCTGGGTATTGTTTGAGATGTGAAAGTTCTTTGCAGTAAGACCAAATATCCCACTGATTTCCTAGTACTTGGTAAGGAGGCTAGTAAAACTTGTCTTATTATTTTTGGTAGACCCTTTTTAAATACTTGTGGTGCTGTGATAGACTGTAAGAAGGAGAAAATTTTTACTAAGTTTGATGGATAGTCTTATGAGTTTAATTTTTCCAAGTTTGCTAAGACTTCTTATGAAAATGACATGCCTGATGAAAATTTTCGAGTTGAACAGCTTGCTTCTATTGCTCTTGCCCCTAATAATGCTTTGCAGCAATTCATGGAGGACCATGAAAGTGATGTTTACAGGAAGGAAAGAGAAGAGATTGACGATATTTTCCTTCGTCAACAACCGTTGATCAAGCACAATTTACCTGTGGAGGATCTTGGTACCACTTTACCACCTAAGGAAGATCCTATTTTTGAATTAAAACCTTTACCTAATGATCTTAAATATGCTTATATAGATGATAAGAAAATATATCATGTTATTATCAGTTCTAAACTTTTAGGAAAGGAAGAAGAAAGGTTATTGGAGATATTGAGGAAACATCGAGGAGCTATGGGATATACTCTCGATGATTTAAAAGGGATTTCTCCCACTTTATGTCAGCATGCTATTAATATGGAGGAAGACGCAAAGCCAGTTGTCAAACATCAACGCCGCTTAATTCCCAAGATGAAGGAAGTTGTAAGAAATGAGGTATTGAAGCTCCTTGATGCTGGTATTATTTATCCTATTGTTGATAGTAGATGGGTTAGTCCTGTTCATTGTGTTCCTAAGAAAGGAGGTATGACTGTTGTGCCTAATGAGAATAACGAGCTTATTCCTCAAAGGGTAGTAGTTGGTTATAGAATGTGCATTGATTTTAGAAAGGTAAACAAAGTTACCAAGAAAGATCATTATCCTTTACCGTTTATAGATCAAATGCTAGAGAGGTTGTCTAAGAAGACGCACTTTTGTTTTCTTGATGGTTATTCCGGTTTCTCTCAGATTGCTATTAAAAGGGAAGATCAGGAGAAAACCACTTTTACTTGTCCTTATGGAACTTATGCTTATACACGTATGCCGTTTGGTTTGTGCAATGCTCCTGCTACTTTTCAAAGATGCATGTCTGCTATTTTTCATGGTTTTTGTGAAGAAATTGTGGAGGTTTTCATGGACAATTTCTCCGTCTATGGAACTTCTTTTGATAATTGTTTGCACAATCTTGATAAAGTTTTGCAGAGGTGTGAAGAAACTAATCTTGTTCTTAATTGGGTGAAATGCCACTTTATGGTAAATGAAGGAATTGTCCTTGGACATAAAATTTTTGAAAGAGGTATTGAAGTTGACAGAGCGAAAGTTGAGGCAATTGAGAAGATGCCTTGTTCCAGAGATGTTAAAGGTATTCGTAGTTGATGAGGGTTAAACTCGACAAATGTCCTAGATGAAGGACTTAGGATCGGGGAGATAGGGCGTCGGATGAACTCGAAGGTGAAATCAGTCAAACAAGGTGGCTATGAAAGTAAACATGGGCGTAGAACCTGGCTTGCTTTCAATCTGTCCCACACCATCCCCTCCGGGCCCCTATATATAGGCGGCCAGGTCTCAAAGATCGAGTGGGATCCGATACAGATTACAATATCGACATACGACATGAACTCGTATTTCGACTAATATTATAATTGGGCCTAGCTTAACGGGCCTCAGGGGTACTCGACTGACGGGCTCTATTATCTATATCCTTGTCAGTAGCCCCTGAGATTCTACCAGAATTGCAGATTCGGGTTGAATCTCTAATTTTTAAATCTTCGACTTGATTAATTCTTTGACTTCTTCATATCTTCAAATCTTCGACTTGGTCTGTCGACTTATTTTCATTATAATACCTCGCAATGGGTTTTGATGAACAAGCCTGACAACTCTGACGGATCAAGAGGCCAGTTAACTGCCGGAATAGATACTTGTCACCTACTTCAAATTCAATTCCCTAGGACTTGAATTTGGGAAACCGGTCAAACCCATTCTTTTGCCACATTTAGGACTTACAAAGAATGAATCCCAGTGGTTCTCAAGGTACCCAGTGTGTCCACTGGGATTTTTCTTCGTGTCGTAGACACGAATACATACCAGCAGAGCGCATCCATGTGCGTATACTGGGCCACACAGGACAGATCCTGGGGTCTTACCTTCATGATATATTTCAATCACGACATTCGAATTTTGTCGCGATGACACAACTCGAGAATCATATGTTGCAGCCTTGTTTGACTGAATCAATATACGCAAGTTTTTAAGTTATCCTTTTTAACTTTTATGAATACCTCCTGATGGGAGTAATCAATGTTTATTTTTGTTGGCAATGTAGCCAAAGTTCCTTGCTCTTATCATTTGTTGACTTCTTTCTATCGGGTGCGCGACAGCGCTCCCGATGGGAGTAGCCCCCGAGGCTATAGCCAAAAAAATTGGGTATAGTCTCAAGAGAATGGATAAATTTTTCTCCATACACTTCTTCTCGTATCATTTGTCGATTTTGCTCACTTTTGAGTAGATTTTCCTCCTGTGTTCGTTGCAAGCCCCCGAGTCGAAGACAAGGTAAACCTGTGCGTCTTGACAGAATTTTGCTGATCCTCTGATCCCTTCTCGCTTCTTCTCTCTCTTTTTTTATACGTATCGGTTTTCTTGATACGCTAACTCCTCTGTGCTATTTGCACTGTAAAAAATCCAGAAGTTTATTTTGGGCCTTGCCACTCCAGGGGCCTATCAGCACGTGCTTATAAATAAAGCACACTTTGACCAGGGTGAAAACCCTAACTCCTCCATCTTTCTTCGCCGCATCGTCTTCTCGCCCCATCTAGGGTATTTCATCTCTGACGCTTATCTCCCATGGCCGATCCAAGTGCATCTCGCTTGAACATCGACGCCCCGGTGGAGAAGCGGGGTCGTGGCCGCCCGTGCGGTAGTAAGAATAAGACTACCGCCACAGCCGCGGTAGCATCGTCTTCTACTCTGGTGAAGAGACGCCCCGGTCGTCCGGCTGGGAGCAAGAATAAGCCCAAGGTGTCCTCTGCCGCACCAGGTCCAAGTTTTTCTTCCCCTGATGCTTCTTCTTCTTTGCCCAAAATCTATTCTTTCTTCTGCATCTGCAACGCGCAGTGCCGCAAAATTCAGCGCCTTGATACGTCCAAAATGTATCTACTTTCCCGAACACTTTTGCTATTGGTTCTCCTCTAATTTGTGTGTTTTGAATACAACTAACACGGACTGACGCTGTTTTCAGCAAAATTGCTCTGGTGTCTCATTTTTGTGCAGAAATCAACTTTCAGTAAAAATTCGGGAAAAATCATGAAAAATCCTATTTCACCAGAAGACCCACGGAGCCAGAAGATAGGAGCGAGAGGAGGCCTGAGGGCCCCTCACACACTGGTGGCGCGGCCCAGCCCTGGCCGCGCCACCCTGGCGTGAGAAGGCCCCAGCCATCCTCTCGGCCTCCCCTCTCGCCTACATATACCCTCTGACGACATAATATCGGGAGACGGCGTTTTTTTCCAGATAGACTTCCGCTGCGCCGCCGCCATCAGAAACCACGATTCAGAACCAGAAACTCTGTTCTGGCACCCTGCTGGGACGGGGATTTGGAGGAGATCTTCATCACCATCATCACCGACGTCATTCCATCGACCATCCATGACTCCCCCATCCATGTGTGAGTAATTCCCCCGCTGTAGGTGAGGGGATGGTAGGGATTGGATGAGATCATTCATGTAATTTGATATGAGATTGTTAGGGCATAGTGCCTAGTATCTTTATTTAGTGCCTATGACATTGTTGCAACTTGTTGTGCTTAATGCTTGTCACTTTGGGCCCGAGTGCCATGATTTCAGATCTGAACATGTTATTATTTCTATGATGATACTTGTTGTTTATGGTCTTACCTACAAGTTGTATACACATATTGTTGTCCGGAACCCGAGGCCCCAAAGTGACAGAAATTGGGATAACCAGAGGGGATGGCTATGATGTGAGGATCACATGTGTTCACCAAGTGCTAATGCTTTGCTCCGGTACTTTATTAAAAGGAGTACCTTAATTACCAGTAGTTTCCCTTGAGGCCCTGCTGCAACAGGCTGGTAGGACAAAAGATGTCGTGCAAGTTTCTCCTTGTGAGCATGTACGACTATATACAGAACACATGCCTATGATTGTTTGTACTAGGATGCTTTATCATTATTTATCTGCAATGCCCATGTCTCATTGATTTCATGAATTATCTTATCCATGCAACGCCCGTAATCCATCCCTATGCCTACAGTATTTGTTCCTACTGTTTACTACGGTTACTATTACCGCTGCTATTTTACTACTGATGTTACTGTTTTACTACTGTCACCACTATAAAACTGTTGCTACTGATAAACCATTGCGAGCAAGACTATTTCCAGGTGCAGCTAAATTGACAACTCATCTGTTAAGACTTACATATATTCTTTGGCTCCCCTTGTGTCAAATCAATAAATTTGGGTAATACTTCCCTCGAAGACTGTTGCGATCCCCTATACTTGTGGGTCATCAAGACTATTTTCTGGCGCCGTTGCCGGGGAGCATAGCTTTATTTATAAGTTCACTTGGTATTCCTATTGTTCGCTGCAATCCTTTCATCATGGGTAAACCTCGTGATGGAAAAGTTCCTATATTGCCATCCACTACAAGAAGAGGTACGGCTCTTAACACCTCTGCTGCTCTTGATTCACCGTCTGTTATGAGTAAGTTGCTTACACCACCACACCCACACGCTACTGCTACTACTTCTGCTGAGATTGAAAATGCCACTGATAATTTAGATGATGCTTCTACTGTGCTTGATGAGAGTGGTTCACTAGGTTCCTTTTTAGATGCTACTATTGCTAGAGCTAAGTTGGGAAACACCACTGTTATACCTGTTAGTTCACCTGAGTCTAGGGAATGTCCTAGTGATGATTATGATGATGATGCTTATATTGAGCTTAATGATGATTTTATTGCTGAAGCATGTGCTGCTCGTAATGCTGGTAATGTTAGAGAACTTCTTGCAAGACGTTCTGTTAGATATAATTTGTCTCCTGATCCTAAGTTTGCTGGTTCTCCCATAAATATTAGAGACAAGGATTATGATTTCTCTTTGGATTTATCTTACATATCTATTGTTGAGAAAACTCCTTTTTGTGGTACTAAGGATGAGAGTGCTATGGGGCACATGAATGAGCTTTCTACTTTGAGTAATTTGTTTTCTGATGATATTAAGCTCCGCACTTACTTTGTTGCTAAAAATTTTCCTTTCTCGTTGAAAGATGCAGCTAAAACTTGGTTTAATAGCTTGTCTCATGGATCTCTTACTAGTCCTATTGCTTTGGTTAATGCTTTCTTTCAGAAATATTTTCCTGCTAGTGCTCAACATGCTGCTGTGCAGAAAATCTTTGATTTTGAACAGGGAAAAGGAGAGATGTTGCCTGAATCTTGGACTAGGTTTTGTTCTTTAATTAGAGCTTTGCCTAAAGAACTATTGCCTAAAAATGAACTCCTTAATATATTTTATAATGGACTAACGGATGAATCTAAGTCATATTTGGATAGTTGCGCTGGTTGTGTTTTCAGGGAAAGAACTCCGGCTGATGCTGAAGAATTAATGGCTAAAATAAGCCGGAATCATGATGATTGGACTTTAGTTGAGCCAGCACCAGCACCAACCCCTGCGCCATCTACAGAGCCTACGCCGAAGAAGAGAGGGATGATTGAATTAAATGATGAAGTTATGAAGGAAGCTAAGAAATCTCTTAAGGAGAAAGGTATTAAGGCCGAAGATGTGAAGAATTTACCTTCTATAGAAGAACTATGTAAGCCAATCCCTCACTCATCAACTATTGAGGTACACTCTCTCCAACGCTTTGATGAAAGAGATATTCCTTATACTAAACCTCCTGATCAATGCTTAGATGAATTTGATAATTTTATTGTTAAGCAAGAAAATTTTAATAGAATGGTGCATAATCATTTGTTGGAAAATTCTAGAGCTATTAACAAGTTGCAGGATATTGTGGAGAGAACCGCTAATGATGTGAAGATACTTGTTAAACATTTTCAAATGGTTCAAACACAAATTGATCAGCTTACCAAGGTGCAAAAAGACTTGCTAGTTAATGCTGCAAGAGAGAAGCAAGCATGTGAAATACGCACAAGAAGTGGCGCTGCTACTCAAGATCCATTATATCCTGAAGGACATCCTAAGAGGGTCGAGCAAGATTCTCAACGTACTTCAAATGAAGATATTCCTTCCAAGAAGAAGAAGAAGAAGCATAAAACAACTACAGAATCATCTTATGCAGGTAAAGATCCTAATAGTGTTTCTATTTCTGATGCTGAAACTGAACCAGGAGATGCTTCCGATAAAGAAGAAGTTGAAGAAGAACCAGAAAAGATTGATAAAAATGCAAAGTACCCCAAAGAAGACTTCATTGCCAACAAGCATGGTAAAGAGAGAGAACCTTGGGTACAGAAACCAATGCCTTTTCCTGGTAAGAAACACAAGTCCAAGGAAGAAGAACACTACAACAGGTTTTGTGAATGGATGAGACCTTTATTTTTGCAAATTCCTTTGACTGATGCTATTAGAATGCCTCCTTATGCAAAATATATGAAAGATATTGTCACTAACAAAAGGAAAATTCCTAATGAGGAAATTTCCACTCTACTTGCTAATTATTCTTTTGATGGTAAAGTTCCAGAGAAGCTTGGAGATCTAGGTATACCTACTATTCCTTGCTCCATTAAAAATAACTATGTTAGAACTGCTTTATGTGATTTGGGAGCTGGAGTTAGTGTCATGCCTTTTTCTCTTTATAAGAGACTTGATCTAGAAAAATTGGTATCAACTGATATATCTTTACAAATGGCTGATAAGTCTACTACTATTCCTATTGGTATATGTGAAAATGTTCCTGTTCAAGTTGCTAACAGTTGTCTAATATTGACTGATTTTGTTGTGTTGGAAATGCCTGAAGATGATAATATGTCTATTATTCTTGGAAGACCTTTTCTAAACACTGCAGGTGCTGTTATTAATTGCAATCAAGGAAAAGTCACTTTTAATGTTAATGACAAAGAGTATACGGTCTATTTTCCCAAGAAGATTGATAGGAAGAATGCTCTAAATTCAATCAAGCATGTTGAGACCATCAAAGTTGGTCAAATTATTTGTTCAGAGCAAAAGCCCAAGGAAGAATATCAAATTGTTATGGTTGGGACTATACCTATCAAAGTTGAGGTAACATAAGCATTCTCGTGAAGTGCAAAGTTTTGCCTCATATAAAGTTAGTTTGGTAACAAGACTTGATCAACCTTGTTAACAAAGTAATTTTATATGAACGAAACTTTGTTTTCACCGCATCCGCTCTACCTCACTTGTATTTACTTTCATCAATTTTTATTCCTTCAGTTTAGTTGCATGATTAAGAGTATCTCAGAGCTGCTGCATGCTTAGTTTTGATTTGCTTGAAATCATTTTATCCTTGTTTTTCTGAATTTTTATCGATATGCCAATTCCTGAAAAATCCTCGAAAGTAAAGTTTGCCGAAAAATTCCAGAAAATTCTTTATAAATTTTTATGTCAAAAATGGGGCAGAGAGACACCTGGGAGGCACCATGAGGGGCTGCCACGCCACCTCACACATAGGTGGCGCGGCCCAGCCCTGGCCGCGCCACCCTGGTGTGAGAGGGCCCCACCTGGCCCCTCACTTATCTCTTCTTCCCCTGCTCTTTCTCTCTCCCGAAAAACACCGCCCCATCTACTCAAGCCCGAGTTATTGCTGTTCTTCACCTCGATTTTTCGATCTCCTTGCTCAGCCCAACATTTCTGCTGAAATTTGGAGCATTTGTTCTCCGGTATGTGACTCATCCGCTTGTCCAAGTAGAATTTCTTTTGGTGAAGTATTTCTTGAGTATTTTAGCTTTGTAGGTGACAGTATAAATGAGTATGCATGCTTGTTCTATTGCTTAGAATTGTTATTTTGATGCATGTTAGCTCTCTAGTAACCCACTATAGTAGTTTCCTACACTTGCTTGTCTTAAAATCACCTTTTATGAGTTTGTTAAAAAAATTCAGAGAAAGGAGATGGACAACTTCACATATGGAGAAGTGTTTGAAAGTGATGCACCAAGGTCATCAAGGCCCTCAAGATCCACTGCTCAATATAGGATGTCTTATAATGAGGATCTCATGTCACCAAACCTTGAAGGGGATGATGGAGATGCACATCCATCCACCTTCCCTTGTATTAACTTTTTGAGTGATGCAGGGATTCTTGATGATTTCTTGCTCCTTATTAACAGGGTTGGGTTGACTGCTTACATGACAGATGAAAGTGACCAATATGCTATGCTTACAAAGACTTTTGTTGAAAGTTTTAAATTTACTAACGCTCAATTCAATCCTTCCATTGCATTTAAGATTTATGATAAGTCTATCACCATGCCTTTGGGGAGGTTTTGTTCTATTTTAGGTATTCCCATGTTTGGAACAGCCAAGAGGATACAAAATCACCCCGCTGATTTGTTGGAGCTTTAGCGAGGGGTGACCAATGATGATGACCATACCGCACAGCGTGGCAAGATAAGAAACATTCAGCTCCCAGCTATTAGATATTTTACTTACTATCTTGCAACTAGTGTACTTGGTAGAGAAAACACTAGCAATATCTCCAACTATCATTTAGCTTTTCTAGCTACCGCTCTTGATGTTAGTAAGAAGTATAACCTCGGTGCTATTATTGCTCGTCGCCTAGCCGCTAGGGGACCTATTTATGGAGGTATTATTGCCGCGCACATTGTTGCTGAGCTAGGACTTTCTATTGCTCCTAATGATGTATTATTGGCTCCACAGAGGCTTGATCTTGCTGCCATGAAACTCCATCATTTTGTTACTGCTAACTCTTGTGCAGGGAAATTAGTTTACAGGATCTTATTTATTGATGGAGAGGAAAGGGAAGTTCCCTTGCCACAGCCTAACTTGTTCAGCATTCACGTGAGGCCATGGTCGCGCACGAAGGAGGAGTTGGACGATCAGCTTAGGTTGCTTGGTTTCAATATCCAACACGGTGCGATGGTCCAGGAGGAAGAGGAGGAGCCGGCCTATCACTTCACCACGTACCACTCCGGGGCGTCCTCTAGCTCATATCAGGACGATGGTGCTTCTTCGTCACACTACGGAGGCGCCACCTCATGGCCGAGTTGGGATTGATCTCCACTTAGGCCAAAAGCCTAAGCTTGGGGGGAGGTACGTGCTACTCGTGTGATGATGACGTGGGAGCAGTAAGTCCTTGTGCGTGGTGATGACTGATACGTCTCCGACATATCCATAATTTTTGATGCTCCATGCTTGTTTTTACACCATTTGCCTATTGTTTCGTTACACTTCGTGGCACTTTTATGCATTTTCCGGAACTAACCTATTAACAAGTTGCCACAGTGCCAGTTTCCTGTTTTCTGCTGTTTTTGTGTTTCAGAGTGATACACAGGAAATATTCTCGGAATTGGACGAAACAAGTTCCAGAAGTCCTATTTTTCCCGGGAGCATCCAGACATCCGAAGAGAGGAAGGAGAGGGGCCACAGGCCTCCCTCACATAGGGCTGGCGCGGCCCAGGCCCTGGCCGCGCCACCCCTGTGTGAGGAGGCCCTGGCAGCCCTCTGACGATGCCCCTTCGCCTATATAAAGCCTCGGGACGGAAAACCCTAGGGGATTCGGCAATTTTCCAGAAGCAGTTCCGCAGCTCCGCCGCCATCACCGACGAATTTCGGGGGACAGAAGTCTCTGTTCCGGCACCCTGCCGGGACGGGGAAGTGCCCTCGGAGCCATCTCCATCGGTCTCCATCGCCGTCTCCGCCGTCTCCATCGACCTCACCGCCATCTCCATCAACCTTGCTGTCTCCTATGATGAGGAGGGAGTAGTTCATCCCCGGGGCTGAGGGCTCTACCGGTAGCTATGTGGTTCACCTCTCTCTCCCATGATGTGATCTTTATGTGATCGTGAGCTTTGTATCATGTTGAACAAGTACATGTTATTATTCAGATATTTTGTGTACTCTAGCAATGTTATTAAAGTAATCTATTCCTCCTGCTATGGTGTAACGGTGACAGTGCGTGCATCATGGTGGTACTTGGTTTAGGCTATGATTGTGATCTCTTGTGGATTATGAGAATAATTATTGCTATGATAGTTTGAGTGATCTATTCCTCCTTTCATGGTGTAATGTTGACAGTGTGTGCACCGTGTTAGTACTTGGTTTAAGTTGCAATGATTTCTATCTTGAATTGTGATTTGATTTGGATATCTCTATGAGTGGTGTTTGTCAAGTACTTGATGAACTTTAAGGGGTGCTTCTGTAGCCACTACACAATGATTAGTGCTATTCAATAGGAGAGTAATTCAGAGTGCTTTAGCAAAGAGAAGTTATTTGTTCAGTCATGTTATATTGTTGGGAGTGTGTCCACTAGTGAAAGTAAGATCCCTAGGCCTTGTTTCCAAGCATTGCACACCGTTTACTTGCTGTTTTGTTACATGTTTGCTCGCAGCGATATTTATTTCAAATCACATTTGCTACTTATAATCATCACTACTACTTGTATTTCACTATCTCTTCGCCGAACTAGTGCACCTATACATCTGACAAGTGTATTGGGTGTGTTGGGGACACAAGAGACTTTCTGTATCGTAATTGCAGGGTTGCTTGAGAGGGATAGCTTTGACCTCTAACCTCCCTGAGTTCGATAAACCTTGGGTGATCCACTTAACGGAAACTTGCTGCTGTTCTACAAACCTCTGCACTTGGAGGCCCAACAAGTGTCTACAAGAATAGAAGTGCGTAGACATCAAGCTCTTTTCTGGCGCCGTTGCCGGGGAGGTAAGGTAAAAGGTACTCGCATCCTCCTGTGTGAGTGCTCGGAGTTATTTCCTTTAGATTCTGCAATTACATCTTTTTGTTTCTTGTTTTTATTTTTACTAGTTAGGCTTAATGGAAAACAAAGAGTTCTGTAGTCTTTTTCCTGAGTTTAGATATGAAGTGTTTGAAGAGAAAATTGAAAAACCTTTGGAGCTTTATTCGCATGCTAATAGTGTTGTTAGTATGAATGCTTTGAACACCGTTGTTGCTAATACTATAGAAAAGTCTAAGCTTGGGGAAGCTGGTTTTGTTAAGCATGATATTTTTAGTCCCCCAGCTTTAGTGGAGAAAATTTGCTCTGATGATATTTTATCTCCCATATGTGATGTTCCTTCTTATGATGATATGTTTGAAGAATATGCTTTGCGAAATAGTTGCTCTCTAGCTTGTGATGATACTAAACCTCTAGTTTATGATGGCTATGATGATGAGTATAATATTTTCAGTTCACCTACTATTGAGGATAAAATTAGTTATGATTACAATATGCCTCCTATTTATGATGATTATGGTGATGAGAATAATTATTCTATTGAATTTGCTCCTACTACTATTGTTCCTGTGGTGAGTATTAATTCTTTTATGCATGTGGCTCATGATAGGGATGTTTTATGTGATAGTTATATTATTAGTTCTATTCATGATGCTACTGAAATTTATTATGAGAGAGGGAAACATGGTTTGATGGATCTCAACAATATTAAGTTTCCCCTCTTTATGTTGCAAATCTTGAAGTGGCACTTGTTTTATCTATCCATGCTTGCTACTATGTGCCTCGTTGATTTATTTTCTTACAAGATTCCTATGCATAGGAAGTGGTTCAGATATAAATGTCTTTCACATTTGCTTTTTGATGCTCTCTATTGCTTTAAGTTCCTATATGGCGCCTTAGCCTCAAGCTCTTATATGGCGCCCACATGAGCATCTTTGCAAATTACTGCGCCTAGCTCAAAGGCGTTAAAGAAAAGCACTCTTGGGAGATAACCCAATGTTTTATTTTCAGTACTTTTTCTTTTATTTGAGTCTTGGAAGTCATTACTACTGTAATGACCGCTCCTTATCCTTTTTATTTCGTTTTTGTGCCAAGAGAAGCCTCTAATTTGAGTGAGGTAAGATTTGGGGATGTTGCTGTCCTGAAACTGTTTTCGGTGCTGCACCGTAAAAATTCGTATAAATTCTCTGTATATCTTTTGGACCTGCGATTTCTTGTGCACATGCCCCAGGTTATATCCAAACTTTCGTTAGTTGAACACTTTTTGATTTGAGCAACAGAAAACCCCTCAAAAATTCTACCTTTGTCAGTTATTCTGTTTTGACAGATTTCTGCCAATATTTGTGTTTGCCACTTTATCGCTTTCTTTTGAGTTCTTTTGATCACGGAACTTTTTGAGGAGGTTGCTACAGTAGTATATGCTATATATGTGGTGGTTTTGAGTTGAAACCTGAAGCAAATAGAGGTTGATTATATGTTATGCTACACTAATGTTGCTAATAGAATTGTGTTTAGTTTTGTATAAAGGAAGTTTTCAAGTGTAGGGATTGGAGAATGATGAGATGAGTTGAAGAATGGACAAAAGCTCTAGCTTGGGGATGCCCATGCATCACCCCAAGAAATATCCAAGAAGTACAAGCGTCAAAGCTTGGGGATGCCCCCGAGGCACCCCTTCTTCATCGGCAAAAATCAGGTCACCTTTCAAGACACTATATTTTTATTGCTTCATGCACTATGTGTTTTTCTTGGAGCGTCAGTTGTTTTAGTTTTCTTAGTTAGTTTAGTTTTGTTTGCTGCAATAAATGGTTAGATCACATCATGTTTCTTTTGGAGGAGATGAACTCGCTTTTCATTTGCCAAGAACACTCTAGTTTTCACTCTTATCGTTCAACGAGTGTTCTTCTTTTTCTGCTACTGCTTTTGGTTTTCGGTTTCGCCTTGATTTGCGTTCAGACCTTGTCATATCTTTTCATCAAGGTGTATTTTTGCCTCTGATCTTTATTGGTTTTCATCAAAAGAGGGGTCTTTAAAAAGTTTGAATGGTGTTGGAAAAGAGAAAAAGTTTCATGCAAAAAAGTGGTACAAGAAGGAGCTTGTGTAGACTGCGGCCTAGGCTTTTGCATGTCGTGCTTGATGTCTTTTTGATAGTATGCTTAGTGGTTTTGCTGTAGCATGACTTGTCTCAAATAACTGAGATTGCTTAATGAGCCTTTGAAAAAATCATGCGTTGTTTTTATTATATGGAAGCATTTATTTGGTTTTCTCCTTTGATGCTTTAATTGGGTTGACTTGGCGCATGCTCACACATGTTAGACTCTTACAAAGTTGCCAATAGCCTCTATGATCATTTAGTTTTTTGACTCTTGATGCCATCTTATGCTTCTTTTAATGTCGCTTTGTCGCTATGCATGATTATGGCCGTTATTGCTCTCTTAGTTGGTCGCTCCCAGTCTTTTGCTAGCCCTCATTTTGTACTGAGTATGAGCTCTACTCGTGCATCCAACTCCTAAAAACCAAGTTTGCCATTGTGTCCACTATAAATTCCTATGCATGGTATTTGTAAGCCATTCCAAAGTAAAATTTTCATGTGCTACCTTTCAAAAACCTTCAAAACACTTCTCGTTTTGTGACATTGTTTTCAGCTCATGGGGACGTAGTGGTCGGATTTGCTATCTTCCATATTGCTTATTCCAAAAAGAAAAAAAAAGAAAAAAGAAAAGAAAAAGGCCCTCCTCCATGGAATGTGAATGTTGGTGGGCACCCGATGGAATCGGTTAGCCATGGTTTGTGAAAGGAAAAAAAGGTGGGGAGGAGTGCCAAGCTTTATAAAAGAGCACAAAAGTGCCAATCTCTCTCAAAAACTTGCTTCATTTTTGTATGGAAGATAGTAAGAACCCCATTGCCAGTCGTTGACAAAGACAACCACCTCTCAAAACTCAAGTTTTATCTCTCTGTTTTACAAATGAAAAGCTCTAGCACATGTTTAATCACTGCTTCCCTCTGCGAAGGGCCTTTCTTTTACTTTTATGTTGAGTCACCACCTTCTTTCTTTATGCACCATTAAGAGAGCATAGTTGTCATTCTGAGTATAATGTGCATTGTCCCAAAGTTTATCATTGATTGATTCATGACTATGGTTTCACTTGTTCTTAAATTACTTGTATCTAGTCACCCTCTTACACTTGAAGGTGTCCTATGCATTTATGTTTTGCTCTCTCTCATTAAGGACAAGCTGAAAACCATTTGTATGTTTTTCCTTATGATTTGAACACACGTTTGACTTTCATTGTTTCATTTTCATGATCTTTTGTTTGTGTTCATTTGCATGTTTACAACATGGTTGCTAAGTTCTTATTGTCATGATTATATCTTCATGCCCATGTTTTAAGTTCTTATGATCCCAGCTCACAAATGCTTACATATATGATCAAGATTGTGTAGGTGCATGTCACCTCAAAAATTATTCTTTTGTTATCACTTACCTACTCGAGGACGAGCAGGAGTTAAGCTTGGGGATGCTGATACGTCTCCGACGTATCCATAATTTTTGATGCTCCATGCTTGTTTTTACACCATTTGCCTATTGTTTCGTTACACTTCGTGGCACTTTTATGCATTTTCTGGAACTAACCTATTAACAAGTTGCCACAGTGCCAGTTTCCTGTTTTCTGCTGTTTTTGTGTTTCAGAGTGATACACAGGAAATATTCTCGGAATTGGACGAAACAAGTTCCAGAAGTCCTATTTTTCCCGGGAGCATCCAGACATCCGAAGAGAGGAAGGAGAGGGGCCACAGGCCTCCCTCACATAGGGCTGGCGCGGCCCAGGCCCTGGCCGCGCCACCCCTGTGTGAGGAGGCCCTGGCAGCCCTCTGACGATGCCCCTTCGCCTATATAAAGCCTCGGGACGGAAAACCCTAGGGGATTCGGCAATTTTCCAGAAGCAGTTCCGCAGCTCCGCCGCCATCACCGACGAATTTCGGGGGACAGAAGTCTCTGTTCCGGCACCCTGCCGGGACGGGGAAGTGCCCCCGGAGCCATCTCCATCGGTCTCCATCGCCGTCTCCGCCGTCTCCATCGACCTCACCGCCATCTCCATCAACCTTGCTGTCTCCTATGATGAGGAGGGAGTAGTTCATCCCCGGGGCTGAGGGCTCTACCGGTAGCTATGTGGTTCACCTCTCTCTCCCATGATGTGATCTTTATGTGATCGTGAGCTTTGTATCATGTTGAACAAGTACATGTTATTATTCAGATATTTTGTGTACTCTAGCAATGTTATTAAAGTAATCTATTCCTCCTGCTATGGTGTAACGGTGACAGTGCGTGCATCATGGTGGTACTTGGTTTAGGCTATGATTGTGATCTCTTGTGGATTATGAGAATAATTATTGCTATGATAGTTTGAGTGATCTATTCCTCCTTTCATGGTGTAATGTTGACAGTGTGTGCACCGTGTTAGTACTTGGTTTAAGTTGCAATGATTTCTATCTTGAATTGTGATTTGATTTGGATATCTCTATGAGTGGTGTTTGTCAAGTACTTGATGAACTTTAAGGGGTGCTTCTGTAGCCACTACACAATGATTAGTGTTATTCAATAGGAGAGTAATTCAGAGTGCCTTAGCAAAGAGAAGTTATTTGTTTAGTCATGTTATATTGTTGGGAGTGTGTCCACTAGTGAAAGTAAGATCCCTAGGCCTTGTTTCCAAGCATTGCACACCGTTTACTTGCTGTTTTGTTACATGTTTGCTCGCAGCGATATTTATTTCAAATCACATTTGCTACTTATAATCATCACTACTACTTGTATTTCACTATCTCTTCGCCGAACTAGTGCACCTATACATCTGACAAGTGTATTGGGTGTGTTGGGGACACAAGAGACTTTCTGTATCGTAATTGCAGGGTTGCTTGAGAGGGATAGCTTTGACCTCTAACCTCCCTGAGTTCGATAAACCTTGGGTGATCCACTTAAGGAAAACTTGCTGCTGTTCTACAAACCTCTGCACTTGGAGGCCCAACAAGTGTCTACAAGAATAGAAGTGCGTAGACATCAATGACCAGCCCGTTGGGAACCCCAAGAGGAAGGTATGATGAGTGTAGCGGCAAGTTTTCCCTCAGTTAAGAAACCAAGGTTTATCGAACAGGAGAAGGGAGACGATGATGACTGAAGGTGTTGTGGAACCTGCACACACACAAACAAATACTTTGTTCCCAACTTGCGATGAGGTTGTCAATCTCACCAGTTTGCTTGAAACAAAGGTTATGAGTGTATCGAGTGGAAAACAGTAGAGTATATGCGAGTAAAGTAAACAATGCGGGAAAAGTAAACAGGTGATTGCAATATGATTAAAATAGGACCGGGTTCCACAGTTCACTAGTGGTGTCTCTCCATAGATAAAATAACATGCTGGGTAAACGAATTACAGTTGGGCAATTGATAGAATAAAGATAACGTGATATGTCAAGAAGATCACTATGAGATTTACTCTGGGCATTACAACAAAATACATAGACCGCCATCCAACTGCATCTATGACTAATAATCCACCCCCGGGGATATCATCCGAACACCCTAGAAGTATTAAGTTGCGAACAACAGATAATTGCATTAAGCAAAGTGTGTAATGTAAACAAAGCATATGCCCTTGAGCATATGAATGTTGTTTTCTCCCTAGTAGCAACAGCACATCTACCACCTTAGAGGTTTCTGTCACTCCCCCAGGTGAAATAGAGACATGAACCCACTATCGAGCATAAATACCCCCTCTTGGAGTCACTAGCAACTACTCGGCCAAGATAGCTACTAACAACGGAGAGCATGCAAGATCATAAACAACATAGAGATAACAAAAGATATAATTCAGTACAACAACTTAATCATAAACACCAATATTCATCGGATCCCAACAAACCAACATCATAGAATTACATAACGGTGATCTCAATCATGTAGGGCAGCTCATGAGATCTAAACATGAAGCACATGGTGGAGAAGACAACCATCTAGCTACTGCTATGGACCCATAGTCCAAGGTAGACTACTCACTCATCGCTCCGGAGGCAAGCATGGCGATGAAGAAGACCTCCGGTGGCGATTCCCCTCTCCGGCAGGGTGCCGGGAAGAGCTTCTGGACCGTCCCGATCTTCGGGTCGACGACGGAGGCGGATCGCGATGTATTCTGGAAAACTGATCGGGGCCCTTAGGTTTTTCTCGTCGGGGGGTACTTATAGGCGAAGGGGCGATGTCAGAGGTGGAGCCAGGGGCTCTCACACAGGGGTGGCGCGGCCAGGGGCCAGGCCGTGCCGCCCCCTTGTGTGGGCCCCTGGTGGCCCCCCTCCGACACTTCTTCGGATCTCTGGAAGCTTCCGGGTAAAATATGACTTCAGGAACTTGTTTCGTCCAATTCCGAGAATATTTCCTGTGTATCACTTCTGAAACACAAAAACAGCAGAAAACAGGAAACTGGCACTGTGGCACTTTGTTAATAGGTTAGTTCCGGAAAATGTATAAAAATGCCACTAAGTGTAACGAAACAATAGGCAAATGGTGTAAAAACAAGCATGGAGCATCAAAAATTATAGATACGTTTGAGACGTATCAAGCATCCCCAAGCTTAACTCCTGCTCGTCCTCGAGTAGGTAAGTGATAACAAAGAATAATTTTTGAGGTGACATGCACCTACACAATCTTGATCATATATGTAAGCATTGGTGAGCTGGGATCAATAGAACTTAAAACATGGGCATGAAAGATATAATCATGACAATAAGAACTTAGCAACCATGTTGTAAACATGTAAATGAACACAAACAAAAGATCATGATAATGAAACAATGAAAGTCAAACGTGTGTTCAAATCATAAGGAAAAACATACAAATGGTTTTCAGCTTGTCCTTCAAAGAGAGCAAAACATAAATGCATAGGACACCTCAAAGTTTAAGAGGGCGACTAGATACAAATAATTTAAGAACAAGTGAAACCAACAATATGAGTCAATCAATGAACTTTGGGACAATGCATATCACACTAAGAATGACAGCTATGCTCTCTTAATGGTGCATAAAGAAAGAAGGTGGTGACTAAACATAAAAGTAAAAGAAAGGCCCTTCGCAGAGGGAAGCAGTGATTAAGCATGTGCTAGAGCTTTTCATTTGTAAAACAGAGAGATAAAACTTGATTTTGAGAGGTGGTTGTCTTTGTCAACGACTGGCAATGGAGTTCTTACTATCTTCCATACAAAAATAAAGCAAGTTTTTGAGAGAGAGATTGGCACTCTTGTGCTCTTTTTATAAAACTTGGCACTCCTCCCCACCTTTTCCTTTCATATACCATGGCTAACCGATTCCATCGGGTGCCCACCAACATTCACATTCTTTGGAGGAGTGCCTTTTTTTCTTTCTTTTTTTTTCTTTTTTTTCTTTTTTGGAATAAGCAATATGGAAGATAGCAAATCCGACCACTACGTCCCCATGAGCTGAAAACAGTGTCACAAAACGAGAAGTATTTTGAAGGTTTTTGAAAGGTAGCACACGAAAATTTTACTTTGGAATGGCTTACAAATACCATGCATAGGAATTTATAGTGGACACAATGGCAAACTTGGCTTTTAGGAGTTGGATGCACGAGTAGAGCTCATACTCAGTACAAGGCGAGGGCTAGCAAAAGACTGGGAGCGACCAACTAAGAGAGCAGTAATGGCCATAATCATGCAAAGCGACAAAGCGACATTAAAAGAAGCATACGATGGCATCAAAAGTCAAAAACTAAATGATCATGAAGGCTAATGGCGACTTTGTAAGAGTCTAACATGTGTGAGCATGCGCCAAGTCAACCCAAATAAAGCATCAAGGAGAAAACCAAAATAATGCTTCCATACAATAAAAACAACGCATGATTTTTTCAAAGGCTCATTAAGCAATCTCAGTTATTTGAGACAAGTCATGCTACAGCAAAACCACTAAGCATACTATAAAAAAGACATCAAGCATGACATGAAAAAGCCTAAGCCGCAGTCTACACAAGCTCCTTCTTGTACCACTATTTTGCACAAAGCTTTTTCTCTTTTCCAACACCATTTGAAATTTTTATAAACACCTCTTTTGATGAAAACCAATAAAGATCAGAGGCAAAAATACACCTTGATGAAAAGATATGACAAGATCTGAATGCATATCAAGGCGAAAACGAAAACCAAAAGCAGTAGCAGAAAAAGTAGAGCGCTCGATTTTTAATAAGAGTGAAAACTAGAGCGTTCTTTGCAAATGAAAACGAGTACATCTCCTCCAAAGGAAATTTGTTGGGGTACAACCATTTATTGCAGCAAACAAACAAACTAAACCAACTAAGAAAACTAAAACAACTGACGCTCCAAGAAAAACACATAGTGCATGAAGCAATAAAAATATAGTGTTTTGAAAGGTGACCTGATTTTTGCCGATGAAGAAGGGGTGCCTCGGGGGCATCCCCAAGCTTTGACGCTTGTACTTCTTGGATATTTCTTGGGGTAATGCATGGGCATCCCCAAGCTTGAGCTTTTGTCCATTCTTCAACTCATCTCATCATTCTCCAATCCCTACACTTGAAAACTTCCTTCATACAAAACTAAACACAATTCTATTAGCAACATTAGTGTAAGCATAAAATATATTCAACCTCTTTTAGCTTCAGGTTTCAACCCAAAACCACCACATATAAAGTATATACTACTGTAGCAACTTCCACAAGAGTTCCATGATCAAAAAGAACTCAAAAGAAAGCGATAAAGTGGCAAAAACAAATATTGGCAGAAATCTGTCAAAACTGGACAGCTGACAAAGGACGAATTTTTGAGGGATTTTCTGTTGCTCAAATCAAAAAGTGTTCAACTAAGAAAAGTTTGGATATAGCCTGGGTCATATGAACAAGAAATCTCAGGTCCAAAAGATAAACAGAGAATTTTCACGAATTTTTACGGTGCAGCACCGAAAACAGTTTCAGGACAGCAATAACCCCGAATCTTTACCTCGCTCAAATTAGAGGCTTCTCTTGGCACAAAAACGAAATAAACAAGATAAGGAGCGGTCATTACAGTAGTAATGACTTCCAAGACTCAAATAAAAGAAAAAGTACTGAAAGTAAAACATTGGGTTATCTCCCAAGAGTGCTTTTCTTTAACGCCTTTGAGCTAGGCGCAGAAAATTGCGAATCAAGTAATATCAATAGATGAAGCATCAAGCTCATAATTTGCTCTAAGAATAGAGTCAAAAAGTAATTTCTTTCTTTTCCTAGGGAAGTGTTCCATACCTTTCTTTAGCGGGAATTGATACTTGATAGTGCCTTCCCTCATATCAATGATAGCACCTACAGTTCGAAGAAAGGGTCTTCCCAAAATAATAGGACATGAAGCATGGCATTCAACGTCCATAACAAGAAAATCAACGGGAACAAGGTTATTGTTAACCACAATAAGAACATCATTAATTCTTCCCAAAGGTTTCTTCTTAGCAACATCAGCAATAGGAACATCAAAATAACACTTTTCAAGCGGTGGTAAATCAAGCATGTCATAAATCTTTCTAGGCATGATAGAAATACTAGCACCTAGATCACATAAAGCATGGCAATCATAACCATTAACATGCATATCAATGATGGGTTCCCAACCATCTTCTAGCTTCTTGGGAACAGAGGCTTTTTGCTTCAACTTTTCATCCCTAATCTTTATAAGAGCATTGGTAATATGCTTAGTAAAAGCAATATTTAAAGAACTAGCATTGGGAGTCAAAGCAAGCTTTTGCAAGAACAAAATTACTTCAGATATATTGCAGCCATCAACATCAAAATCATTAAAAGAAATAGAGCTATCATCTCCCACACTCCGAAAAATTTCAGCACTCTTTTGAGAAAAAGTTTTGGCAGTTTTAGGCTTTTTAACACAAGGAGTGGGAGTTTTCTCTACACCAATCAAAGTAAGAGGGTTGCTATCAGTAGGAGCAACATCATTAGAGGTAGTAATAGTACATACCTTCATCTCTCTAGCCGTCTCATCTTCTCTTTCCCACCTGGCATGCAATTCCGCTAACAATCTAATATTTTCATTAATTCCAACTTGAGTAGCATTAGCGGCAGCAACAACATTGCTCACATTCACATCATTAGGAAACACTTTTAATTTCAGAAGTTCAACATCATGAGCAAGGCTATCAACTTTAGAGGCAAGAATATCAATTTTGCCTAACTTTTCCTCAACAGACTTGTTAAAAGCAGTTTGTTTACCGATGAAGTCCTTGAGCATTACCTCAAGCTCGGAGGGCGCGGCCCTAGTGTTGTTGTAGGAATTACCATAAGAGTTACCATAACCATTACCATTGGTAGAAGGATACGGCCTATAATTGTTACTAGCAAAATTGTTCCTATAAGCATTGTTGTTAAAATTATTGTTTCTAATGAAATTCACATCAACTTGCTTTTCTTGAGCAACCAGAGAGGCCAAAGGAACATTATTAGGATCAACATGAGTCCTATCATTAGCAAGCATAGCCATAATGGTATCAATCTTATCATTTAAGGAAGAGGTTTCCTCAACAGAATTTACCTTCTTACCTTGTGGAGCTCTCTCGGTGTGCCATTCGGAATAATTTACCATCATGTTGTCGAGTAGCTTTGATGCGGCGCCCAAAGTGAGGGACATAAAAGTGCCTCCAGCAGCTGAATCAAGTAGGTTCCTTGAAGAAAAATTCAGTCCTGCATAAAAAGTTTGGATAATCATCCAAGTAGTCAGTCCATGAGTGGGGCAATTCTTTACCATAGATTTCATTCTTTCCCAAGCTTGAGCAACATGTTCATTATCAAACTGAGTAAACTTCATAATATTGCTGCGCAAAGCTATAATCTTAGCAGGAGGATAGTATCTACTAATAAAAGCATCGTTACACTTAGCCCATGAATCAATACTATTCTTAGTCAAAGACAGCAACCAATCTTTAGCTTTTCCTCTCAAAGAAAAAGGAAACAGCTTGAGCTTAATAATATCACTATCAACATCTTTATATTTCTGCATCTCACATAGCTCAACAAAATTGTTGAGATGAGCTGCAGCATCTTCAGTACTAGCACCAGAAAATTGCTCTTTCATAACAAGGTTCAATAAAGCAGGCTTGATCTCATAAAAGGTGGTAGCAGGAACAGGTGGTGCAATAGGAGTGCAGATAAAATCACTATTGTTCGTGCTAGCAAAGTCACACAACTTGGTGTTTTCAGGAGTACCCATTTCAGCAAAACGAAAGTAAACAAGTAAAAATAGCTACCAAGGATTCTAATTTTTTTTGGGTTTTTGATATAAAAAGCAATGCAGGTAAAATAAAATAAAGTAAAGCAAAACAAATAACAAAGTAAAGAATGTGTGTGCGAAGAACTCCCCTCGCAGAAGTCTTCTCTCTTCCCCGGCAACGGCGCCAGAAAAAGTGCTGCTACTCGTGTGATGATGACGTGGGAGCAGTAAGTCCTTGTGCGTGGTGATGACCAGCCCGTTGGGAACCCCAAGAGGAAGGTATGATGAGTGTAGCGGCAAGTTTTCCCTCAGTTAAGAAACCAAGGTTTATCGAACAGGAGAAGGGAGACGATGATGACTGAAGGTGTTGTGGAACCTGCACACACACACAAACAAATACTTTGTTCCCAACTTGCAATGAGGTTGTCAATCTCACCGGTTTGCTTGAAACAAAGGTTATGAGTGTATCGAGTGGAAAACAGTAGAGTATATGCGAGTAAAGTAAACAATGCGGGAAAAGTAAACAGGTGATTGCAATATGATTAAAATAGGACCGGGGTCCACAGTTCACTAGTGGTGTCTCTCCATAGATAAAATAACATGCTGGGTAAACGAATTACAGTTGGGCAATTGATAGAATAAAGATAACGTGATATGTCAAGAAGATCACTATGAGATTTACTCTGGGCATTACAACAAAATACATAGACCGCCATCCAACTGCATCTATGACTAATAATCCACCCCCGGGGATATCATCCGAACACCCTAGAAGTATTAAGTTGCGAACAACAGATAATTGCATTAAGCAAAGTGTGTAATGTAAACAAAGCATATGCCCTTGAGCATATGAATGTTGTTTTCTCCCTAGTAGCAACAGCACATCTACCACCTTAGAGGTTTCTGTCACTCCCCCAGGTGAAATAGAGACATGAACCCACTATCGAGCATAAATACCCCCTCTTGGAGTCACTAGCAACTACTCGGCCAAGATAGCTACTAACAACGGAGAGCATGCAAGATCATAAACAACATAGAGATAACAAAAGATATAATTCAGTACAACAACTTAATCATAAACACCAATATTCATCGGATCCCAACAAACCAACATCATAGAATTACATAACGGTGATCTCAATCATGTAGGGCAGCTCATGAGATCTAAACATGAAGCACATGGTGGAGAAGACAACCATCTAGCTACTACTATGGACCCATAGTCCAAGGTAGACTACTCACTCATCGCTCCGGAGGCAAGCATGGCGATGAAGAAGACCTCCGGTGGCGATTCCCCTCTCCGGCAGGGTGCCGGGAAGAGCTTCTGGACCCTCCCGATCTTCGGGTCGACGACGGAGGCGGATCGCGATGTATTCTGGAAAACTGATCGGGGCCCTTAGGTTTTTCTCGTCGGGGGGTACTTATAGGCGAAGGGGCGATGTCAGAGGTGGAGCCAGGGGCTCTCACACAGGGGTGGCGCGGCCAGGGGCCAGGCCGCGCCGCCCCCTTGTGTGGGCCCCTGGTGGCCCCCCTCCGACACTTCTTCGGATCTCTGGAAGCTTCCGGGTAAAATATGACTTCAGGAACTTGTTTCGTCCAATTCCGAGAATATTTCCTGTGTATCACTTCTGAAACACAAAAACAACAGAAAACAGGAAACTGGCACTGTGGCACTTTGTTAATAGGTTAGTTCCGGAAAATGTATAAAAATGCCACTAAGTGTAACGAAACAATAGGCAAATGGTGTAAAAACAAGCATGGAGCATCAAAAATTATAGATACGTTTGAGACGTATCAGTACGCCGACGATGCACTCATCTACATATTAAATTTTGTCAGATCTTTGTATATCCATGTTTCGCTTTCTCTAGTGTTCTCGTTCTTATTTCCACTTTTCCAAAACACAAAAAGACCAAAAATATTTCCGTTGTTTCTCTTTGTTTGTCTTTTAAGTTTGCTACCTTTGGTTTGCTGTACTTGCAATTTTCGGTTTGCTATTTGAAAAATCCAAAAATATTTTGCTTTGTTTGCTATTTCCTTCTGCTTTTGTTTCAAAAATCGAAAACCCCAAAAATATTTGTTGTTCTTCTTCGGTTTTGTAAAGTTTGTTGCAGAGTTCAGTCTCCTACTCCATTGGAGCTTGGTATTCACTTTATATTATTCAAGCCACACAAGTGAAGAGCAATAATGACGACATACGACAATCCGAGATGTGGTAAGAGGCTGGTATGAACTCTATTTGCTTTCATTTTTGTACATATACTCATCCATGTGGACATGCTTAGTCGGTTCATGTAAGGTATATGTTATCTAATGGATGCTTTGTAGTTCTTGCTTTCATATGATTAGTTTCAATTTACTAATAGTTTGTAGCATGTCATGTAGACGCTTGCATGCATTGTTTTATTCATAATATGGTATGTTATTGTGGTATCCACCTCTGAAAAGTTTCATTTGAATTGACTTGGCACATGCTCAAGCATGCATATGACTAAACAAAAAGTCAATTAAGCCTCAATGATCTAAATTGCCTCAGAGTTTTTGTATCATTTTATGCCTATATTAATTTTGTTTTGTCGCAAGCATGATTATGATAGTTATTGCTCTCTCGATTGTCGCTTCCCAGTCTTTTGCTAGCCTTCACTTGTACTGAGTATGAGCTCTACTCGTGCATCCAATTACCAAAAACCAAGTTTTCCAAAGAGTCCACTATAAATTCCTATACATGGTATTTGAAAGCCATTCCAAGTAAATTTTCATGTGCTACCTTTCAAAACTTTCAACTACTTCTCATTTTGTGCCACTGTTTTTAGCTCATGGGGACGTAGTGGTCGGAATTGCTATCTTCCATATTAAATTAAGTACCCCTCGACTAGGCAGCTTCATCTGCTCGTCATTAATTTTGCAAGGGAGCTGGTCAGACCATTATAATCTAATTCTAAAAGGAAAGAAAAAAAAGGCACTCCTCCATGGAATGTGAAAGTTGGTGGGCACCCGATGGAATCGGTTAGCCATGGTTTGAGAAAGGAAAAAGGTGGGGAGGAGTGCCAAAGCTTTATAAAAGAGCACCAATGTGCCAAAATTTCAAAGAACTCGGAACCGCTCTCACTTGTTTATTATGGAAGATAGCAAGTCCCCATTGCTAGTCGTTGACATAGAACAACCACCTCTCAAAATAAATTTTTATCTCTGTTTTACAAATGAAAAGCTCTAGCACATGTTAAATCCCTGCTTCCCTCTGCGAAGGGCCTATCTCTTACTTTTATGTTGAGTCATCATCTTCTTGAGAGCATAGCTGTTATTCTTAGTGTAATGTGCTTGTCCCAGAACACGGTTAATTGTGGTATAACTTTGATGCTTGTATCTTTGATATTTCTACTTCTAGTCTTCTTTTGAACTTCAGAGGTGCCTCGGCATTTATGTTTTGCTCCACAAATAAAGGCAAGCTGGATACCACTCTTTCATATCATTTATGCATATCACAATCTTGTAGTTTCTTATGTACATGTTACTTGTTATTAGTGCATTGGCACTCTTTCATAGCTTGCTTGACTATGAGGTGACATTAGTTGCATATTTCTTATTATGAATTGCCTGAGTACTTGATCACATAGTTAGTATATATACATCATATGAGCAAATGTGTTCATGAAAGTTTCTTTTATTGCTCTCAGTTGTTAACTAAATTGCTTGAGGACAAGCAAATAGCTAAGCTTGGGGGAGTTGATACGTCCAAAACGTATCTACTTTCCCGAACACTTTTGCTATTGGTTCTCCTCTAATTTGTGTGTTTTGAATACAACTAACACGGACTGACGCTGTTTTCAGTAGAATTGCTCTGATGTCTCGTTTTTGTGCAGAAATCAACTTTCAGTAAAAATTCGGGAAAATCATGAAAAATCCTATTTCACCAGAAGACCCACGGAGCCAGAAGACAGGAGGGAGAGGAGGCCTGAGGGCCCCTCACACACTGGTGGCGCGGCCCAGCCCTGACCGTGCTACCCTAGCATGAGAAGGCCCCAGCCATCCTCTCGGCCTCCCCTCTCGCCTACATATACCCTCTGACGACATAATATCGGGAGGCGGCGTTTTTCCTAGATAGACTTCCGCTACGCCGCCGCCATCAGAAACCGCGATTCAGAACCAGAAACTCCGTTCTGGCACCCTGCCGGGACGGGGATTTGGAGGAGATCTTCATCACCATCATCACCGACGTCACTCCATCGACCATCCATGACTCCCCCATCCATGTGTGAGTAATTCCCCCGCTGTAGGTGAGGGGATGGTAGGGATTGGATGAGATCATTCATGTAATTTGATATGAGATTGTTAGGGCATAGTGCCTAGTATCTTTATTTAGTGCCTATGACATTGTTGCAACTTGTTGTGCTTAATGCTTGTCACTTTGGGCCCGAGTGCCATGATTTCAGATCTGAACATGTTATTATTTCTATGATGATACTTGTTGTTTATGGTCTTACCTATAAGTTGTATACACATATTGTTGTCCGGAACCCGAGGCCCCAAAGTGACAGAAATTGGGATAACCGGAGGGGATGGCTATGATGTGAGGATCACATGTGTTTACCGAGTGCTAATGCTTTGCTCTGGTACTTTATTAAAAGGAGTACCTTAATTACCAGTAGTTTTCCTTGAGGCCCTGCTGCAACAGGTTGGTAGGACAAAAGATGTCGTGCAAGTTTCTCCTTGTGAGCACGTACGACTATATACGGAACACATGCCTATGATTGTTTGTACTAGGATGCTTTATCATTATTTATCTGCAATGCCCATGTCTCATTGATTTCATGAATTATCTTATCCATGCAACGCCCGTAATCCATCCCTATGCCTACAGTATTTATTCCTACTGTTTACTACTGTTACTATTACCGCTGCTATTTTACTACTGATGTTACTGTTTCACTACTGTCACCACTATAAAACTGTTGCTACTGATAAACCATTGCGAGCAAGACTATTTCTAGGTGCAGCTGAATTAACAACTCATCTGTTAAGGCTTACATATATTCTTTGGCTCCCCTTGTGTCAAATCAATAAATTTGGGTAATACTTCCCTCGAAGACTGTTGCGATCCCCTATACTTGTGGGTCATCATGCCTACCACTGAAATTTACCAAATTCATGGATGGGCGAGAACTGCGTGAAGCAGTTCTTCGTGAACATTCTGGTGGAGGAACCCCATATGAAGTGGAGGTGTGGTACGATGGCGCTGGTGAACAATTCTTCAAGGGCGGCTGGTCACGATTTGCGGAGGATCATGACCTCCATCAGGGGTTTTTCATGACCTTTGATTTCCATGTTGGCACGTCAAAGTTTGACGTGAGAATCTACGACGGCACCTAGTGCCAGAAGGAGTATGAAGCCGAAGTGTAGTTTCAATAGTATTCACCTTTATGTAATCCAGTTGTTCCTCCTCGTGTTTATCTGTAATAAAAATCATATCGGGGTTATGTGTTTTATTAATAGACCATAGGAACGAATTATGGTTCCGAGGTGTGCGCTTTAATATTTATCGGGTTCCTTTGAACCGTTTACACCGCAGACGAAATATCGGGTTGCAGTCATCCTTGTAATATGCCTCAAAAAATCACAAATATCGATAACTTATTAATATTATTTCGTACGACTCGAGGGTTTGAGCCTCCGAGTGTATAGTAAAATATTGTACACATATTGTCGACTTGGCCCAAGGAACCCGACCTATGGCCTCATGTTCTAGGTTCAGAGGGTCATAACTCGAAAGAACTCTTTATCGCCTATGCGTAGAATCGCCGTAGTTGCTTTGCGTTCCACGGGTTACTCTCGTCTTTCCCCATTTTCTTGTCTCGTAGTCGATAAGCTCCTCCTGGTATTACTTCTGTGACTATGTAAGGTCCCACCCATGGGGACTCAAGTTTTCCATGGCCGTCTTGCTTGAGTCGTAGAACTAGATCTCCCACCACGAAAGATCGTGGACGAACTCGACTACTATGTTAGTTTCGCAGATTTTGCTGATATTGAGTGGCTCTGGCAAGCGCGACATCTCTTGCTTCATCAAGTGCATCGACATCATCCTAAAGTGCTTCTGTAGAAGCTGCCTCATCATATGCTGCGATTCTTGGAGCTTCATGAGTTATTTCGACTGGGAGCACGGCTTCTGCGCCATGGACTAGAAAAAAGGGCATTTCTTGAGTAGCTGCGTTAGGCGTAGTTCGTAGACTCCATAGTACGGCGGGTGGCTCATCTACCCAAACGTGCTTGGCTTTCTCGAGGGGCGCTAGCAGCATTTTCTTTATCCCATTGCATATTAGGCCATTGGCTTTTTCGACTTGCCCATTTGACTTTGGATGCGCTACAGAGGCGAACTTCAATTTGATTCCCAGACTTTCACAATAGTTCTTGAATTCTTTCGATGTGAAATTTGTCCCGTTATCTGTGATTATGCTGTGTGGTATTCCGAAGCGAAAAACTATAGACTTGATGAAGTTTATCGCGGCTGTAGAATCTTGGGTTTTCATTGGGGCTGCTTCTACCCACTTGGTGAATTTGTCGACTGCTACCAGCATATAAACATGCCCTCCTGGCCAGGATTTGTGTAGTTTCCCTACCATATGGAGACCCCATTGTGCAAATGGCCACGATAATGGTATTGGTTGCAATTCTGCTGCTGGCGCGTGCGGTCGAGACGCAAAACGTTGGCAAGCCTCGCACTTTCTTACTATGTCCTTCGCGTCCTCAATGGCTGTTAGCCAGTAAAATCCTGCACGAAAAGCTTTGGCTGCAATGGATCTGTTGCTAGCATGATGGCCACATACTCCTGCGTGGATGTCTCTTAAGATCTCCTGCCCTTCTTGAGGGGTGACGCACCGTTGTAAGATGCCTGTTATACTTCTTTTGTATAATTTTCCTTGCAGCACGACGAAAGCCTTGGATCATCGTATTATCCTTTTCGCCTGTATTGTATCTTCGGGTAGTATTTTGTTTACCATATATGCCAAGTATGGCTGCATCCAAGTTTCCTCGATCATCATGACTTCTTTGGGTTCAGTTGTCCCGCTGCTACCAGCCCCCAAGCCTGTTGCTTGGTGCTGGGCTTGCTCTCCTGAGACTTTGGTGCTTTTTATTGATCTCTCTATGATTTCCTCCCAAAAAACTCCTTGTGGTACGGGTAAACACTGGGACCCGATATTTGCTAAATTGTCGGCTTCCTCGTTGCTTGCTCTGCTGACATGCGGAACTTCGCATCCATCAAATGTTCTTTCGAGATAATAATATAGATTCCTATATGCTGTCATATTGTCACTGATGGCATCACAGTTGTTCATTACTTATTGGACGACGAGATTTGAATCTCCGAAAATTTTCAGTCGAGTTCCTCCACATGCTTTGGCCATTTTCATCCCATGAAGCAGTGCCTCGTATTCGACTTCATTATTAGAAGCTTGAGGAAAACTCATCCTTAGCACATATTTCAACTTGTCGCCTTGTGGCGATATCAGGACTACTCCTGCTCCTGCGCCTTGGACCCTCTTTGACCCATCGAAGTACATTGTCCAGACACTCGATAGATCTGGTGGTCCTATATTTTGTAACTCTAGCCACTCTGCTGTAAAGTCTGGTAAGACTTGCGATTTGATCACCTTTCGCTTCTCATACGTGATGTCCATGGGTGATAACTCAATTCCCCATAAGGAGACACGCCCTGTTGCTGAAGGGTTGTTCAATATGTTGGATAGTGGTGCTTCGTTGACTACTATGATTGGGTGTACCACAAAATATTGCCGCAGTTTCCGCGCTGTTGTGAGTACGTTGTATGCAAGTTTCTGGTAGTGTGGGTACCTTTGCTTTGTTGGAGATAGCACCTCGCTAACGAAATATACTGGCCGCTGAACTCCATGGGTTTTCCCTTCTTCACTTCTTTCGACTACCAAGACTGTGCTTACTACCTGATGTGTTGCTGCAATATAGAGTAATAATGGCTCTTTTTTCTTTGGTGCGACCAACACCGGTGGTGTGGAAAGCACTTTTTTTAGTTGTGCAAAAGCTATGTCTGCTTCTTCTGTCCATTCGAATTTATTGTCTGATTTTTTCATCAATGCATAGAAGGGAAGGGCTTTTTCCCCAAGTCTTGCGACGAATCGACTTAGTGCCGCAACACGTCCAGCGAGCTTCTGTACATCGTGCAACTTTGTGGGCTTGCCTATTGTTAATATCGCCTGGATCTTTTCTGGATTTGCTTCTATTCCTCTCACAGATACTAGGAACCCTAGAAGTTGTCCTACAGATACCCCAAAAGAACATTTTGTTGGGTTGAGCTTGAGCTTGTACCTGTTTAAGTTGTCGAAGGTTTCTGCTAAATCACTGATTAAGGACTCCTCTTCTCTTGTTGTAATGACCACGTTGTCGATGTAGACTTGGATGTTTCGTCCTATTTGACTTCCAAGGCAGTTTTGCATCATCCTCTGATAGGTTGCTCCTGCATTTTTTTGGCCAAAAGGCATGACTTGGTAGCAGAACACGCCGTAAGGTGTTATGAAAGCTGTTTTTTCCTTGTCTTCTTTCTTCAATTTTATCTGGTTGTAGCCAGAGTATGCATCCAGGAAGGAAAGCCTTGCGCACCCTGCTGTTGAGTCAATAATCTGATCAATGCGAGGCGGAGGGAAGGGATCCTTTGGGCAATGCTTGTCGAGAGATGTGTAGTCGACACACACTCTTTGCACATCTGTGTTATTCTTGGGGACTATAACTGGATTAGATACCCAAGTCGATGCTTTGATTTCTCGAATGAACCCTGCGTTTTTGAGTCTGTGTAGCTTGGATGCTATTGCTTTCCTTTTAGGTTTATTGAATCTCCTCAACGGTTGTTTGACTGGTTTCTCTTTTGGATCAACATTTAGTGCATGCTCGACGAGTTCCCTGGGAACCCCTGGCATGTCCGAAGGACACCAGGCGAAGATTTCCCAGCGCTCACGGAGGAACTCGATGAGTGCGCTTTCCTATGCGGGATCCAGGTTTACTGCTATAGAGGTAGTCTTGTTCGGGTCCGTAGGGTGGACCTGGATTTTCTTTGAGTCTTGAGCTGCATCGAAAGCCTGATCTGGCAGGGATCGCCCAACGTCGGGTAGTACGTTGTGGTCGGTTTCGCCTTTTAGTCTCGCATATTCTGCTGTCATGCCAAAGGTTTGCGCCAGTCTATTGAATTATTTGTCATAGGTGTTGGATACTTCAAAGCTACCCTGCACCGTGATTGTTCCTTTGGGTCCTGGGATCTTGAGTGTAAGATACGCGTAATGAGGTACTGCCATAAATTTTGCAAAAGCTGGGTGTCCCAGGATTGCATGATATTGTGAAGGCCAGTCCATAACTTCGAACTCCAACTTTTCTCTGCGGTAATTGCTGCTGCTGCCGAAACAAATGTCAAGTTCTATTTTCCCAAGAGGGTAATTTGCGCTTCCTGGTACTATTCCATGGAAAGAATAATCTGTTGGCTTTAAACTTTCCAGTGAGATGCACATTGCCCTCAAAGTTCTTGCATATATCAGGTTTATGTCGCTTCCTGCATCCATGAATACTCTCCCGATGTCATATCCCCCTATTTGCGCCTTTAGTACCATTGGTGCGTGCCCTGGCCTGGGAACTTTCCTTGGGTGGCCTGCTTTGCTAAATCTAACCGGTTGATCGGACCACTTTAGATACTTTGTGGTAGCTGGCAGTGATGATATTGCCAGGTTGACCTGTCTGGATATGCTCTTTCTCTTTTTTTCTTTGACTTTGGCACTGGTTGAATCATTGCTGATATATATACCTTTGACTCCAGTTGTTTTGCGAGTCGCTGCATTTGATATCCTTGACTCGTGCTTTTTCCTCCTTGTCGTATTCCTTGCCTAGAATCCATGGCGCTTTGCAACCTTAAGAAGGTTCTGCAATCCTTCATCTGATGGTTGGAGACTCTTTTCCCGTCCAGGTACGCACAATGGATGCGACAAGGGCCATACAACATGTCTTTGTTGGAATTATGCCCTAGAGGCAATAATAAAGATGTTATTATTATAATTCTTGTTCATGATAATGTTTATATTCCATGCTAGAATTGTATTAAGCGGAAACTTTAATACTTGTGTGGTTTATGAACAACACCGTGTCCCTAGTACGCCTCTTTGGACTAGCTCATTGATTAATGATGGTTAAGGTTTCCTAACCATAGACATGAGTTGTCAATTAATAATGAGATCATATCATTAGGAGAATGATATGATGGACAGACCCAAATAAAGCAGAGCAATTAGATCGTGTCATCGTGTTCATCTTTGCGAAGCTTTTCCTATGTCATGTATTGTATTCCTTAGACCATGAGATAATACAACTCCCTAGTATCGGAAGAAAGCTTTGAAGTCATCAAACGTCATCCTATGTGAGGGTGATAATAAAGGTGTCTCTCAGGTAATCGGAAAGTACTTGTTGGGTTGTATGTATCGAGATGGAATTTGTCCCTCCCAAGTCGGAGAGATATACTTCGGGCCCACTCGGTAATCGATATCAACACCGCTTGCAAGCATGTGGTTAATGAGTTAATCACAAAGTGATATCGGATTACGGAACGAGTAAAGTACTTGCTGTAAACGAGATTGAACTAGGTATGGCGATACCGACGATCAAATCTCGGGCGAGTAAAATATCGTGTGACGAAGGGAATACATATACGGGATTAATTGAATCCTGACATCGTGGTTCATTCGATATGATCATCGATGAATATGTGGGAGTCAATATGGGTTTCCAGATCCCGCTGTTGATTATTGATAGAAGATCATGTCTACATATTCTCGAACCCGTAGGGTCACACACTTAACGTGTATCGATGCTAGGATAGAATGGATAATTGGTTTATGAGTTTTAGTTCGGAGTCTCGGATGAGATCCAGGACGTCACGAGAGGTTCCGAAATGGTCCGGAGAATAAGATTCATATAAAGGAAAGCAGTTTTTGGATTCCGGAAAGGTTTCGGAGTTTATCGGTATTGTACCGGAAGGTTCTAGAAGGTTCCGGAGTGGGACCAACGTGGGCCCACTTGACGGAGGCCTGCGTGGGCCTAAAGGGAAGTGCCCTGGCCGCCCTGGGCCAGGCGCACAAGGCCCCTAAGGCCCAGCCGGCCAGCCCAAGGGGAAACCCTAAGGGAGTCTTCAAAGAAGGAAGGGGGGGAAACTTGCCCCCCACTCTTCCTACTCCAAGTCGGCGCCCTAGGGTTTGGGGAGAGGCCAAGCTGGCCGGCCACCCCTCTATATATAGGGGGGCAAGGGCGCAGCCCTCTCTACCTCTACCCCTAACCTAAACCCTAGCCGCCAACTGCTGCCCTCCCTCTCTCTCTCTCGCGACTGCGCGTAGGCGAAGCCCTGCTGCAGAAACTCTCCACCATAAGCACCACGCCGTCGTGCTGCTGATCCAATCTATCTCTCCACCATACTTTCTGGACCAAGGAAGGAGGAGACGTCGCTGCACCGCACGTGTGCAACTCTCGGAGGCGCCGCCACTTGCGGCGTAGGATCGGATCGGATCGCGAGGAGGAGACGGCGAGTACGACTACGTCAACCACGTTCTATTGAACGTTTCCGCTGTGCGAATCTTCAAGGGTATGAAGATCTCATCTACCTCTCTCGTTGATTACATCTCCTAGATTAGATCTTGGCTTTCTTGTTCGCATCCGTAGGAAATTTTTTGATTTACTATGTTGCGAAACCCTTCAGTGGTATCAGAGCTAGATCTATGCGTAGATGTGTTTCACGAGTAGAACGCAACATGCTTGTTGCGGGCGTTGATGTTTTCTGTTGCAAACCTCTTGTTGTGTATTTCTTATGGCGCGGTATAGTGAGATTGAAGCGGTCCAGGCCAACTTTACGCGACCGCGTTCGCGAGACCGGCTCCGCACTTGACGTGTGGCTTGTTCCACACATGCGGCTGGTGGATGCCAGTTTCTCTCACTATAGTAGTCATGGGACTTACATCGGATGTTAGCAACCATAATATCACCATTGTGGCTTTTCGTAGGTAAGAATCGTTCTTAGCTTGCTACTCCCATAAGCCACGTAAAACATGCAACAACAAAGTAGAGGCGTCTAACTTGTTTTTGCAGGGAGTGTTTTGTGATATGGTATGGCCCAAGACATGATGAGTATGAATTGAGTTGTATGCAATGCTCATGTTTTGTAATCTTTCATGACTTGCATGTCGATGAGTTCACAACCGGCAGGAGCCATATGGTTGTCTTTATAATTATGTATGACCTGCGTGTCAACTTCTTATACGCCATGTAATAGCTTTACTTTATCGCTAAGTAGTTAGCAATAGTTGTAGTTGCTATTTGTGGTGGAGGCAATCATGGTGGAGTGATGGAGATCATGCCGGCGCGCACAAGATGGAGATCATGGCGCGGAGATTGGCTATACCATGTCACATAAAATTATATGCATGTGATGTTTATCCTTTTATGTATCTTATTTTGCTTAGATCGCGACGGTAGCATTATAAGATGATTCCTCACTTAAAGATCAAGATAAAATTGTGTTCTCCCCTCGTATGCGCCGTTGCGAAAGATCGTCGTTTTCAAGCACCTCGTGATGACCGGGTGCTATAAACTCTACGTTCACATACAACGGGTGCAAGCCAGTTTTGCACACGCGGAAATTACTTGGGTTTGACTTGACGAGCCTAGCATGTATAGACATGGCCTCGGAACACATGAACCGAAAGGTTAATCATGAGTCATATGAATGATATGATCGACACTGAGTTGTCCACCATTGAAACCACATCTCTTCTCGTGAAGATCGGATTAGGTGTGGTGAATTTGGATCGTGTTCACTAAACAACTTGAGGGATGTTGAATTTAGTGGGAGTTCATCTAGTAATTTGATTAAGTTGAACTAGTTATCATGAACATAGTCTAAATTGTACTTGCAATGTTGTAGATCAAATGGCTAAGTCCAACTTCAACTTCAACGTGTTTGCTGAGAAAGAAAAGCTTAAGAACAATGGGTCTAACTTCACCAACTGGTTCCGCAATCTGAGAATCATACTCGCTGGCGGACAAAAAGCCTATGTACTTGACAAAGCGCTAGGTGACACCCCTGCTGCAACTGCGAAAACTGAAGAACTTGCCGACTTCAATGCTCGTAGAGATGATTGTGATGTGATTATGAGTACCATGCTGTTTTCTATGGAACCGGAACTTCAAAATCGTTTTGAGAAGTACCGCGGGCCTTATGAGATACTTGAGGAACTGAAAACCATGTTTCAGACTCAAGCCCGTTCTGAGAGATATGAGATCTCTGAGAAGTTCTTTAACTGCAAGATGGAGGAAGGGAGTTCCGTTAGTGAGCACGCCATTAAGATGTCGGGCTACACTCAACGCCTTGAGCAACTGGACTGCAAGATTCCAGAGGAGCTCAAGATTGACAGAGTTCTGCAATCACTCCCTCCTAGCTACAAAGGTTTTGTAGTTACTCATAATCAAATTGGTTCCACTGATACGATCACTGAGCTCTTCGCAAAGCTGAAAGCTGCGGAGGTGGATATCAAGAAAGACAATCATGTGTTGATGGTCAACAAGACCACTAGCTTTAAGAAAGCTAAGGGTGCAAAGAAATCCTTCAAGAAAGGCAGCGGCAAGCGCGTTGCTCCTGTTGAGAAGAAGCTCAAGTCTGGACCTAAGCCGGACACTGAGTGCTTCTATTGCAAGGTCAAGGGTCACTGGAAGCGAAACTGTCCGAAGTACTTAGCGGACAAGAAGGCTGGCACCATCAAAGGTATATTTGATATACATGTTATTGATGTCTACCTTACTAGCGCTCGTTGTAGTGCCTGGGTATATGATACTGGTTCAGTTGCTAATATTTGTAACTCGAAACAGGAGCTACGGAATAGACGGCGGCTAGCAAGGGATGAGGTGACGATGCGCGTTGGCAATGGATCAAAAGTTGATGTGATGGCCGTCGGCACGCTCTCCTTAGTTTTACCTTCGGGATTAGTTTTAAACCTTAATAAGTGTTATTATGTGCCTGCGTTGAGCATGAACATTATATCTGGATCATGTTTATTGCAAGACGGTTATTCATTTAAATCTGAGAATAATGGTTGTTCTATTTATATGAATAACATCTTTTATGGTCATGCACCTATTGTGAATGGTTTATTTCTTCTGAATCTCGAAAGCAATGAAACACACATCCATAACATTGAGGCTAAAAGATGCAAAGTAGATAGTGATAATCCAACTTATTTGTGGCACTGTCGTCTAGGTCATATTGGTGTAAAACGCATGAAGAAACTCCATTCTCATGGACTTTTAGAGTCTCTTGATTTTGAATCATTTGACACGTGCGAACCATGCCTCATGGGCAAGATGATCAAAACCCCGTTCTCCGGAATAATGGAGCGAGCAACGGACTTATTGGAAATCATACATACCGATGTGTGCGGACCAATGAGTATTTCGACGCGCGGTGGATATCGCTATTTTCTCACTTTTACTGATGACTTAAGTAGATATGGGTATATCTATTTAATGAAACATAAATCTGAAACATTTGAAAAGTTCAAAGAATTTCAGAACGAAGTGGAAAACCATCGTAACAGGAAAATTAAATTTCTACGATCCGATCGTGGAGGTGAGTATTTGAGTTATGATTTTCTCACGCATCTTAAAGCAAGCGGAATCGTTTCGCAACTCACGCCACCCGGAACACCACAGCGCAATGGTGTGTCTGAACGCCGGAATCGAACTCTATTAGATATGGTGCGATCAATGATGTCTCTTACAGATTTGCCGTTATCATTTTGGGGTTATGCATTAGAAACCGCTGCATTCACTTTAAATAGGGCACCATCTAAATCCGTTGAGACGACACCGTATGAACTATGGTTTGGTGCTAAACCTAAGTTGCCGTTTCTTAAAGTTTGGGGATGCGAAGCTTACGTCAAGAAGTTGATGCCGGACAAGCTCGAACCCAAAGCGGAGAAATGCGTCTTCATAGGATACCCTAAGGAAACGATTGGGTATACCTTCTACCACAGATCCGAAGGCAAAGTGTTTGTTGCTAAGAACGGATCATTTCTTGAGAAGGAGTTTCTCTCGAAAGAAGTGAGTGGGAGGAAGGTAGAGCTAGACGAGGTTATTGAACCTTCTCTCGAGTTGGAGAGTAGCGCAGCACCAGAAATTGTTCCGGCGCCGCCTGCATCAACAAGAGAGGAAGCTAATGATAAAGATCATGAAACTTCGAACGATGCTACTACTGAACTTCGCAGGTCAACAAGGTCACGTACCACTCCTGAATGGTATGGCAACCCTGTCTTAACCGTCTTGTTGTTAGACAATAGCGAACCTGCGAACTATGAGGAAGCAATGATGAGCCCAGACTCTGAGAAATGGCTAGAAGCCATGAAATCCGAATTGGGATCCATGAGCGAAAACCAAGTATGGACTTTGGTGGACCCTCCTAGCGACCGTAAGGCCGTTGAGTGCAAATGGATTTTCAAGAAGAAAACGGACGCTGATGGTAATGTTACTGTCTATAAAGCTCGGCTTGTCGCAAAAGGTTTTCGGCAAGTTCAAGGTGTTGACTACGATGAGACTTTCTCTCCTGTAGCGATGTTTAAGTCCATTCGGATTTTATTAGCAATTGCTGCATTTCATGATTATGAAATATGGCAGATGGATGTCAAGACTGCGTTCCTCAATGGCAACATTGATGAAGAGTTGTATATGATGCAGCCCGAAGGTTTTGTCGATCCTAAGGATGCTAATAAGGTGTGCAAACTTCAGCGTTCCATTTATGGACTGAAGCAAGCATCTCGGAGTTGGAACCTTCGTTTTGATCAAGTGATCAAGAGTTTTGGATTTGTTCCAAATTGCTACGAAGCTTGTATTTACAAGAAAGTGAGTGGGAGCTCGGTGACATTTTTAGTACTATATGTGGATGACATATTGATTATTGGAAATGACATCGGTATGCTTAACGATGTGAAGAGTTATTTGAATAAATGTTTTTCAATGAAAGACCTAGGGGAAGCTGCTTATATATTAGGCATCAAAATCTATAGAGATAGAGAAAGACGCCTAATAGCTTTAAGCCAAAGTACATACCTGGACAAAGTTCTGAAAAGGTTCAGAATGGATAAAGCAAAGAAAGGTTCATTGCCCATGTTGTCAGGTAAGATATTGAGCAAGGCTCAGTGTCCAGCTACGGTAAAAGATAGAGAAACTATGAGCAAAGTGCCATATGCCTCGGCCATAGGTTCTATCATGTATGCCATGCTGTGTACTAGACCGGATGTGTCCAATGCTCTTAGTTTGACGAGCAGATACCAAAGTGATCCAGGAGTGGAACACTGGACAGCCGTAAAGAACATCCTAAAGTATTTAAATAGGACCAAAGAAATGTTCTTGGTCTATGGAGGTGATGAGGAGCTCGTCGTAAAAGGTTACGTCGACGCTAGCTTCGACACCGACCCGGATGATTCTAAGTCTCAGACAGGATACGTTTATATTTTGAATGGTGGAGCTGTGAGCTGGAGAAGCTGCAAGCAAAGCGTGATCGCGGGATCTACAACATAAGCGGAATACATGGCTGCTTCAGAAGCATCAAGTGAAGGAGTTTGGATCAGAAACTTCATCACTGAGCTTGGTGTGGTTCCAAATGCCTTGGACCCACTGGAGATATTGTGCGACAACACTGGCGCCATAGCACTGGCTAAGGAACCAATATATCATCCAAAAACCAAGCACATCAACCGCCGTTTCCATATAATTCGAGATTATATAGCAGATGGAGATCTGAAGATTAGCAAAGTACATACAGATCTGAATGTCGCAGATCCATTGACTAAACCTCTTCCACGAGCAAAACATGATCAGCACCTTAATGCCATGGGTGTTAGATTGTTGCCAGATGTAAACTAGATTATTGACTCTAGTGCAAGTGGGAGACTGTTGGAATTATGCCCTAGAGGCAATAATAAAGATGTTATTATTATAATTCTTGTTCATGATAATGTTTATATTCCATGCTAGAATTGTATTAAGCGGAAACTTTAATACTTGTGTGGTTTATGAACAACACCGTGTCCCTAGTACGCCTCTTTGGACTAGCTCATTGATTAATGATGGTTAAGGTTTCCTAACCATAGACATGAGTTGTCAATTAATAATGAGATCATATCATTAGGAGAATGATATGATGGACAGACCCAAATAAAGCAGAGCAATTAGATCGTGTCATCGTGTTCATCTTTGCGAAGCTTTTCCTATGTCATGTATTGTATTCCTTAGACCATGAGATAATACAACTCCCTAGTATCGGAAGAAAGCTTTGAAGTCATCAAACGTCATCCTATGTGAGGGTGATAATAAAGGTGTCTCTCAGGTGATCGGAAAGTACTTGTTGGGTTGTATGTATCGAGATGGAATTTGTCCCTCCCAAGTCGGAGAGATATACTTCGGGCCCACTCGGTAATCGATATCAACACCGCTTGCAAGCATGTGGTTAATGAGTTAATCACAAAGTGATATCGGATTACGGAACGAGTAAAGTACTTGCTGTAAACGAGATTGAACTAGGTATGGCGATACCGACGATCAAATCTCGGGCGAGTAAAATATCGTGTGACGAAGGGAATACATATACGGGATTAATTGAATCCTGACATCGTGGTTCATTCGATATGATCATCGATGAATATGTGGGAGTCAATATGGGTTTCCAGATCCCGCTGTTGATTATTGATAGAAGATCATGTCTACATATTCTCGAACCCGTAGGGTCACACACTTAACGTGTATCGATGCTAGGATAGAATGGATAATTGGTTTATGAGTTTTAGTTCGGAGTCTCGGATGAGATCCAGGACGTCACGAGAGGTTCCGGAATGGTCCGGAGAATAAGATTCATATAAAGGAAAGCAGTTTTTGGATTCCGGAAAGGTTTCGGAGTTTATCGGTATTGTACCGGAAGGTTCTAGAAGGTTCCGGAGTGGGACCAACGTGGGCCCACTTGACGGAGGCCTGCGTGGGCCTAAAGGGAAGTGCCCTGGCCGCCCTGGGCCAGGCGCACAAGGCCCCTAAGGCCCAGCCGGCCAGCCCAAGGGGAAACCCTAAGGGAGTCTTCAAAGAAGGAAGGGGGGGAAACTTGCCCCCCACTCTTCCTACTCCAAGTCGGCGCCCTAGGGTTTGGGGAGAGGCCAAGCTGGCCGGCCACCCCTCTATATATAGGGGGGCAAGGGCGCAGCCCTCTCTACCTCTACCCCTAACCTAAACCCTAGCCGCCAACTGCTGCCCTCCCTCTCTCTCTCGCGACTGCGCGTAGGCGAAGCCCTGCTGCAGAAACTCTCCACCATAAGCACCACGCCGTCGTGCTGCTAATCCAATCTATCTCTCCACCATACTTGCTGGACCAAGGAAGGAGGAGACGTCGCTGCACCGCACGTGTGCAACTCTCGGAGGCGCCGCCACTTGCGGCGTAGGATCGGATCGGATCGCGAGGAGGAGACGGCGAGTATGACTACGTCAACCACGTTCTATTGAACGTTTCCGCTGTGCGAATCTTCAAGGGTATGAAGATCTCATCTACCTCTCTCGTTGATTACATCTCCTAGATTAGATCTTGGCTTTCTTGTTCGCATCCGTAGGAAATTTTTTGATTTACTATGCTGCGAAACCCTTCAGTCTTCTGCCGAGGGACCCGAGTACCTTGATTTCTCCTTTCCCCTATTATCCCTGGCTTGAAACTCTTTGCTTTCGTAGTCTTCCTCATTCCTTCCGTCGTATCCCGCGGCTATTTGATTTCGCCTTCCCTGGTTGTCGCCGTTGCGGTATCGTCGCCTTTGCCTGCTTGATTTGTCGACTTTTGGTGACTGTCCCCTTTTATTGTTATACGCGTCTTCTCCATCGGCAAATCTGTTGGCTACTTCCATTAGCTCAGATACTATCCTTGGCCTTGTTCTCCCTATTTCTTCCACTAGGTCCGAACGACGAAGGCCACTCGAAAAAGCGTCTATTGCTCTTTCATCGGAGACTTCTTCTGCTGAATTTTTAGTTACACTCCAGCATTGTATATATGAGCGTAGGGTTTCGTCTCTTTTCTGTACGCATGATTTGACTTCCTCCAGTGATGCTGGTCGCTTATATGTTGAGCGAAAATTTCTTGCGAATTGACTCTCTAACTCCCCCCAACTTCTGATGAAATCGTTGGGTAAGGTATTTAACCAGGACCGCGCCGCGCCGGTGAGGTGTAACTGCAAACTTTGCATGGCTGTTGCTCTTGTTCCTCCGAGTGTCTGTACTGCTTGCAGGTAATCTGACAGCCATAGAATAGGCTCATGCGACCCGTCATACTTTTCTTGATCATGTGGCAGTTTCAAACCTTTGGGTACTTGCGTTTTGCGAACCCTACGGGTAAAACATAACGCACCCATCTCTTTTTCATTGTCTTTATAGTTTTCTTCTCTCCACGCATAGCGCGAGTTGTTTACTCGTGCTATTATGTTCCTTGCGTCCTCCTTCCTTTTTTGTTGCTTCTCATGTTCTGATGAATCATTGGGTTCGTTTCGCGAGGATTTGCGTTTGAATTCTTCTTTTCGCCTTTCTTTTCCACGTGTCGCTTTTTCCTCTGGAAGTTTTCCCATTAGTCTGTCTTCTACCAACCCGAGACTTCATATTGCGGCTTGATGCATGTGCTCTCGCGGGTCCCCAGGCTCTGGTTGTGTGGTTAGTAGGTATGCCTGTGCTGCTACCAACGCTGCTTCTGGTGTTTCTTGAACGAAATCTTCTTCTTCTTCTTCTGACTGCTGCGGGCTTTGACTTTTTGCATAACTCTCTTCTCTTATCTGTGCTGCTATCCTCCTGTTGTGTTTTGGGTCTCTTTGTCTATCCATGCTGGACTTTGATGAATTGCTATATTCACTCCAATATCCTTCACTTGGTGTACTGTTGTAATCCGAGTTTCTCATGATCATGTCTCTTTCCTGCCTTAACTTCTTTTTGCGCTGGTGTAGCGCGTATTGGTATCCCATTAAAACTTCTCTTCTTGAATCTGCAGGTACATCAGTCCCGTGGTTGACAGCTGTCATGATCATTCTCCACTCTCCAGCCGAAACATGCACTTTCTCCTTCTTTTTCCTGCCATTGCTCCTTATCTTGTCGACTTGCATGTCGACCTCCTTGTTGCCAGTGTGATTGTTTTCTTCTTCTGCTGCTTCAGTGATGATAATGCATAATTGGTGTATGCTCCTGGAGACGCCGCTGCTTCTACTGGCGATGTCCCTTGATTTGTCCACTGGTGCTTCCACAATGGTCTTTTGCCCGGTTTCGTCGGGTTCCTCTAATTTTCCCTACAAATTTTCTGTTGCTGCTAAGTTGACTGGCGAGTTTGCCTTGCTAGAAGAGCCTATAGATGATCCAGATGTTGTCATCCTCTTTGTTTTGCCCGCTGACGGAGCTGATTTTGTCGGATCCGAAAGGTGAGTTGAACCCGAAGGTCCGATGTAGAAGCTTAGACTTCCGAACGTCAATTCCATCTCTTGATTTTCATCGACTTCTGGATTGCTATTGGCTGAAAGCGAAAAAGCCGTCAAATTCATGATTCCAATGCCCAGAGTCCCCACGGTCGGCGCCAATTGACGAGGGTTAAACTCGATAAATGTCCTAGATGAAGGACTTAGGATCGGGGAGATAGGGCGTCGGATGAACTCGAAGGTGAAATCAGTCAAACAAGGTGGCTATGAAAGTAAACGTGGGCGTAGAACCTGGCTTGCTTTCAATCTGTCCCACACCGTCCCCTCCTGGCCCCTATATATAGGCGGCTAGGTCTCAAAGATCGGGTGGGATCCGATACAGATTACAATATCGACATACGACATGAACTCGTATTTTGACTAATATTACAATTGGGCCTAGCTTAACGGTCCTCAGGGGTTCTCGACTGACGGGCTCTATTATCTATACCCTTGTCAGTAGTATTCTTGGTCATACTGGTTTCTATAGGAGGTTTATTAAAGATTTCTCTAAGATTTCAAAGCCTCTTACTAATCTTCTTCAAAAAGATGTACCATTTGTCTTTGATGATGATTGTAAGGAAGCTTTTGAAATTCTTAAGAAGGCTTTAACTACTGCTCCTATTGTTCAACCACCTGATTGAAATTTAACCTTTGAAATTATGTGTGATGCTAGTGATTTTGCTGTTGGTGCTGTTCTTGGACAGCGCATAGATAATAAGTTGAATGTTACTCATTATGCTAGTAAGACTCTTGATGATGCTCAGAAGAATTATGCTACCCCTGAGAAAGAGTTTGTTGTTGTTGTTTTTGCATGTGATAAGTTTAGACCTTACATTGTTGATTCTAAAGTTACTATTCATACTGATCACGCTGCTATTAGATATCTTATGATGAGGAAGGACGCTAAGCCTAGGCTTATTAGATGGGTGTTGCTTTTACAAGAGTTTGATTTGCATATCGTAGATAGGAAAGATAATAAAAATCCTGTGGCTGACAACGTGTCTAGATTGGAAAACATTTCTTTTGATCATATTCCTGTTAATGATAGTTTTCCAAATGAACAGTTGGCTTCAATAAATGTAACTTCGCGTGACCTTCCCTGGTATGCTGATTATGCTAACTTTATTGTTTCCAAGTATTTGCCTCCAACCTTTACAACTCAGCAAAGAAGAAAATTCTTTTATGATTTGAGGCATTACTTTTGGGATGACCCACATTTATAGAAAGAAGGAGTTGATGGTATTATGCGAAGATGCGTGCCAGAATATGAGCAACAAGAAATGTTGAGGAAATGCCATGGAAGCGCTTATGGAGGACATCATGTTGGAGATAGAACCACACAAAAGGTTCTACAATCAGGTTTTTATTGTCCAACCCTCTTTAAAGATGCTAGAAGGTATGTTTTATCTTGCGATGAATGTCAAAGAGTTGGTAATATTTCTAGATGTAATGAAATGCCTATGAGTTACACTCTTGTTATTGAACCATTTGATTGTTGGGGATTTGACTTTGTGGGTCCTTTTCCTCCTTCAAAAGGCTATACTCACATACTTGTTGCTGTTGATTATGTTACCAAGTGGGTAGAAGCCATACCTACGAAGAGTGTCGATGGTGAGACCTCGTTAAAAATGCTTAAAGACGTTATTTTTCCTAGGTTTGGTGTGCCTAGATATCTTATGACTGATGGAGGTTCTCATTTTATTCACGGTGGTTTTAGAAAAACTCTTGCTAGATATGACGTTAACCATAGAATTGCTTCAGCTTATCATCCCCAAACTAGTGGGCAGGTAGAGCTTTCAAATAGAGAGATCAAGTCTATCTTGCAGAAGACTGTCAATAGATCTAGGAAAAACTGGGCTAGCAAGTTAAATGATGCTTTATGGGCTTATAGAACTGCTTATAAGAACCCCATGGGCATGTCTCCTTACAAGATGGTTTACAGAAAAGCGTGTCACTTGCCCTTAGAATTAGAACACAAAGCTTTTTGGGCAGTAAAAGAGCTTAATAGGGATTTTAAACTTGCCGATAAGAAAAGGTTGTTAGATTTGAGTTCTCTAGATGAGTGGAGAAACGAAGCCTATGAGAATGCCAGACTTTTCAAAGAGAAAGTCAAGCAATGGCATGATAAGAGAATTCTTAAAATAGAGTTTCATGTTGGTGAGAAAGTTCTATTGTATAGGTCTCGTCTCAGATTTTTTGCAGGGAAATTACTCTCTAAATGGGAAGGACCATATGTTATTGTTGAAGTGTATCGCTCAGGTGCGATAAAGATTGCTTCATTGAAAGATGAGACTACACAAGTGGTGAATGGGTGATACGTCTCCAACGTATCTATAATTTTTGATGCTCCATGCTTATTTTTACACCATTTGCCTTGTGTTTCATTACACTTCGTGGCGTTTTTATGCGATTTCTGGAACTAACCTATTGACAAGATGCCACAGTGCCAGTTCCCTGTTTTCTGCTGTTTTTGTGTTTCAGAAGTGATACACAGGAAATATTCTCGGAATTGGACGAAACAAGTTCCTGAAGTCTTATTTTGCCCGGAAGCTTCTAGAGATCCGAAGAGGCGAAGGAGAGGGGCCACAGGCCAGCCTCACACTAGGCCGGCGCGGCCCAGGCCCTAGCCGCGCCGCCTAGGTGTGAGGAGGCCTGGGGCCACTCCTGACAACGCCCCTTCGCCTATATAAAGCCTCGGGACGGAAAACCCTAGGAGAGTCGGCAATTTTCTAGAAAGAGTTCCGTAGTTCCGCCGCCGCCACCGACGAATTTGGGGGGACAGAAGTCTCTGTTCCGGCACCCTGCCGGGACGGGGAAGTGCCCCCGGAGCCATCTCCATCGGTCTCCATCACCGTCTCCGCTGTCTCCATCGACCTTACCGCCATCTCCATCAACCTTGCTGTCTCCTATGATGAGGAGGGAGTAGTTCATCCCCGGGGCTGAGGGCTCTACCGGTAGCTATGTGGTTCACCTCTCTCTCCCATGATGTGATCTTTATGTGATCGTGAGCTTTGTATCATGTTGAATAAGTAGATGTTACTCTTCTTCATTATGTGTACTCTAGTGTGTTATTAAAGTAATCTATTCCTCCTGCCATGGTGTAACAGTGACAGTGTGTGCATCATGGTGGTACTTGGTCTAGGCTACGATTGTGATCTCTTATGGATTGTGAGAATAATTATCACTATAATAGTATTGAAGTGATCTATTCCTCCTTTCATGGTGTAATGTTGACAGTGTGTGCACCGTGTTAGTACTTGGTCTAAGTTGCAATAATATCTATCTTGAGTTGTGATTTGATTTGGATATCTCTATGAGTGGTGTTTGTCAAGTACTTGATGAACTTTGAGGAGTGCTTCGTAGCCCTACACAATGATTAGTGTTATTCAATAGGATGGTAATTCAGAGTACCATAGTGAAGAGAAGTTATTTATTTGTTCAATTATCTTATATTTGTTGGGAGTGTGTCCACTAGTGAAAGTATGATCCCTAGGCCTTGTTTCCAAGCTTTGCACACCGTTTACTTCCTGTTTTGTTACTTGTTTGCTCGCAGCGATATTTATTTTAGACCACATTTACTACTTATAATCATCTATACCGCTTGTATTTCACTATCTCTTCGCCGAACTAGTGCACCTATACATCTGACAAGTGTATTGGGTGTGTTGGGGACACAAGAGACTTTCTGTATCGTAATTGCAGGGTTGTTTGAGAGGGATAGCTTTGACCTCTTCCTCCCTGAGTTCGATAAACCTTGGGTGATCCACTTAAGGGAAACTTGCTGCTACTCTACAAACCTCTGCACTTGGAGGCCCAACACTATCTACAAGAACAGAAGCGTGTGTAGACATCAAGCTCTTTTCTGGCGCCGTTGCCGGGGAGGTAAGGTAAAAGGTACTCGCATCCTCCTGTGTGAGTGCTCGAAGTTATTTCCTTTAGATTCTGCAATTACATCTTTTTGTTTCTTGTTTTTATTTTCACTAGTTAGGCTTAATGGAAAACAAAGTGTTCGTTAGTCTTTTTCCTGAGTTTAGATATGAAGTGTTTGAAGAGAAAATTGAAAAACCTTTGGAGCTTATTTCGCATAGCAATGTTATTAGTACGAATGCTTTGAATCCCGTTATTGCTAATACTATAGAAAAGTCTAAGCTTGGGGAAGCTGGTTTTGTTAAGTATGATATTTTTAGTCCCCCAGCTTTAGTGGAGAAGGTTTGTTCTGATAATATTTTATCTCCCATATGTGATGTTTCTAGTGATGCTTGTGCTCCTCATCCTTTTAAAATACCTACGAAGATTGTTGAATGTGCTAAGAATAACTGCTATTTAGGGGATGGAACTGTCCATCCTGGTGATCATTTGCTTTTTATACATGAATTATGCGAGTTGTTCCAGTGTGCAGGTATTTCAATGAACCAAGTTAAGAAGAAGCTATTCTCTTTATCATTGAAAGGCAGAGCTGAGGAGTGGTATCGGCTGCGTGAAGATGGTCCATCTATTGCATGGGAGGAAATTGTGCCTCTCTTTTATTCCAAGTTTTATCCTCCAAGTGAAATTCATAAAGATCGTAATCAGATATATAACTTTTGGCCTCATGAGGGAGAAAGCATTGCCCAAGCGTGGGGAAGATTGAAGTTACTAATGCACAAATGTCCTATTCATGATCTTCCCCGTAATATTGTTATTAATAATTTTTATGCAAGGCTTTCAGGATATTACAAGGACTATCTAGATGCATGCTTTGATGGGTCTTTCACAAGCAAGGATGTTGACACCAAGTGGGATCTGCTTGAAACAATTCAAAACAATATTGAAGGTTGGGATAGCGACAAAGGTAAAGGATCAGGTACAAATTACGAGTTTGATTGCATTAAGTCTTTCGCTGAAACTGCTAATTTTCAAGAGCTTAGTGCTAAATATGGTCTTGATCCTCAAATTATGGTTGATTGCTTTAAAACCTTTGCTTCCCATATGAATGTTCCTAAAGGAAATGGGGATGTGTATCATGAACCTTTTAAGGACACTTGCATAGAAAGTGATATTGTTGTTGATGATTGCAATGAACATGCTCAAACTTCTAAAAGTCCTATTTCTTATAAGCATGTTAATTTTTGTGGAATACATAGACCTTGTGAACAGAGTTACAACAAGGAAGATTATTGCATCACCCACGCAAATGAAGAAACCAGTATGTGGCTCAAGGATCTAGATGTGCTTGGTGAAAGGGTTTGTGAGCTTTATCCTTTTCTTTGTGAATTTTGCGGTGAAAATGGATCACTTTAATTTTCAATGCCCAATTAACCGAACAAGTACCGCAGATTTGTATTGTGATGATAAGATTACTCTCAATCAATATGATGAGCTTACTTTGTTTTTGAATTGTGAAGAGATATCTAGAAAGATTTCTTTGGTTGATATGAGAGATGTTGATATTAATAGCATCCTTCGTGGTTGTCGTCTCTATTGTGCTAAAGATTGCCTCACAAATACTTACTTACAAGATCTTATAAAACATGATGTTTTGCCAAGCTATGACAGGACTAATAGATGTTTCGATCTTATTAATAGAGAGGAGGAATCCTCCAAAGTTTCTTCTGTTGTTCCTGTCAGCAAACCAGATTATGTGGAGAAGATGCCTTTCCCTTCTAGAGAATATGTGGAGAAGATGCCCTTCAAGTCTCTCCCTCCTAAAGGAGAGAGTAAGAAGAGTATGAAGAAGAAGAAGAAGAGTAAGAGGTGAGAGGACACGGTATCTTTCCCTAAGCGTTATGATCCTGCTATAGATTATGATAATTCTGATTGGGATGATGTTCCTATGCCTGTTACCTATGTTAGTGATCATGATTGGGAAAAGCACTCTACTTTTGATATTGAAAATCTTTTTGGTACCAATTCTAAGGTTAATAATTGTTGTACCATTAGTACTATCCATGCTCCTTCTTATGATGATATGTTTGATGAATATGCTTTGCGAAATAGTTGTTCTCTAGCTTGTGATGATACTAAACCTCTAGTTTATGATGGTTATGATGATGGGTATAATATTTTCAGTTCACCTACTGTTGAGGAGAAAAATATTTATGATTACAATATGCCTCCTATTTTTGATGATTATGGTGATGAGAATAATTATTCTGTTGAATCTGCTCCTACTACGATTGTTCATGTGGGGAGTATTCATTCTTTTATGCATGTAGCTCGTGATAGGGATGCTTTAAATGATAGTTATATTGTTAGTTCTATTCATGATGCTACCGAAAGTTATTATGAGAGAGGGAAACATGGTTTGATGGATCTCAACAGTATTGAGTTTCCCCTCTTTATGGTGCAAATCTTGAAGTGGTACTTGTTTTATCTATCCATGCTTGCTACTATGTGCCTCGTTGATTTATTTTCTTACAAGATTCCTATGCATAGGAAGTGGTTCAGATATAAATGTCTTTCACATTTGCTTTTTCATGCTCTCTATTGCTTTAAGTTCCTATATGGCGCCTTTGCCTCAAGCTCTTTTATGGCGCCCACATGAGCATCTTTGCAAATTACTGCGCCTAGCTCAAAGGCGTTAAAGAAAAGCACTCTTGGGAGATAACCCATTGTTTATTTTCAGTACTTTTTCTTTTATTTGAGTCTTGGAAGTCATTACTACTGTAATGACCACTCCTTATCCTTTTTATTTCATTGTTGTGCCAAGAGAAGCCTCTAATTTGAGCGAGATAAGATTTGGGGATGTTGCTGTCCTGAAACAGTTTTCGGTGCTGCACCGTAAAAATTCGTGAAAATTCTCTGTATATCTTTTGGACCTGTAATTTCTTGTGCATATGCCCCAGGTTATATCCAAACTTTCATTAGTTGAACACTTTACGATTTGAGCAACAGAAAACACCTAAAAAATTCGGCCTTTGTCAGCTGTTCTGTTTTGACAGATTTCTGTCAATATTTGTGTTTGGCACTTTATCGCTTTCTTTTGAGTTCTTTTGATCACGGAACTTTTTAGGAGGTTGCTACAGTAGTATTTGCTATATATGTGGTGGTTTTGAGTTGAAACCTGAAGCAAAAAGAGGTTGATTATATGTTATGCCTACACTAATGTTGCTAATAGATTTGTGTTTAGTTTTGTATGAAGGAAGTTTTCAAGTGTAGGGATTGGAGAATGATGAGATGAGTTGAAGAATTGACAAAATCTCAAGCTTGGGGATGCCCATGCATCACCCCAAGAAATATCCAAGAAGTACAAGCGTCAAAGCTTGGGGATGCCCCCGAGGCACCCCTTCTTCATCGGCAAAAATCAGGTCACCTTTCAAAACACTATATTTTTATTGCTTCATGCACTATGTGCTTTTCTTGGAGCTTCAGTTGTTTTAGTTTTATTAGTTAGTTTGTTTTATTTGCTTCAATAAATGGTTGGACCCCAACAAATTTCCTTTGGAGGAGATGTACTCGTTTTCATTTGCCAAGAACACTCCGTTTTTCACTCTTATCGTTCATCGGGTGTTCTTCTTTTTCCGCTACTGCTTTTGGTTTTCGTTTTCGCCTTGAATTGCGTTCAGACCTTATCATATATTTTCATCAAGGTGTATTTTTGCCTCTGATATTTATTGGTTTTCATCAAAAGAGGTGTCTTTAAAAATTTCAAATAGTGTTGGAAAAGAGAAAAAGCTTTATGCAAAATAGTGGTACAAGAAGGAGCTTGTGTAGACTGCGGCCTAGGCTTTTGCATGTCGTGCTTGATGTCTTTTTGATAGTGTGCTTAGTGGTTTTGCTGTAGCATGACTTGTCTCAAATAACTGAGATTGCTTAATGAGCCTTTCAAAAAATCATGCGTTGTTTTTATTGTATGGAAGCATTATTTTGGTTTTCTCCTTGATGCTTTATTTGGGTTGACTTGGTGCATGCTCACACATGTTAGACTCATACAAAGTCGCCAATAGCCTTTATGATCATTTAGTTTTTGACTTTTTTATGCCATCTTATGCTTCTTTTAATGTCGCTTTGTCGCTTTGCATGATTATGGCCATTATTGCTCTCTTAGTTGGTCGCTCCCAGTCTTTTGCTAGCCCTCGCCTTGTACTGAGTATGAGCTCTACTCGTGCATCCAACTCCTAAAAACCAAGTTTGCCAAAGTGTCCACCATACATACTTACTAGCAATTAGCTATTCCAAGTAAATTTGACTTGCTTTTATTTACTCTTCAAATTAAACTCTTACCAGTGTTATGCGAAAATTGGTCAGTAAAGCTCTCACGAACCGGAAGGCACACTTTACTTTTTCCTGTTCTTAAAAATTTGACATTGTGGTCTCTTATGTTGAGTTGTTATGCTTGCAAGTTGTAAGTTGGATACTAGCCCAACCATGCCGTCATGGGGCAAGCTTTCAACATTGCACTTCTTATTTGAATTGATATCGTGATCTTTTGTTTATGGATGCCCGCGGTGTGAAATGAATTGGGAATCTTGCGGGGATCATGGAGTTTGTATATGTGTTAGGGAAACGTCTGGGCCACCAATCTAAGCCATGCATAATTCATGGTGGAAATTTGCAGCATACCCATGGTGGACATTCGACAACGCATCTCAAAATAAAAAGCTAAACAAATGGTAAATAAAAGAGATGTCGAGGTGTTCAGTGTCTGCTTGTCTTGTCATTTTGATGTGGGCTTGTTCCATGTCATCGGGCATGGAGGTACCCCGTTGGCGGTTCTCGATGATACATATATACTTACAATGACAAGAGCCTTGCTTGGGACTCTAAGTTGAGTAGCATGAGATTTGGGTACTCGTATTCACGGGACACGAGGTTTTCAACTTATGATTTGTCAAGCATATGCATCATAATTGTTCTCGGATTAACTCTAACCATTCAAGATGCTTATGATGGGGGCAATGAGAGCTCAAAGGCGGTAAGTACCATAATTTTTGAAGGTTATAAAACTTGTAATCACTGCTTCCCTCCGCGAAGGGCCTTTCTTTTACTTTCATGTTGAGTCACCACCTTCTATCTTTATGCACCATTAAGAGAGCATAGTTGTCATTCTTAGTATAATGTGCATTGTCCCAAAGTTTTCATTGATTGATTCATATTGTTGGTTTCACTTGTTCTCAAATTATTTGTATCTAGTCGCCCTCTTAAACTTGAAGGTGTCCTATGTATTTATGTTTTGCTCCCCATGGAGGACAAGCTGAAAACCATTTGTATGTTTTTCCATATGATTGGAACACACGTTTGACTTTTATTGTTTCATTATTCATGATCTTTTGTTTGTGTTCATTTTCATGTTATAACATGGTTGCTAAGTTTCTTATTGTCAATATTATATCTTCATGCCCATGTTTTAAGTTCTTTGATCTCAGCACTCAATGCTTTACCTATATGATCAAGATTGTGATGGTGCATGTCACCTCAAAAATTATTCTTTTGTTATCACTTACCTACTCGAGGACGAGCAGGAGTTAAGCTTGGGGATGCTTGATACGTCTCTGATACGTCTCCAACGTATCTATAATTTTTGATGCTCCATGCTTGTTTTTACACCATTTGCCTATTGTTTCGTTACACTTAGTGGCACTTTTATGCATTTTCCGGAACTAACCTATTAACGAGTTGCCACAGTGCTAGTTTCCTGTTTTCTGCTGTTTTTGTGTTTCAGAGTGATACACAGGAAATATTCTTGGAATTGGACGAAACAAGTTCCTGAAGTCTTATTTTTCCCGGAAGCTTCCAGAGATCCGAAGGAGAGTCGGAGGGGGGCCACCAGGGCCCCACACGCAGGGGCGGCGCGGCCAGGCCCCTGGCCGCGCGGGCCCCGCGTGAGGGCGCCTGGCTCCCCCTCTGACAACGCCCCTTCGCCTATAAAGACCCCCCGACGCGTAAAACCTAAGTACCCGATCAGATTTCCAGAACACATCGCGATCCGCCGCCACCGTCGACCCGAAGATCGGGAGGGTCCAGAAGCTCTTCCCGGCACCCTGTCGGAGAGGGGAATCACCACCGGAGGTCTTCTTCATCGCCATGCTTGCCTCCGGAGCGATGAGTGAGTAGTCTACCTTGGACTATGGGTCCATAGCAGTAGCTAGATGGTTGTCCTCTCCACCATGTGCTTCATGTTTAGATCTCATGAGCTGCCCTACATGATTGAGATCACCGTTATGTAATTCTACATGTTTGGTTTGTTGGGATCCGATGAATATTGGTGTTTATGATTAAGTTGTTGTACTGAATTATATCTTTTGTTATCTCTATGTTGTTTATGATCTTGCATGCTCTCCGTTGTTAGTAGCTATCTTGGCCGAGTAGTTGCTAGTGACTCCAAGAGGGGGTATTTATGCTCGATAGTGGGTTCATGCCTCTATTTCACCTGGGGGAGTGACAGAAACCTCTAAGGTGGTAGATGTGCTGTTGCTACTAGGGAGAAAACAACATTCATATGCTCAAGGGCATATGCTTTGTTTACATTACACACTTTGCTTAATGCAATTATCTGTTGTTCGCAACTTAATACTTCTAGGGTGTTCGGATTGATATCCCCGGGAGTGGATTATTAGTCATAGATGCAGTTGGATGGCGGTCTATGTATTTTGTTGTAATGCCCAGAGTAAATCTCATAGTGATCTTCTTGACATATCACGTTTATCTTTATTCTATCAATTGCCCAACTGTAATTTGTTTACCCAGCATGTGTTATTTTATCTATGGAGAGACACCACTGGTGAACTGTGGACCCCGGTCCTATTTCCATCATATTGCTATCACCTGTTTACTTTACTCGCACTGTTTACTTTACTCGCATACTATATTGTTTTCCACTCGATACGCTTATAACCTTTGTTTCAAGCAAACTGGTGAGATTGACAACCTCATCGCAAGTTGGGAACAAAGTATTTGTTTGTGTGTGTGCAGGTTCCGCGTTGCTACTGGCCGAAGACGAGTCAACAAGTATCGTTAACGGCGCCCTTGTTGGAGTGTTACTAAGCCAGTCTGCATCACCTTCAGTCGTCATTGTCTCTCCTCTCCTGATCGACATACCTTGGTTTCTTAACTGAGGGAAAACTAGCTGCTATACTCATCATACCTTCCTCTTGGGGTTCCCAACGGGCTGGTTATTCACCACGCACAAGGACCGTCTGCTCCCACATCAACCACACGCCAGCAGAGTCTTTTCTGGCGCCATCAACCGGCAGCAGCTCATTTTCTGGCGCCGTTGCCGGGGAGGAAGAGAAGACTTCTGCGAGGGGAGTTTTTCGCACACACATCCTTTACTTTGTTTTATTGTTTTGCTTTACTTTATTTATTTTACCTGCATTGCTTTTTATCAAAAACCCAAAAAAATTAGAATCCTTGGTAGTTGTTATTTCTTTACTTTAGTTTATCATGTTGATCCCTAAGTACGTTCTGGAGGACCTCTCAGTAGGCAGTGGTTCGATTATTGGAAAAAGTAACATTGAGGAGTTCTTTAATCACATTAGTATGCATGAGGAAGTTGAGGAAAAGTCTTGGGTAGAGCTTGCTCCTAGTATTGAAGTTGCTTCTGTTTATTTAATTGACATGTTGGAAACTAGGTTTGCTAGTCTTAATCCTTTTATGCAATATATGTTCCTTAAGCTTCATGAAATTGAGGATCCCGAAAAGAAAGCTTTTATCTTGGAAACTTTGCGCCTAGAATTTAAGGATGTCGTTATTGAAGCTAGGAAAGTTCTTAAACGTTTTAATAAACTCGGTTCGCCTATAAAGGTTATTGATACTAATGATGAGGGAACCGAAATACCTATACCTTGCAAGCTTTTGGGATTGTGTGAAGCCTTTGAAAATAATTTTGCATGGATCTGTCCTGAAAATCTTTTTGATGAAAATAGTGTACCAAAGCATGATCACAAAGGGTCTTGTAAAACTTATGTGGATGAAATACAATGCCTTATTGATAAGACCTCTGCAGTTGATCTTGATGCTTCATCACTTGATATTACTTGATTCGCAATTTTCTGCGCCTAGCTCAAAGGCATTAAAGAAAAGCACTCTTGGGAGATAACCCAATGTTTTCTTTTCAGTACCTTTTTCTTTTATTTGAGTCTTGGAAGTCATTACTACTGTAATGACCGCTCCTTATCTTATTTATTTCGTTTTTGTGCCAAGAGAAGCCTCTAATTTGAGTGAGGTAAAGATATGGGGATGTTGCTGTCCTGAAACTGTTTTCGGTGCTGCACCGTAAAAATTCGTGAAAATTCTCAGAAAATCTTTTTGACCTGCGATTTCTTGTGAATATGCCCCAGGTTATATACAAACTTTTGTTAGTTGAACACTTTTTGATTTGAGCAACAGAAAACCCCTCAAAAATTCGACCTTTGTCAGCTGTTCAGTTTTGACAGATTTATGCCAATATTTGTGTTTGCCACTTTATCGCTTTCTTTTGAGTTCTTTTGATCACGGAACTTTTGGGGAGGTTGATACAGTAGTATTTGCTATATATGTGGTGGTTTTGAGTTGAAACCTGAAGCAAAAAGAGGGTTGATTATATGTTATGCTTACACTAATGTTGCTAATAGAATTGTGTTTAGTTTTGTATGAAGGAAGTTTTCAAGTGTAGGGATTGGAGAATGATGAGATGAGTTTAAGAATGGACAAAAGCTCAAGCTTGGGGATGCCCATGCATTACCCCAAGAAATATCCAAGAAGTACAAGCGTCAAAGCTTGGGGATGCCCCGAGGCACCCCTTCTTCATCGGCAAAAATCAGGTCACCTTTCAAAACACTATATTTTTATTGCTTCATGCACTATGTGTTTTTCTTAGAGCGTCAGTTGTTTTAGTTTTATTAGTTTAGTTTAGTTTGTTTGTTTTCTGCAATAAATGGTTGGACCCCAACAAATTTCTTTTGGAGGAGATGTACTTGTTTTCATTTGCCAAGAACGCTCTAGTTTTCACTCTTATTAAAAATCGAGCGTTCTTCTTTTTCCGCTACTGCTTTTGGTTTTCGTTTTTGCCTTGATTTGCGTTCAGACCTTGTCATATCTTTTCATCAAGGTGTATTTTTTGCCTCTGATCTTTATTGGTTTTCATCAAAAGAGGTGTCTAAAAATTTTCAAATGGTGTTGGAAAAGAGAAAAAGCTTTGTGCAAAATAGTGGTACAAGAAGGAGCTTGTGTAGACCGCGGCTTAGGCTTTTTCATGTCATGCTTGATGTCTTTTTGATAGTATGCTTAGTGGTTTTGCTGTAGCATGACTTGTCTCAAATAACTGAGATTGCTTAATGAGCCTTTGAAAAATCATGCGTTGTTTTTATTGTATGGAAGCATTATTTTGGTTTTCTCCTTGATGCTTTATTTGGGTTGACTTGGCGCATGCTCACACATGTTAGACTCTTACAAAGTCGCCAATAGCCTTCATGATCATTTAGTTTTTGACTTTTGATGCCATCTTATGCTTCTTTTAATGTCGCTTTGTCGCTTTGCATGATTATGGCCATTATTGCTCTCTTAGTTGGTCGCTCCCAGTCTTTTGCTAGCCCTCGCCTTGTACTGAGTATGAGCTCTACTCGTGCATCCAACTCCTAAAAGCCAAAGTTTTCCAAAGTGTCCACCATACATACCTACTAGCAATTTGCTATTCCAAGTAAATTTGACTTGCTTTTATTTTCTCTTCAAATTAAACTCTTACCAGTGTTATGCGAAATTCGGTCAATAAAGCTCTCACGAACCGGAAGGCACACTTTACTTTTTCCTGTTCTTAAAAATTTGACATTGTGGTCTCTTATGTTGAGTTGTTATGCTTGCAAGTTGTAAGTTGGATTCTAGCCCATCCATGCTGTCATGGGGCAAGCTTTCAACATTGCACTTCTTATTTGAGTTGATATCGTGATCTTTTGTCTATGGATGCCCGCGGTGTGAAATGAATTGGGAATCTTGTGGGGATCATGGAGTTTGTATATGTGTTAGGGAAACGCCGGGCCGCCAATCTAAGCCATGCATAATTCATGGTGGAAATTTGCAGCATACCCATGGTGAACATTCGACGACGCATCTCACAACAAAAAGCTAAACAAAAGGCAAATAAAAGAGATGCCGAGGTGTTCATTGTCTGCTTGTCCTGTCATTTTGGTGTGGGCTTGTTCCATGTCATCGGGCACGGAGGTACCCCATTGGCGGTTCTCAATGATATGCATATACTTACAATGACAAGAGCCTTGCTTGGGACTCTAAGTAAAGTAGCATGAGGTTTGGGTACTCGTATTCACGGGGCACGAGGTCTTCAACTTATGATTTGTCAAGCATATGCATCATAATTGTTCTTGCATTAACTTTAACCATTCAAGATGCTTATGATGGGGGCAATGAGAGCTCAAAGCCGGTAAGTACCATAATTTTTGAAGGTTATAAAACTTGCAATCACTGCTTCCCTCTGCGAAGGGCCTTTCTTCTACTTTTATGTTGAGTCACCACCTTCTTTCTTTATGCACCATTAAGAGAGCGTAGTTGTCATTCTTAGTGTGATATGCATTGTCCCAAAGTTCATTGATTGATTCATATTGTTGGTTTCACTTGTTCTTAAATTATTTGTATCTAGTCGCCCTCTTAAACTTGAAGGTGTCCTATGCATTTATGTTTTGCTATCTTTGAAGGACAAGCTGAAAACCATTTGTATGTTTTTCCTTATGATTTGAACACACGTTTGACTTTCATTGTTTTATTTTCATGATCTTTTGTTTGTGTTCATTTGCATGTTTACAACATGGTTGCTAAGTTTCTTATTGTCATGATTATATCTTCATGCCCATGTTTTAAGTTCTTATGATCCCAGCTCACCAATGCTTACATATATTATAAAGATTGTGTAGGTGCATGTCACCTCAAAAAATATTCTTTTGTTATCACTTACCTACTCGAGGACGAGCAGGAGTTAAGCTTGGGGATGCTTGATACGTCTCCAACGTATCTATAATTTTTGATGCTCCATGCTTGTTTTTACACCATTTGCCTATTGTTTCATTACACTTAGTGGCACTTTTATGCATTTTGCGGAACTAAACTATTAACGAGTTGCCAAAGTGCCAGTTTCCTGTTTTCTGTTGTTTTTGTGTTTCAGAGTGATACACAGGAAATATTCTTGGAATTGGACGAAACAAGTTCCTCAAGTCTTATTTTTCCCGGAAGCTTCTAGAGATCCGAAGGAGAGTCGGAGGGGGGCCACCAGGGCCCCACACGCAGGGGCGGCGCAGCCAGGCCCCTGGCCGCGCGGGCCCCGCGTGAGGTCGCCTGGCTCCCCCTCTGACAATGCCCCTTCGCCTATAAAGACCCCCCGACGTGTAAAACCTAAGTACCCGATCAGATTTCCAGAACACATCGCGATCCGCCGCCACCGTCGACCCGAAGATCGGGAGAGTCCAGAAGCTCTTCCCGGCACCCTGCCGGAGAGGGGAATCGCCACCGGAGGTCTTCTTCATCGCCATGCTTGCCTCCGGAGCGATGAGTGAGTAGTCTACCTTGGACTATGGGTCCATAGCAGTAGCTAGATGGTTGTCCTCTCCACCATGTGCTTCATGTTTAGATCTCATGAGCTGCCCTACATGATTGAGATCACCGTTATGTAATTCTACATGTTTGGTTTGTTGGGATCCGATGAATATTGGTGTTTATGATTAAGTTGTTGTACTGAATTATATCTTTTGTTATCTCTATGTTGTTTATGATCTTGCATGCTCTCCGTTGTTAGTAGCTATCTTGGCCGAGTAGTTGCTAGTGACTCCAAGAGGGGGTATTTATGCTCGATAGTGGGTTCATGCCTCTATTTCACCTAGGGGAGTGACAGAAACCTCTAAGGTGGTAGATGTGCTGTTGCTACTAGGGAGAAAACAACATTCATATGCTCAAGGGCATATGCTTTGTTTGCATTACACAATTTGCTTAATGCAATTATCTGTTGTTCGCAACTTAATACTTCTAGGGTGTTCGGATTGATATCCCCGGGAGTGGATTATTAGTCATAGATGCAGTTGGATGGCGGTCTATGTATTTTGTTGTAATGCCCAGAGTAAATCTCATAGTGATCTTCTTGACATATCACGTTTATCTTTATTCTATCAATTGCCCAACTGTAATTTGTTTACCCAGCATGTGTTATTTTATCTATGGAGAGACACCACTAGTGAACTGTGGACCCCGGTCCTATTTCCATCATATTGCTATCACCTGTTTACTTTACTCGCACTGTTTACTTTACTCGCATACTATATTGTTTTCCACTCGATACGCTCATAACCTTTGTTTCAAGCAAACTGGTGAGATTGACAACCTCATCGCAAGTTGGGAACAAAGTATTTGTTTGTGTGTGTGCAGGTTCCGCGTTGCTACTGGCCGAAGACGAGTCAACAAGTATCGTTAACGGCGCCCTTGTTGGAGTGTTACTAAGCCAGTCTGCATCACCTTCAGTCGTCATTGTCTCTCCTCTCCTGATCGACATACCTTGGTTTCTTAACTGAGGGAAAACTAGCTGCTATACTCATCATACCTTCCTCTTGGGGTTCCCAACGGGCTGGTTATTCACCACGCACAAGGACCGTCTGCTCCCACATCAACCACACGCCAGCAGCCTCTTTTCTGGCGCCATCAACCGGTAGCATCTCCAACATATCTATAATTTTTGATGCTCCATGCTTGTTTTTACACCATTTGCCTTGTGTTTCGTTACACTTCGTGACGTTTTTATGCGATTTCCGGAACTAACCTATTGACAAGATGCCACAGTGCCAGTTCCCTATTTTCTGCTATTTTTTTGTTTCAGAAGTGATGCACAGGAAATATTCTCGGAATTTGACGAAACAAGTTCCTGAATTCTATTTTTGCCCAGAAGCTTCCAGAGATCCGAAGAGGCGAAGGAAAGGGGCCACAGGCCAGCCTCACACTAGGCCGGCGCGGCCCAGGCCCTGGCCACACCGCCTAGGTGTGAGGAGGCCTGGGGCCACTCCTGACGATGCCCCTTCGCCTATATAAAGCCTCGGGACGGAAAACCCTAGGAGAGTCGGCAATTTTCCAGAAAGAGTTCCGTAGTTCCGCCGCCGCCACCGATGAATTTTGAGGGACGGAAGTCTCTGTTTCGGCACCCTGCCGGGACGGGGAAGTGCCCCCGGAGCCATCTCCATCGGTCTCCATCACCGTTTCCGCCGTCTCCATCGACCTCACCGCCATCTCCATCAACTTTGCTGTCTCCTATGATGAGGAGGGAGTAGTTCATCCCCGGGGCTGAGGGCTCTACCAGTAGCTATGTGGTTCACTTCTCTCTCCCATGATGTGATCTTTATGTGATCGTGAGCTTTGTATCATGTTGAATAAGTAGATGTTACTCTTCTTCATTATGTGTACTCTAGTGTGTTATTAAAGTAATCTATTCCTCCTGCCATGGTGTAACGGTGACAGTGTGTGCATCATGGTGGTACTTGGTCTAGGCTACGATTGTGATCTTTTATGGATTGTGAGAATAATTATCACTATGATAGTATTGAAGTGATCTATTCCTCCTTTCATGGTGTAATGTTGACAGTGTGTGCACCGTGTTAGTACTTGGTCTAAGTTGCAATAATATCTATCTTGAGTTGTGATTTGATTTGGATATCTCTATGAGTGGTGTTTGTCAAGTACTTGATGAACTTTGAGGAGTGCTTCGTAGCCCTACGCAATGATTAGTGTTATTCAATAGGATGGTAATTCAGAGTACCATAGTGAAGAGAAGTTATTTATTTGTTCAATTATGTTATATTTGTTGGGAGTGTGTCCACTAGTAAAAGTATGATCCCTAGGCCTTGTTTCCAAGCTTTGCACACCGTTTACTTCATGTTTTGTTACTTGTTTGCTCGCAGCGATATTTATTTTAGACCACATTTACTACTTATAATCATCTATACCGCTTGTATTTCACTATCTCTTCGCCGAACTAGTGCACCTATACATCTAACAAGTGTATTGGGTGTGTTGGGGACACAAGAGACTTTCTGTATCGTAATTACAGGGTTGTTTGAGAGGGATAGCTTTGACCTCTTCCTCCCTGAGTTCGATAAACCTTGGGTGATCCACTTAAGGGAAACTTGCTGCTGCTCTACAAACCTCTGCACTTGGAGGCCCAACACTGTCTACAAGAACAGAAGCGTATGTAGACATCAATGGGCAAAGACTCAAACAATATATTGCTGGAGATTCTTATAATGAAGATGTTGATGTAATTGAAATAGTTTCTCCAGAAGAATTCATCCAGGACAATTTGCAGGAACCTGCAGAGTTCCTTTTCGAATAGGTAACAGTTCTAGTCAGAAAAGGTTCGCGAAAAACTTTTCCATTAATATTTTTATTGTTTTTACTAAATATGAAAAATCGCGAGACGAAAACGGGCAGGAGACGATGTCTGGTGGCTCCTCACCACCAGGGGGCGCGGGCCCACCCCAGGCCGCACCGCCCTGTGGTGAGACCACCCCGAAGCTCGTTTCCGTCCCGGTTTCCTCCTGTGATTTCGTCTTGATGTATAATTTTCGCCTATATAACCCCTCGGAGTCCCCGAGGTCGGTATATCGTTTTCTCGTCGTGTTTTGTTTCGAGCTGTTTCTGTCAGGAGTTGATCTTAAGTTTTGAGAGCACCATGGCTTCTTCAAGTGATGACAAGGAGAAGACACCTCCAGAAGATGAGCACCAAGACTTTCAGCTCAAGGAAGAAGTTAAAAGTGAGGCCGAGGAAGAAGAGATGGAAGAAGATCAAAGTTCACACCCGAGCACCATGATCGCAAGCATTGAGGTGGTGACAAGTCATGACAAGTTCAAGAAGAGCGCACGTATGAGAACCGGAGGGGGTGTGCCGTGCCACATCTTAGCTCCTCGAGCATCTTCATCAGGCAACAACCCTTTCCATACTCTAATACATGAACATCAGATTCAAAAGGTGCCTAGGTCACGATTACCCTCTGGTTGGGATATAGACCATTCTAACAGTGCAGGGAAAGAAAGTTCCAAGAGTGAGGAAGGATGGGGAAATAATTCCAAGAGCTGGGATTCTCTAGCTGACAGGTTCATGAGCCGTGTTGAGCACAATTCAGAGATGATTCGTAACCTCAGTCACAAGATTGATGATCTGAAAGATTTGATTGAGAAGCTTATTAAAGACTACCCACCACCGCCGAAGGAGTAATTCATCATGGTATAGGCATCCCCTTGGCTTGTTCCAAGTTTGGGGGAGTGTCGCGGTATCACATCATCACCTTTTACTCATTTACTTTTCAAGTAGAGTCATGTCATGAATAGAGAAGTTATCTTATAGAATAGTTTGCAGCGTGGAAGTATCCTCCTTAGTTGGTTATCTACGTATCCCTTGGTGTGAGTTGCGGTAATGAAATATTAATGAGAAGTTTTATCGTTTACTTTCCACACACTTTATTTTAGTTTGCAATGTTTCTTATATGATTAGTCTTGTTGATTAGTATTGGTATCACTTTGGGAGCATGAGTAAATTTAGTTGGTTTTGGCAAACTTAGCTTGGTCAGTAGCAACATTACCTTTAGGTTTGAGTAGAAAAGAAGAAGTGCTTGTAGTTACATCACTTCAGTTTTCCTTCATGTTTGGCTTATAAGCATTATTATTCTCAAAGTTAAAATCATTGTACCTTCAAGGAAGTTTGCATGATTGTTCTTATTATATGTATGTTTGTTTGTTTCATGCAACTCTTATGCTTGCTACCCAGCCTTGCTAGCCAAAGACTTGTACTGAGAGGAAATGCTTCTCGTGCATCCAACTCCTAAAAACCAAGTCACTTCCAAAGAGTCCACTATAAATTCCTATGCATGGTATTTCAAGCCATTCCAAGTAAATTTTCATGTGCTACCTTTCAAAAACCTTCAAACACTTCTCATTTTGTGCCACTGTTTTTAGCTCATGAGGACATAGTGGATGGGTTTGTTATCTTCCATACTAAATTGAGTACCCCTCGACTAGGCAGCTTCATCTGCTCGTCATTAATTTTGCAAGGGAGCTGGTCAGACCATTATAATCTCAAAAAGAAAAGAAAAAGGCACTCCTCCATGGTATGTGAAAGTTGGTTGGCACCCGATGGAATTGGTTAGCCATGGTTTGAGAAAGGAAAAGGTGGGGAGGAGTACCAAGCTATAAAAGAGCACCAATGTGCCAACTAATCAAACATCTCGGAACCGCTCTCACTTGTTTAGTATGGAAGATATCAAGAACTCCGTTGCTAGTCGTTGTCAAAAGCAACCACCTCTCAAAACAATTTTTACCTCTGTTTTACAAATGAAAAGCTCTAGCACATGTTGATCCCTGCTTCCCTCTGCGAAGGGCCTGTCTTTTACTTTCATGTTGAGTCAACCTATTCCCTTCTATCTCAAGCAAGCATTTGAGTTGTTATGTTTCACTCATCCATATGTTGATCCGTTTAATCATGTTTACTAACTTCTTTTGTTAGTACAATGCTTTTGTCTAAAGGAATATATCTTTGAAAGCTTTCTATGAATGCAAAAAGTTTGTTTCGTTGAGCATATGGTTTTTGCTATATTAGCTCTATTTAAAAAAGGCTCCATTCAAAAGCTAGTATAGTTTGTTCATTGTTCTCTGACCAAGAACTAAGGTTTGCCACCACCAATTATAGTTTACCTTGTGCATCTTTATTTGTGATTCCCTTTTACTTATTGCAAGCCTACATCATATAAAGGGAAGTTGTTGTCTATTATAACTCGTGCCTTGGTAAATGTGATGCTTCTTGTCCGTATTTTGATTATCGACACTTCACTCCATAAACCTGTAGTCATGTTTACCGAGTTTAGTTTTCGCTTGGGGACAAGCGAGGTCTAAGCTTGGGGGGGTTGATACGTGATACGTCTCAAACGTATCTATAATTTTTTGATGCTCCATGTTTGTTTTTACACCATTTGTATATTGTTTCGTTACACTTAGTGGCATTTTTATACATTTTCCGGAACTAACCTATTAACGAAGTGCCACAGTGCCAGTTTCCTGTTTTCTGCTATTTTTGTGTTTCAGAAGTGATACACAGGAAATATTCTCGGAATTGGACGAAACAAGTTCCTGAAGTCATATTTTACGGGGAAGCTCCCAAACATCTGAAGACCTGACGGAGAGGGGCCACGTGGCCCCCACACACAGGGGCGGCGCGGCCACCCCCCTGGCCGCGCCGGGCCCACGTGAGGGGCCGTGGTCTCCCCTCTGACATCGTCCCTTCGCCTATATATACCCCCTGACGAGAAAAACCTAAGGGCCCGATCAGTTTTCCAGAATACATCGCGATCCGCCGCCGCCGTCGACCCGAAGATCGGGAGGGTCCAGAAGCTCTTCCCGGCACCCTGCCGGAGAGGGGAATCGCCACCGGAGGTCTTCTTCATCGCCATGCTTGCCTCCGGAGCGATGAGTGAGTAGTCTACCTTGGACTATGGGTCCATAGCAGTAGCTAGCTGGTTGTCTTCTCCACCATGTGCTTCATGTTTAGATCTCATGAGCTGCCCTACATGATTGAGATCACCGTTATGTAATACTATGATGTTGGTTTGTTGGGATCCGATGAATATTGGTGTTTATGATTAAGTTGCTGTACTGAATTATATCTTTTGTTATCTCTATGTTGTTTATGATCTTGCATGCTCTCCGTTGTTAGTAGCTATCTTGGCCGAGTAGTTGCTAGTGACTCCAAGAGGGGGTATTTATGCTCGATAGTGGGTTCATGTCTCTATTTCACCTGGGGGAGTGACAGAAACCTCTAAGGTGGTAGATGTGCTATTGCTACTAGGGAGAAAACAACATTCATATGCTCAAGGGCATATGCTTTGTTTACATTACACACTTTGCTTAATGCAATTATCTGTTGTTCGCAACTTAATACTTCTAGGGTGTTCGGATGATATCCCCGGGGGTGGATTATTAGTCATAGATGCAGTTGGATGGCGGTCTATGTATTTTGTTGTAATGCCCAGAGTGAATCTCATAGTGATCTTCTTGACATATCACGTTATCTTTATTCTATCAATTGCCCAACTGTAATTTGTTTACCCAGCATGTTATTTTATCTATGGAGAGACACCACTAGTGAACTGTGGACCCCGGTCCTATTTTAATCATATTGCAATCACCTGTTTACTTTTCCCGCACTGTTTACTTTACTCGCATATTACTACTGTTTTCCACTCGATACACTCATAACCTTTGTTTCAAGCAAACCGGTGAGATTGACAACCTCATCGCAAGTTGGGGACAAAGTATTTGTTTGTGTGTGTGCAGGTTCCGCGTTGCTGCTGGCCGAAGACGAGTCAACAAGTATCGTTAACGGCGCCCTTGTTGGAGTGTTATTAAGCCAGTCCGCATCACCTTCAGTCGTCACCGTCTCTCTTCTTCAAGATCGACATTAAACCTTGGTTTCTTAACTGAGGGAAAACTAGCCGCTACACTCATCATACCTTCCTCTTGGGGTTCCCAACGGGCTGGTCATCACCACGCACAAGGACTTACTGCTCCCACGTCAACTAAATGCCACAGTCTTTTCTGGCGCCATCACACGAGTAGCAGCTTCTTTTCTGGCGCCGTTGCCGGGGAAGAGAGAAGACTTCTGCGAGGGGAGTTCTTCGCACACACATTCTTTACTTTGTTATTTGTTTTGCTTTACTTTATTTTATTTTACCTGCACTACTTTTTATATCAAAAATCCAAAAAAATTAGAATCCTTGGTAGTTGTTACTTCTTTACTTTAGTTTATCATGTTGTTCCCTGAGTTCGTTCTGGAGGACCTCTCTGTAGGGAGTGGTTTGATTATTGGCAAAAGTAACATTGAGGAGTTCTTTAATCACATTAGTATGCATAAGGAAGTTGAGGAAAAGTCTTTGGTTGAGTTAGCCCCTAGTTATGAAGTTGCTTCTGCTCATTTAGTTCACATGCTAGAAACTAGGTTTGCTAGTCTTAATCCTTTTATGCAATATATGTTCCTTAAGCTTCATGAAATTGAGGATCCCGAAAAGAAGGCTTTTATCTTGGAAACCTTGCGCCTAGAATTTAAGGATGTAGTTATTGAAGCTAGAAAAGTTCTTAAACGTTTTAATAAACTCGGTTCACCTATAAAGGTTATTGATACTAATGATGAGGGGACCGAGATATCTATACCTTGCAAGCTTTTGGGATTGAATGATGCTTTCGAAAATAATTTTGCCTGGATTTGTCCTGAAAATCTTTTTGATGAGAATAGTGTACCAAAGCATGATCACCAAGGGTCTTCAAAAACTTATGTGGATGAAATACAATGCCTTATTGATAAGACCTCTGCTATTGATCTTAATGCTTCTTCTGAAGGTACTTGATTCGCACTTTTCTGCGCCTAGCTCAAAGGCGTTAAAGAAAAGCACTCTTGGGAGATAACCCAATGTTTACTTTTCAGTACTTTTTCTTTTATTTGAGTCTTGGAAGTCATTACTACTGTAATGACCGCTCCTTATCTTGTTTATTTCGTTTTTGTGCCAAGAGAAGCCTCTAATTTGAGTGAGGTAAAGATTTGGGGTTATTGCTGTCCTGAAACTGTTTTCGGTGCTGCACCGTAAAAATTCATGAAAATTCTCTGTTTATCTTTTGGACCTGCGATTTCTTGTGCATATGTCCCAGGTTATATCCAAACTTTTCTTAGTTGAACACTTTTTGATTTGAGCAACAGAAAATCCCTCAAAAATTCGTCCTTTGTCAGCTGTCCAGTTTTGACAGATTTCTGCCAATATTTGTTTTTGCCACTTTATCGCTTTCTTTTGAGTTCTTTTTGATCATGGAACTCTTGTGGAAGTTGCTACAGTAGTATATACTTTATATGTGGTGGTTTTGGGTTGAAACCTGAAGCTAAAAGAGGTTGAATATATTTTATGCTTACACTAATGTTGCTAATAGAATTGTGTTTAGTTTTGTATGAAGGAAGTTTTCAAGTGTAGGGATTGGAGAATGATGAGATGAGTTGAAGAATGGACAAAAGCTCAAGCTTGGGGATGCCCATGCATCACCCCAAGAAATATCCAAGAAGTACAAGCGTCAAAGCTTGGGGATGCCCCCGAGGCACCCCTTCTTCATCGGCAAAAATCAGGTCACCTTTCAAAACACTATATTTTTATTGCTTCATGCACTATGTGTTTTTCTTGGAGCGTCAGTTGTTTTAGTTTTCTTAGTTGGTTTAGTTTGTTTGTTTGCTGCAATAAATGGTTGGACCCCAACAAATTTCCTTTGGAGGAGATGCACTCGTTTTCATTTGCAAAGAACGCTCTAGTTTTCACTCTTATTAAAAATCGAGCGTTCATCTTTTTCCGCTACTGCTTTTGGTTTTCGTTTTTGCCTTGATTTGCGTTCAGATCTTGTCATATCTTTTCATCAAGGTGTATTTTTGCCTCTGGTCTTCATGGGTTTTCATCAAAAGAGGTGTTTATAAAAATTTCAAATGGTGTTGGAAAAGAGAAAAAGCTTTGTGCAAAATAGTGGTACAAGAAGGAGCTTGTGTAGACTGCGGCTTAGGCTTTTCCATGTCATGTTTGATGTCTTTTTGATAGTATGCTTAGTGGTTTTGCTGTAGCATGACTTGTCTCAAATAACTGAGATTGCTTAATGAGCCTTTGAAAAATCATGCGTTGTTTTTATTGTATGGAAGCATTATTTTGGTTTTCTCCTTGATGCTTTATTTGGGTTGACTTGGCGCTTGCTCACACATGTTAGACTCTTACAAAGTCGCCATTAGCCTTCATGATCATTTAGTTTTTGACTTTTGATGCCATCGTATGCTTCTTTTAATGTCGCTTTGTCGCTTTGCATGATTATGGCCATTATTGCTCTCTTAGTTGGTCGCTCCCAGTCTTTTGCTAGCCCTCGCCTTGTACTGAGTATGAGCTCTACTCGTGCATCCAACTCCTAAAAGCCAAAGTTTGCCATTGTGTCCACTATAAATTCCTATGCATGGTATTTGTAAGCCATTCCAAAGTAAAATTTTCGTGTGCTACCTTTCAAAAACCTTCAAAATACTTCTCGTTTTGTGACACTGTTTTCAGCTCATGGGGACGTAGTGGTCGGATTTGCTATCTTCCATATTGCTTATTCCAAAAAGAAAAAAAAAAGAGAAAAAAGAAAGAAAAAAGGCACTCCTCCAATGAATGTGAATGTTGGTGGGCACCCGATGGAATCGGTTAGCCATGGTATGTGAAAGGAAAAGGTGGGGAGGAGTGCCAAGTTTTATAAAAAGAGCACAAGAGTGCCAATCTCTCTCTCAAAAACTTGCTTTATTTTTGTATGGAAGATAGTAAGAACCCCATTGCCAGTCGTTGACAAAGACAACCACCTCTCAAAATCAAGTTTTATCTCTCTGTTTTACAATGAAAAGCTCTAGCACATGCTTAATCACTGCTTCCCTCTGTGAAGGGCCTTTCTTTTACTTTTATGTTGAGTCACCACCTTCTTTCTTTATGCACCATTAAGAGAGCATAGTTGTCATTCTTAGTGTGATATGCATTGTCCCAAAGTTCATTGATTGACTCATATTGTTGGTTTCACTTGTTCTTAAATTATTTGTATCTAGTCGCCCTCTTAAACTTTGAGGTGTCCTATGCATTTATGTTTTGCTCTCTTTGAAGGACAAGCTGAAAACCATTTGTATGTTTTTCCTTATGATTTGAACACACGTTTGACTTTCATTGTTTCATTATCATGATCTTTTGTTTGTGTTCATTTGCATGTTTACAACATGGTTGCTAAGTTCTTATTGTCATGATTATATCTTCATGTCCATGTTTTAAGTTCTATTGATCCCAGCTCACCAATGCTTACATATATGATCAAGATTGTGTAGGTGCATGTCACCTCAAAAATTATTCTTTGTTATCACTTACCTACTCGAGGACGAGCAGGAGTTAAGCTTGGGGATGCTTGATACGTCTCAAACGTATCTATAATTTTTTGATGCTCCATGCTTGTTTTTACACCATTTGTATATTGTTTCGTTACACTTAGTGGCATTTTTATACATTTTCCGGAACTAACCTATTAACGAAGTGCCACAGTGCCAGTTTCCTGTTTTCTGCTGTTTTTGTGTTTCAGAAGTGATACACAGGAAATATTCTCGGAATTGGACGAAACAAGTTCCTGAAGTCATATTTTACGGGGAAGCTCCCAAACATCCGAAGACCTGACGGAGAGGGGCCACGTGGCCCCCACACACAGGGGCGGCGCGGCCACCCCCCTGGCCGCGTCGGGCCCACGTGAGGGGCCGTGGTCTCCCCTCTGACATCGTCCCTTCGCCTATATATACCCCCTGACGAGAAAAACCTAAGGGCCCGATCAGTTTTCCAGAATACATCGCGATCCGCCGCCGCCGTCGACCCGAAGATCGGGAGGGTCCAGAAGCTCTTCCCGGCACCCTGCTGGAGAGGGGAATCGCCACCGGAGGTCTTCTTCATCGCCATGCTTGCCTCTGGAGCGATGAGTGAGTAGTCTACCTTGGACTATGGGTCCATAGCAGTAGCTAGCTGGTTGTCTTCTCCACCATGTGCTTCATGTTTAGATCTCATGAGCTGCCCTACATGATTAAGATCACCGTTATGTAATACTATGATGTTGGTTTGTTGGGATTCGATGAATATTGGTGTTTATGATTAAGTTGCTGTACTGAATTATATCTTTTGTTATCTCTATGTTGTTTATGATCTTGCATGCTCTCCGTTGTTAGTAGCTATCTTGGCCGAGTAGTTGCTAGTGACTCCAAGAGGGGGTATTTATGCTCGATAGTGGGTTCATGTCTCTATTTCACCTGGGGGAGTGACAGAAACCTCTAAGGTGGTAGATGTGCTGTTGCTACTAGGGAGAAAACAACATTCATATGCTCAAGGGCATATGCTTTGTTTACATTACACACTTTGCTTAATGCAATTATCTGTTGTTCGCAACTTAATACTTCTAGGGTGTTCGGATGATATCCCCGGGGGTGGATTATTAGTCATAGATGCAGTTGGATGGCGGTCTATGTATTTTGTTGTAATGCCCAGAGTGAATCTCATAGTGATCTTCTTGACATATCACGTTATCTTTATTCTATCAATTGCCCAACTGTAATTTGTTTACCCAGCATGTTATTTTATCTATGGAGAGACACCACTAGTGAACTGTGGACCCCAGTCCTATTTTAATCATATTGCAATCACCTGTTTACTTTTCCCGCACTGTTTACTTTACTCGCATATTACTACTGTTTTCCACTCGATACACTCATAACCTTTGTTTCAAGCAAACCGGTGAGATTGACAACCTCATCGCAAGTTGGGGACAAAGTATTTGTTTGTGTGTGTGCAGGTTCCGCGTTGCTGCTGGCCGAAGACGAGTCAACAAGTATCGTTAACGGCGCCCTTGTTGGAGTGTTATTAAGCCAGTCCGCATCACCTTCAGTCGTCACCGTCTCTCTTCTTCAAGATCGACATTAAACCTTGGTTTTTTAACTGAGGGAAAACTAGCCGCTACACTCATCATACCTTCCTCTTGGGGTTCCCAACGGGCTGGTCATCACCACGCACAAGGACTTACTGCTCCCACGTCAACTAAATGCCACCGTCTTTTCTGGCGCCATCACACGAGTAGCAATACGTCCATTTTGCATCACTATTTTGTATCATAATTTACTGTTATTCATTGATATATTTCACATTTAGAGATGATACTTATGTTATTTCCTCTGTTTTTACATGTTTGATGATCATTGGAGGATTTGCTGCCGAAGTCAGGATTCTGCTGGAAAAAGGACCATCAAGACACCATATTTTGAAGATCAGGAAAATTCCAGAAAAATACCAGAAAATTATATTTTATTAGAAGCCAGAAGAAGCCAGAAGGAGGAGGCGAGAGGGGCCACAGGGCAGCCTCACCACCAGGGGGCGTGGCCCAGCCCCTGGCCACGCCGCCCTGTGGTGAGAGCCCCCTGGCCCACTTCTGCCATCGCCTCTTCGCGTATTTCATCATCCCCAAAAACCTAAGTCAAGGGGGGGCTCGGAGATAGACACCGCCGCCTCTGCGGGGTGAAAAACACCAGAGAGAGAAAAGCTCTCCGGCAGGCAGAAATCTGCCGGGGAAATTCCTCCCCGGAGAGGGGAGATCGTCGCTATCGTCATCACCATCGCACCGGACTTCATTGGGATCATCATCATCATCATCTCCATCACCAGCACCTTCATCTCCACCATCACCACGCCATCCCGCTGTAACATCTTGAGTTAAATCTTGTCAAATTCTTAGGGGAAACTTTCCCGGTGTTGATTACTCTTGTGGTTGATGCTATTGAGTGGAACCGTTGAATTAAGGTTTATGTTCAGATTGTTATTTACCATTATTTAACCTCTGATCATGATCCATATGATGTCTTGTGAGTAGTTCGTTTAGTTCTTGAGGACATGGGAGAAGTCAAGTCGTTAGTAGTGGAATTATGTTGAGTAACATTTAATGGTTTGATATTTATTTGTTGTGGTGCCATTTCACTAGTGCTGCCATGTGAACGTCGACTACATGATACTTCACCATTTATGGGCCTAGTGAGATACATTGTGTATTTGGCTACCAATTGTGGGGTTGCTGGAGTGACAGAAACCTAAACCTCCGTTGGGAAACCATTACACCAGGGAGCGTAGGATCTTAGAGTTTAAGGCTGTGGTTAGATTTATCTTAATTACTTTCTTGTATTTGCGGATGCTTGCAAGGGGTATAATCACAAGTGTGTATTTATCCTAGTAAGGGTAGTGCGCTAGCACAGGTTCACCCCCATAACACTTATCAAACTAGTAAAGATTACTTAGCGGTATGAAGCGAAAGCACTTGACAGAAACTGCCGTGTGTCCTCGAGAACGTTTGGTCATCATAAGTACATGATACGTCTCAAACGTATCTATAATTTTTGATGCTCCATGCTTGTTTTTACACCATTTGCTTAGTGTTTTGTTACACTTCGTGGCACTTTTATGCATTTTCCGGAACTAACCTATTAACAAGTCGCCACAGTGCCAGTTCTCTGTTTTCTGCTGTTTTTGTGTTTCAGAAAAGTTACACAGGAAATATTCTCGGAATCGGACGAAACAAAAGCCGAACGTCCAGAAATTCATCGAAGCTTCCAGAGAACCGAAGAGGAGACGGAGTGGGGCCACGAGGGCCTCACACAACAGGGCGGCGCGGCCTGGCCCCTGGTCGCGCCCCCTATGTGTGAGGGCGCCTCAACCCACTCCTGACGATGCCCCTTCGCCTATAAAGACCCCTCGACGGGAAAAACCTAAGTACCCGATCACTTTTCTAGAACACATCGCGATCCGCCACCACCATCGACCCGAAGATCGGGAGGGTCCAGAAGCTCTTCCTGGCACCCTGTCGGAGTGGGGAATCGCCACCGGAGGTCTTCTTCATCGCCATGCTTGCCTCCGGTGCGATGAGTGACTAGTCTACCTTGGACTATGGGTCCATAGCAGTAGCTAGATGGTTGTCTTCTCCACCATGTGCTTCATGTTTACATCTCGTGAGCTGCCTTACATGATCGAGATCACCGTTATGTAATTCTACATGTTGTGTTTGTTGGGATCCGATGAATATTGGTGTTATGATTGAGTTAATGTACTGAATATTATCTTATGTTATCTCTATGTTGTTTATGATCTTGCATGCTCTCCGTTGTTAGTAGCTATCTTGGCCGAGTAGTTGCTAGTGACTCCAAGAGGGGGTATTTATGCTCGATAGTGGGTTCATGCCTCTATTTAATCTGGGGGAGTGACAGAAACCTCTAAGGTTGTAGATGTGCTATTGCTACTAGGGGAACACAACATTCATATGCTCGAGGGCATATGCTTTGTTTACATTACACACTTTGCTTAATGTAATTGTCTGTTGTTCGCAACTTAATACTTGTGGAGTTCTCGGATTGATTCGCCACAAGTGGATTATTAGTCATAGATGCAGTTGGATGGCAGTCTATGTATCTTGTTGTAATGCCCAGAGTAAATCTCATAGTGATCCTCTCATCATATGCACGTTGTCTTTATTCTATCAATTGCCCAACTGTAATTTGTTTACCCAGCATGTATTATTTTATCTTATGGAGAGACACCACTAGTGAACTGTGGACCCTAGTCCTATTTTCTTTATATTGCTATCACATGTTTACTTTACTCGCATATTACTATTGCTTTCCACTCGATACACTCATACCCTTTGTTTCAAGCAAACCGGTGAGATTGACAACCTCATCGTAAGTTAGGAATAAAGTATTTGGTTGTGTTGTGTGCAGGTTCCACATTGCTACTGGTTGAAGACGCGCTAACTAGTTATCGTTAACGGCGCCCTTGTTAGAGCATCACGCAGCTAGTGGGCATCACCTTCAGTCGCATTTCGTCCTTCTACTGGATTGATAACCTTGGTTTCTTACTGAGGGAAAAACTTGCGGCTATATTCATCACACCTTGCTCTTGGGGTTTCCAACTGGCCGGTCACTTACTTCATTAATTACACGCCAACAATTTCTTTGGCACTATTCATCACCGCGCCATCAACAAGTTTTTCTGGCGCTGTTGCCGGGGAGGAAGAAGACTTCTGCAAGGGGAGTTTTCGCACGCACATCCTTTACTTTGTTTTAAGTTTTGCTTTATTTTATTTTTACTTGCATCGTTTTATCAAAAACCCAAAAAAATTAGTATCCTTTGTAGCTGTTTATTATGTCTAGTTCAGTTGCTACTACTATGTCGCCTGAGGATATGATTTTCACTTTCAAACAAAAGGATGAGGAAAGTTTTAAAGAAGCTTGGTCTAGAATTTATGATTGGCATGGAAAAACTGAACCGAAAATGACCTTGAGTTTGCTTCTTAGTTGCTTTTACTTTGGACTTGCTCTTCGTTATAGATATGCTTTGGATGCTACTGCAGAAGGAGATTTCCTTCATTGTGATGGAGATCAAGCCTTCAATATTATAAAAAAGTTGATTACAATTTATAGCATGCCAATCTATTTTGATTCCTCTCTTGTGTGCATTTTTAATAGACTTACTACTCTTGAGACTCGCACTGCTAGTTTGAACACTTGCTATAATACTTTGCACCAGCATTTTGATTATGTGCCAGCAAATGCTGAACCTTCGAGTTGGTACCCTACGGTAAAAATCACCATTAATGGTGAAACTTTTCATGCTCGTTGTGATATTATGTCTGCATTTTGTCTCATGCCAAAGGATGTTTATGAATCTTTGAGTCTTTGGAAGCTTTCTGAAGGGGGAGAAGAAATTTCCCTTACTAATAATACCACTATATTTCCCATTGGAATAGCTGAAGGAGTTTTTACAAAAGTCCTAGGAAGAATGATATCTACTGATTATCTTGTTATTGAATGTGTAGGAAAAGGACAAAATACACTTGGAAGATCCCTACTGAAGCTCCTGGGCGCCGTTATAGATGTGGGAAAAGGCAACATAAGATTTATCTCTCCACCCTGCAATAGCCACGTCTTTCCTAGAGTCAAGAGCAAAGGTAAGAAAGGAAGACGTAAGGCACCCGCTGATCCTAGCACTTCATCACTTGATATTACTTGATTCGCAATTTTCTGCGCCTAGCTCAAAGGCATTAAAGAAAAGCACTCTTGGGAGATAACCCAATGTTTTCTTTTCAGTACTTTTTCTTTTATTTAAGTCTTGGAAGTTATTACTACTGTAATAACCTCTCCTTATCATTTTTATTTCGTTTTTGTGCCAAGAGAAGCCTCTAATTTGAGTGAGGTAAGATTTGGGGATGTTGCTGTCCTGAAACAGTTTTTGGTGCTGTACCGTAAAAATTCGTGAAAATTCTCTGTATATCTTTTGGATCTGCGATTTCTTGTGCATATGCCCCAGGTTATATCCAAACTTTCATTAGTTGAACACTTTTTGATTTGAGCAACAGAAAACCCCTTAAAAAATCGGCCTTTATCAGCTGTTCCGTTTTGACAGATTTCTGCCAATATTTGTGTTTGCCGCTTTATCGCTTTCTTTTTTAGTTCTTTTGATCACGGAACTTTTTGGGAAGTTGCTACAGTAGTATATACTTTATATGTGGTGGTTTTGAGTTGAAACCTGAAGCAAAAAGGGTTGATTCTATGTTATGCTTAGACTAATGTTGCTAATAGATTTGTGTTTAGTTTTGTATGGAGGAAGTTTTCAAGTGTAGGGATCGGAGAATGATGAGATGAGTTGAAGAATGGACAAAAGCTCAAGCTTGGGGATTCCCATGCATTACCCCAACAAATATCCAAGAAGTACAAGCGTCAAAGCTTGGGGATGCCCCCGAGGCACCCTTTCTTCATCGGCAAAAATCAGGTCACCTTTCAATACGCTATATTTTTATTGCTTCATGCATTATGCGTTTTTCTTGGAGCATTAGTTGTTTTTAGTTTTCAGTTTAGTTTTGTTTTGTTTTGTTTGCTGCAGTAAATGGTTGGACCCCAACAAATTCCTTTTGGAGAAGTTGCCTTGCTTTTCATTTGCCAAGAACACTCCGTTTTTCACTCTATTCGTTTTAACGAGTGTTCTCTTTTTCTAGAACTGCATTTAGTTTTTGATTTTTGCCTTGATTTGTGTTTAGATCTTGTTATATCTTTACATCAAGGTGTATTTTTGCCTCTGGTCTATAATGGTTTTCATCAAAAGAGGTGTTTATAAAAAGTTTGAATGGTGTTGGAAAAGAGAAAAAGCTTTATGCAAAAAAGTGGTACAAGAAGGAGCTTGTGTAGACTGCGGCCTAGTCTTTTGCATATCGTGCTTGATGTCTTTTTGATAGTATGCTTAGTGTTTTTGCTGGAGCATGACTTGTCTCAAATAACTGAGATTGCTTAATGAGCCTTTGAAAAAAATCATGCGTTGTTTTTATCGTTTGGAAGCATTATTTTGGTTTTCTCTTTGATGCTTTATTTGGGTTGACTTGGCGCATGCTCACACATGTTTGACTCATACAAAGTCGCCATAGCCTCTATGATCATTTAGTTTTTGACTTTTGATGTCATCTTATGCTTCTTTTAATGTCGCTTTGTCGCTTTGCATGATTATGGCCGTTATTGCTCTCTTAGTTGGTCGCTCCTAGTCTTTTGCTAGCCCTCATTTTGTACTGAGTATGAGCTCTACTCGTGCATCCAACTCCTAAAAACCAAGTTTTGCCATGGTGTCCACTATAAATACCTATGCATGGTATTTGTAAGCCATTCCAAGTAAATTTTCATGTGCTACCTTTCAAAAACCTTCAAAACACTTCTCGTTTTGTGACACTGTTTTCAGCTCATGGGGACGTAGTGGTCGGATTTGCTATCTTCCATATTGCTTATTCCAAAAAGAAAAGAAAAGAAAAGAAAAAAAGGCACTCCTCCATGGTATCTGAATGTTGGTGGGCACTCGATGGAATCGGTTAGCCATGGTTTGAGAAAGGAAAAAAGGTGGGTAGGAGTGCCAAGTTTTATAAAAAGAGCACAAAAAGTGCCAATCTCTCTCTCTCAAAAACTTGCTTCATTTTTGTATAGAAGATAGCAAGAACCCCATTGCCAGTCGTTGACAAAGACAACCACCTCTCAAAACCCAAGTTTTATCTCTGCTTTACAAATGAAAAGCTCTAGCACATGTTTAATCACTGCTTCCCTCCGCGAAGGGCCTTTCTTTTACTTTTATGTTGAGTCTCCACCTTCTATCTTTATGCACCATTAAGAGAGCATAGTTGTCATTCTGAGTATAATGTGCATTGTCCCAAAGTTTTCATTGATTGATTCATATTGTTGGTTTCACTTGTTCTTAAATTATTTGTATCTAGTCGCCCTCTTAAACTTGAAGGTGTCCTATGCATTTATGTTTTGCTCTCTCATGATGGACAAGCTGAAAACCACTTGTATGTTTTTCCTTATGATTTGAACACACGTTTGACTTTCATTGTTTCATTTTCATGATCTTTTGTTTGTGTTCATTTTCATGTTATAACATGGTTGCTAAGTTTCTTCTATCAAGATTATATCTTTCATGCCCATATTTTAAGTTCTTTTGATCCCAGCGCACAACGCTTACATAGATGGTCAAGATTGTGTAGGTGCATGTCACCTTAAAAATTATTTCTTTTATTATCACTTACCTACTCGAGGACGAGCAGGAGTTAAGCTTGGGGATGCTGATATGTCTCAAACGTATCTATAATTTTTGATGCTCCATGCTTTTTTTTACACCATCTGCTTAGTGTTTTGTTACACTTCGTGGCACTTTTATGCATTTTCCGGAACTAACGTATTAACAAGTCGCCACAGTGCCAGTTCCCTGTTTTCTGCTATTTTTGTGTTTCAGAAAAGTTACACAGGAAATATTCTCGGAATTGGAGGCAACAAAAGCCGAACGTCCAGAAATTCACCGAAGCTTCCAGAGAATCGAAGAGGAGACGGAGTGGGGCCATGAGGGCCCCACACAACAGGGCGGTGCGGCCTGGCCCCTGGCCGCGCCCCCTATGTGTGAGGGCGCCTCGGCCCACTCCTGACGATGCCCCTTCGCCTGTAAAGACCCCTCGACGGGAAAAACCTAAGTACCCGATCACTTTTCCAGAACACATCGTGATCCACCGCCGCCGTCGACCCGAAGATCGGGAGGGTCCAGAAGCTCTTCCCGGCACCCTGCCGGAGAGGGGAATCGCCACCGGAGGTCTTCTTCATCGCCATGCTTGCCTCCGGCGTGATGAGTGAGTAGTCTACCTTGGACTATGGGTCCATAGCAGTAGCTAGATGGTTGTCTTCTCCACCATGTGCTTCATGTTTAGATCTCGTGAGCCGCCTTACATGATCGAGATCACCGTTATGTAATTCTACATGTTGTGTTTGTTGGGATCCGATGAATATTGGTGTTATGATTTAGTTGATGTACTGAATATTATCTTATGTTATCTCTATGTTGTTTATGATCTTGCATGCTCTCCGTTGTTAGTAGCTATCTTGGCCGAGTAGTTGCTAGTGACTCCAAGTGGGGGTATTTATGCTCGATAGTGGGTTCATGCCTCTATTTAATCTGGGGGAGTGACAGAAACCTCTAAGGTTGTAGATATGCTGTTGCTACTAGGGGGAAAACAACATTCATATGCTCGAGGGCATATGCTTTGTTTACATTACACACTTTGCTTAATGCAATTATCTGTTGTTCGCAACTTAATACTTGTGGAGTTCTCGGATTGATTCGCCACAAGTGGATTATTAGTCATAGATGCAGTTGGATGGCGGTCTATGTATCTTGTTGTAATGCCCAGAGTAAATCTCATAGTGATCCTCTCATCATATCCACGTGGTCTTTATTCTATCAATTGCCAACTGTAATTTGTTTACCCAGCATGTATTATTTTATCTTATGGAGAGACACCACTAGTGAACTGTGGACCCTGGTCCTATTTCCTTTATATTGCTATCACTTATTTACTTTACTCACACTGTTTACTTTACTCGCATAATACTATTGCTTTCCACTCGATACGCTCATACCCTTTGTTTCAAACAAACAGGTGAGATTGACAACCTCATCGTAAGTTGGGAACAAAGTATTTGGTTGTGTTGTGTGCAGGTTCCACGTTGCTACTGGTGGAAGACGCGCTAACAAGTTATCGTTAACGACGCCCTTGTTAGAGCATCACGCAGCTAGTGGGCATCATCTTCAGTCGTATTTCGTCCTCCTACTGGATTGATAACCTTGGTTTCTTACTGAGGAAAAAACTTGCTGCTATATTCATCACACCTTGCTCTTGGGGTTTCCAACTGGCCGGTCATTTACTTCATTAATTACACGCCAACAATTTCTTTGGCACTATTCATCACCGCACCATCAGTACACAACCGGCTTGTCCTTTGCTCTAGAAAGGATTGGGCCACTTGCAGCAATTATTACTACTGTCTTTTATTTACTCATACTTTATTTACTTGCATTACCAAATACCCCTGAAAACCCGTTTGCTAGTATTTACAGTGAATCCTTGATCAAAACCACTTGTCAACACCTTCTGCTCCTCGTTGGGTTCGACACTCTTATTTATCGAAAGTACTACGATACACCCCCTATACTTGTGGGTCATCAGTGGCCGTTGGGGGCGCTGGGAGGCGGCAACCGGCACATTCTGGCTGGAGCCGTACTAGAGTAGGGGGCTGGTCGACCTCCTGCTGGACCCTCCGCCGAGCGCAAGACAACTCCTTACCACTAACGAGGCAAAAAATAGGCAGCCACGACAGATGTGTGACTCCTGGAGATCGAGAGGAGACTGTGAGATCGAGATGAGATTCACCGATCACATAGGAGTTCTCCCGGTATCGGCACGTCGACCATGGACTCCCGACGAGATGGCGCCTGACCCTCCGCTCAGCATGTATGGGTTGAGGCCTTTGTCGCATCTGGACTCTGGCCACCGGCCATCCCTGGTTTCGACAGATGAGTGTGTCTCCGGCAACGAAGCAGCGACAGCGCGTCCTTGCAAACCTGGCAATGGTGCCAAACGCAGTGTCCAGCTATGGCGCCATTGCCTCAAGCCCTCAAGATGGTGTCGCAGAGCGACTTCGCTGGGGGAGCCGCAAAGGTTTAGGGGAAGCGCCCCGCTGACCTCCAGATGGGATCCATTACCAACGACAAGGCACCGACGATGGACACGATCGAGCTAATTATCCATCAATGGACTAGATCGATGATGGGTCCATCGTGCGGCTGATGGCGCGGTGATGATGGTATGGGAGCTTCTTCTTCAATCCCCGGCAACGGTGACAGAAAACTTCTGTTGCCAAGTTGACGTGGGAATGTGTAGTAAATGACCGGCCAGTTGGAAACCCCAAGAGAAGGTTTGATGAATATAGCAGCAAGTTTTCCCTCAGTTATGAAACCAAGGTAGTCAATCCAGTAGAAAAAAGCCAATACGACTGAAGGTGATGCCCGCTAGATTCGCGATAGCTCCAGACAATTTATAGGGCGCCTCGTCCGAGCTTTGCTTTGCGAACGGCAACGTGGAACCTGCACACAACACAACCAAATACTTTGTTCCCAACTTACGATGAGGTTGTTAATCTCACCGGTTTGCTTGAAACAAAGGAATGAGCGTATTGAGTGGAAAGCAATAGTAGAATGCGAGTAAAGTAAACAGTGTGAGTAAAGTAAACATGTGATAGCAATATAAAGAAAATAGGACCGGGGTCCACAGTTCACTAGTGTTGTCTCTCCATAAGATAAAATAACATATGTGTTAGGTAAACAAATTACAGTTGGGCAATTGATAGAATAAAGACAACGTGATATGTCGAGAGGATCACTATGAGATTTACTCTGGGCATTACAACAAGATACATAGACCGCCATCCAACTGCATCTATGACTAATAATCCACTTGTGGCGAATCAATCCGAGAACTCCACAAGTATTAAGTTGCGAACAACAGATAACTGCATTAAGCAAAGTGTGTAATGTAAACAAACCATATGCCCTTGAGCATATGAATGTTGTTTTCCCCTAGTAGCAACAGCACATCTACAACCTTAGAGGTTTCTGTCACTCCCCCAGATTAAATAGAGGCATGAATCCACTATCGAGCATAAATACCCCCTCTTGGAGTCACTAGCAACTACTCGGCCAAGATAGCTACTAACAACGAAGAGCATGCAAGATCATAAACAACATAGAGATAACATAAGATAATATTCAACACATCAACTCAATCATAACACCAATATTCATCGGATCCCAACAAACACAACATGTAGAATTACATAATGGTGATCTCGATCATGTAAGGCAACTCACGAGATCTAAACATGAAGCACATGGTGGAGAAGTCAACCATCTAGCTACTGCTATGGACCCATAGTCCAAGGTAGACTACTCACTCATCACGCTGGAGGCAAGCATGGCGATGAAGAAGACCTCCGGTGGCGATTCCCCTCTCCGGCAGGGTGCCGGGAAGAGCTTCCGGACCCTCCCGATCTTCGGGTCAATGGCGGCGGTGGATCGCGATGTATTCTGGAAAAGTGATCGGGTCTTTAGGTTTTCCCGTCGGGGGGTCTTTATAGGCGGAGGGGCGGCGTCAGAAGTGGTCCTGGTGGGGCTCACCATAGGGGAGCGCGGGCCAGCCCTAGGCCGCACCCCCTGGTGGTGAGGCCCACCAGTGGCTCCTCTCCGTCTCCTCTTCGGTTCTCTGGAAGCTTCGTTAAATATCTGGACGTCTGGCTTTTGTTTCGTCCAATTCGGAGAATATTTCCTGTGTAACTTTTCTGAAACACTAAAACAACAGAAAATAGGGAACTGACACTGTGACGTCTCGTTAATAGGTTAGTTTCGGAAAATGCATAAAAATGCCACGAAGTGTAACGAAACACTAAGCAAATGGTGTAAAAAACAAGCATAGAGCATTAAAAATTATGGATACGTTGGAGACGTATCAGCGGCACGCCAACGACTGGGTCCATCGTGCGGCACGCCAATGGCTGGGTCCATCACACAGGGCGTCAAGGCAGACACCTAGCAAAGGGGAAGTGGGATTGGAGCAGGAGGGTCTGACCATCCCCGACATCGTCAGAGGCATAACAACAGCGGCGGCCGGGTCCATCGAGGGGTCGATGAGGCAGTGGAGGACGAAGGGCTACGAGCTGGAGGAGATGCCCAGCTGGGGCAAAGACGACATCGCCGCCTCCTCGTCTTGCCCCAAATCATTTGATACAGCCGCCCATGATAATCCAAGCGGAAAATTGTTCAAGACATTGGACCATGCCAATATCCATGATGGAGCTCTTGCTTGCAGGCGCCCTCTTGTAAGGTGCTTTCGCGGGATGCGTGGAGGGTATGTATATGATCCCTGTCGGAGAGACTCTCCCTCGGGTGTTGGTGAAGCCCATTAGTACGAGACTCAAAATATTTTGACAGAGGAAGTTGTCACGGCATCATAATTTAGTTGAAAGGCTACTGCATCTCAATGAAAGATTCAGTGTTATTGCAAAAAACGAGGCCATGAGACCATGATGCCCGATAAGGGTCCAATACTCCAATCTGGCCAGGATCAAGTGATCAACGAGGGAATTTTAGAGCTTTATATTCAGTTTTCTCTTATCTGCTTGCCCGCTTCACGTGCGTGCAGACTATACGAAGTAAGTTTCTTCTATATCTGCTTAGTAAATTATGTGCATGCGAAAGCTGAATATCGGATAGCTTCAACATGCATGAGTGCAAGATGTTGGATTCTGCTTCAATGTATTCGTACTGTTCACCAGAGGCCAGGCTAATACACTTAGTATTAGCATCAACTAGGTGAATCAGTTACATGACATAATTGCATTGGGAGAAACGAGAATTTGTATATACAGTATCATTTAAGACTTAATGTCCATTAATTATATTCAATAAAATAGAAATTATAATAAAATAGACTCGATGTGGTTAAAGCCTTATTTGCCATCATGGTAGTATCTAAATTTGTTATGCAATAAGTTCATGAGGCAAGTTTGTGCTCTCGTGATCAACTGAAAATTCTCAATAGTGGTTTATTTGTGTCCGTAAATTAACATCCATCTGATATATCCATATTTTGCCTAAATAATATATTTTACATGTTATTTCAACTAGATTTAAGTTTCTTAACTCTCAGGTTATCCAATAAATCTTTATTGGGCTTTAATGAGGTATTTACATGTTATTTCAAATAGATAGACAAAAGTTTCTTCTCTCGTGTTGTTTTCGCTAAATCTATTTTAAAATCTCCTAAATCTCGGTTTCAATGGATTTAGACTAAATTAAGAAGGCACAGCTTGAACAACACATCCCGGCAACCAAACCATTTTTCCGTTCCCCGTTGCAACGCATGGGCATATTTCCTAGTTCCTTTTAATTCGCACAGTCTATCCTGAAGGTCCTAGGTTTACATCAACCTTCTCGCATAATAACAATCAAGGCAAAGGTTGCCAAAAATACCCTTCCCAAAATCCCACAATATGTGAGAGGTACATCTTTCATTAGACCCAACATGTGTTTAATATTAAATAGTTTCATAACTGAACCACTAATATTTGGGCCTCCCATCCGGTGGCCCCACATATGAGTTACCCAAATAAGAGAATGTCCTCCGTTTGCGCACATACTAGGTGGGCTTGTTGGTCACTCAAGTATGTTGCTCGTCTCGGCGGGCTTGTTGTTCACTCAAGTATGTTGCTCGGCTCTCATACCGTCAGGATCTTCACCAATATAATTGTCAAGACTTATCAAATAGTATTACATTGTTTTATAACAGAATTTTTTTTTATAGGGAAAGCTATTTTACCCAACCAAAACATCTTAGATTTAGGAAAGGAGAAGGTAATACACTTGTCCCAATGTAGTTCACTCCTAAGATTAGGCCAGTTGCCATGTTCCACCATCCTTTCATTCTCTCCTAGCTACAGTAGTCAAAGGAGCTCTCGCGAGACCGGGCCAACCCGAGACGAATCTCACCGGCGCCGCCGGCTGAGATAAGCTGATGGGAGGCTCCGATGACCTCCCTGTGTACATAGTAGTTTAGATCAGGCTACAGCCTGTAGTTTGGCGGCTTGCCGGGGGTAGGCGCTCAGATCTCCGACCGAGATCTAGGGCCGGCCAGGGTGTTTCTCCTCAGCGCGGTGCTCCGATGGAAGGAGCTAGATGCGTTGGAGAGTGCTACCGCCGACGCCCCCTCTGTATTAAGGGCCTAGGAGCTTGGCTCGGGTGCGTGGAGTGCAGCTGTTGCCTTCCTCAACTGGTCGTGGTGGTGAAGGAGCAAGGCGGGCAGCGGCGTGCGCGGTGTTTTCTTCTCTTCTCGGCCGGCCGTGGAGGTGAGGGGGAATAGCTGGAAGGTGCGTCGCCTGCTCTTCCATTCCTGGAGTTGGGAGCGGTTCATGGTGCTATATTCTTCTTCGTCCTGCTCTAGCTAGCTTCCATGGTGGGGAGGCGACTGCAGGCTTGGCGAAGATAGCAGCGTCGGGTTTGTTTCAAGAGGAGCTCTTCTCCGACGGCTTATCGGTGGCTGGATCCGTCATCCCGCCGGACTTCAAGGCTGCAGGGCAGCCGCTCCGCAACTGCTTGGCTCCGTTCGTCGGCATTCCCTTGCACTCTGCTTCCAAGTGGTTCGTCCCCGGTGGCTTTGTTGCAGGCTGAGATCGGAGCTGGTCATCGATCTGGAGGCAGAGGTGAAAGAAGGACCGGATCGCGTTTTTCACTTTTGTTCGGGGGTCCCATCTGTTAAATCTTAGGGCTTGGTTGTAATTCTTCCTCTTTCTTCGTCAAGAATGTGCACTGCAGCACTGGCACACGCCACACTTGCCGAACGGCTCGTTCGAGCACACGGTTCCGTCGGAAGAATCGATAAAGAAGGGATAGGTTTTTGTGTTGTGCACCGATCTTTGTTTTAGTTGTCAAACAGCTTTTTCAATAATCATCTGAATTATTACTCCTATAAATGCTAGAAAAGGACCCGCCTCCTCAGGCCATCCCTGGGTCGTTCGATGAGGTTGCATCCGTACGTAATTTTTACCACTCCGGTTGACTACCGTGGTTGGATGTATGAATGTATCTACTCTTTTGCTCATATTTACAAATGGTTCGACTGACTGTGCAGTGGCGGAGCTACAAAAGAAATCATGGGCGGGCCAGACTAAAAAGAAACACACAAATTTTGTTCTCAATCAAACACTTCATTAGACATTCGTCACTGCTCTTTTTTCTTGTTTACACTGGTTACATATCAGCATTACATACATACACATTACTACGTCACAGAAGAAGATATACCAAAATGTGCTCCAAAACGAGCTAGACCGTAGGGATTCTTCGCTGGGTGGCATTCCCCATGGCTGTTGGCCTGTTGCGGTTTGTAAAATTCAGAATACATTTAGTTCAGTTAACAAACCAATTCATCATATTACCTCCGTCGCAAAATGTAAGCCTTTTTAGAGAGCTAAGTTAGCTTTCTAAAAATGCTTACATTTCGGGACGGAGGGAGTACATGTTATCACATTGACAAATTGCTAACTAGAAATTTGAGGAAAGAGAAGTACCTGGATGAGAAAATTGGGGAAGAGAACAATCTCGACTTGGTAGCAGGTCGCTGATCGTTGCGTCGGCTGCTAGACCTGATCGGAGGTCCCGGCCGTTCGACGTGCCTGCGGGATGCCGCAACCCCTAGGATGAGGGCGGCGACGCGACAGCTGTGCCCCTGCTGCCCCTCCTTGCTTCCACTGGTTGGCTTATTCCCCTCCCTATTCCTAAGCCTAGCGAGGTTGAGGCGCCTCCATGGCTCCATGGGTAACTCTTCCCGGCTATGTATCTTGTCCAGAATAAACGATGCGTGGGCGGCTGCGAGGCAGGGTAAAGGGAATAGTATATTAAAGAAAATATGCCGAAAAGCTGGACGGGCCGGGGCCCGATTTGGCCCCAACTAAGCTCCACCAGTATGACTGTGTATCAATTTCCAGTGCATATGAGCTCAGGATCCCAAACTGCACTCTCCATGAGAAAGGAAAAAAAGCAATAATACCAACTAGCATATGAGAGAGCATACTTGAAAGACAAACCACTTGCTAACACCTCATATCCCTCTAGAATTTCTATTTATGTACGCTATGCTAGATAATCATACTCTATGAAACTATATTACAGCAAGATACTTGACACACTTGCATATCCTCTACTAAGATGTTCACTAACTAAAAACATACACAAGCACTCTGTCTTACATCTATATGGCACAAATTATACGAGGGATATATATCAATATTTATCCTTTCTTTGATTTAAATATAATTCAGCTCAACCACTGTCCAAAACTAAAAGTTGGAAAATAACATGATTCTCGGTACAAAGAAAGTGCTTACCTCAACAACGAGACAACTGATGCATAGCAATGAGCTTCAAGTTCAATATTAAATGCGGTCAAATTAATATAGTTAGACACAACAAAGAAAATGTAGTTCAAAATTTTAGATAGTGTATAAATGTAACATAAATATGTAATATTTCATGAGAACATTAAATAATAATGTTTAGTATAAATATGTGAATAACACAAAAAACAAATAAGCGTGACCCCCTAAGCGGGATCGTTGGGCTAGTTATCCACGATATCCACGATATCCATGTGTCAGATCTGCAGAACTAGCTTTGTCTGGACCTACGGTAGCAATTTACTTTAGCATGGATCTTCTTGCTCCCTTGAATTCTCAGGCCACAGTAATAAAGCAAAAGAGAACAATCTGCTCTTGTCTGATGGATCCTCTAATGACGAATACAAATCCAAGACTATACTCTTTGGCTTCGACGTGTTACACTATTCTTTGTGGACTCAACCTGGGGAGGCCAATGTCAGCATCAGTTTGGAACTGCCATCCCATATCAAGTCAAACTCAAAAATAACATGCCGTACCACCATGGCATCGTCGAGCTTACCCAACAGAAAACTCGTTTTGTTCGAAGTTCCACATCGGGGAAACAAAGCCAAAGACGTCAACCGGCATGTACGTAGGCGGGGAGTGCTAACCCCTATAAGTCTTCCGTTACTACAATCATGCGTGGCGGAAAAACTTGGAAGTGAAGTTGTGTTCAAGGGAGATTTACTAATTTGCGGCAGTAAAATTAAAATCTCAAATAAAGTGCCCATACCACAAGAGGACAGGTCGGCCTTGCCAAGAATGCCCATAACAGCTGGTGGACTGATAAGGTATCTTTCATTGGATACAACATCAACATGAACCTCATAAACAAGCCTCAGCTAATTTAATTTGGCAGAGTTCAAGATGGTGGCATAATCCATTTATCAAACTATGTAATATGTATTTGTATTTTGTTTACTCATTAGAAGAATGACGTGATTGTTTTTGAGTGTATTTTTTATTCTCGAAACCTACTACGTACTATTTCCCTCTATGCAGCGAGCCAACTGTGGTTGCTCTTCACTTCTGTTTTATTGCCGCCGCCCTCGACGAATCGGATAGCTCCGCTGGTTCGGTCTTCTTCACTCGGAAAGAGATATGAGGTAACCAACCGCATGATACAAGTTTTTGAGTGTTTCTTCTGCTCGCCGAGAACGTGCACACGGCCGGACAGGGACATACGCACAGGATAGGCCTGGTAAAATAAATTTATGCTCCTAAATGGGTGCTTCTCGCTGGCGCACGCGCGCTATGCATCTTTCGTTTCGCTGAAGGGGTTCCCCCCGGTTATGGGCTTTTCTCTACACGCAGCCCATTTAGAAATGATGGTTTGTTTCGTTCGCTGCCAACTTTCGCTTCGTTCGGGTTACTGGTTACAGTAGACAGAACTAGATATCTCTACTACTAATAAAAGAGCAAACTTGAATTATTCTACAGCCACACCACAAAACCTACATATACCTATTACAGCCACACGATTTGACCAACTAAGCCCAATCTAACCGCTATCATTAATCAAATCGGTGTCTGGTGTGCACGTAGTAATTTGCCTTGACTGACCGCACTCCACCTCCCCGTCCGCCCTCCGCAAGACCACGAGTCCGCGACCGCGACCCCTAAAATCACGACTAATCTGGACGGAAAAAATGGAAACCGGGTCATCGGATCCCCTTGATCCATCAGCAGCCGCGACGCCGCCGCCATCGTCCTCCCGGGGCGATCCCGACTGCGGCCGCACAAGCGCGTTGACGCCACCGCCAGGCAAGAGCACCGCCTCGAGTCCTCCTAGCCAATCGAGGTAGTGAGCCTCACGGGTGAGTGGAGGAAGATGCGGAGCGGGCGCTGACCATGTTCCTGTTTTGGTTCCTCTGTATCATCTTCTCCATCTGGTGTTTGCTATGGGCAGAGGAAAGGGGATGGCGCATGTCCTGGAGCAACAGCCACGATGCATACGGGATCTGGCCGCGGCGGCCGCCGTATTCTACTTTGTATCAAGGGAGTCAATCAGAAATCCTCGGATAGGTAAAAGAGCAACTCCTCTCTCCAAACCCATCCCTTATACATTTTCTTGCTCTGATTATTGAGGTTCAGGTTAGTAGTAAAAATTTGATGTAAGTTGTTCCGATTAGCAGTAAAGGCAACAGCTTTGTGGTTAGTATTTTCAGATGGTCCGTTTCTTAAAGCGGGCATCAGTAGAGGCTGAAGTCACCTATGTCCCCAATAAAACCAGGCGTGAGATACAAAGTTATTAGCTGTATGCTATGTTTTAACTGTTTTTCCCCAGGAGGCTAAAGTCTGTTACTCCTTTGTCGTTCTATTTTTGTTGGGACTGTTTTTTCTTTCTCAGGAGGCGTTTCTCATTCATTGGCTCGCATTATTTTTAGGAAACTCACCACATAGGTTGTAGTATCTCTATATTTGGCTACTGGAGGCATCGATTCAGTCTTTGAAGTTTGGCCTAGACTAATATATACAGTTTTTCCAAATGCAGATCGGATATGAGACGTTGTAGCAGGTTCAATGCTTATTATGCTTAAACGGTAGTCTTAGATCCAACCTCTACATTGTAGACTCATACAGGTTATACTTCTGTGTTGATCAGTAAAAATAGAAGTCATAGAGCTTCTGATCTTAAATGGCCCTAGACTGTATAACGTTGGATCTAAGTTAATGTGCAATTTTGCTACTCTTTCCAGTATATTTACCTATGCTCCTATAGATCCTTATAATTATTGGAATCATGCAAACTGCGGTCTGCCGCTTCATATTTGATAATGATAACATACTTAGGCAATTCGGGTATACATCATTAGTTCAAATCCTACTTCTAATCTAAGAATCTTAAAAAGAAAAAAAGATAAGAGCAGTAGCAATTGGTCTTCACAAAAGGTGGCTTGGGGTCAGCTCAGTATGAAAGGTCAGTCCAATAGTTTTTTTCTTCTCTAACCAAAGTTCAATATTTGAGTTTATTTGTCACCATTTCGTACCTCAGTTTATAATTCTGAACATGTACATTTGTATTTATTGTGATTCACAAAGTGTCATGTTTCAAGCATGATTGCAGACTAGCAGTAATTCAATTGTTGTTTTGGCAGATATATGTGGCATCCGCTGGCATCGTCCCTCTCGCTTGTGACTCAAACAAACATGGATGATTGACACACATCACACAATGCAGACCATGTGGTGTTGCTGCTGTAGAAGTCAGAAGAAACCTTAGCATAAAATTTTACACATGTCATAAGAATCATGGGTGATTTGGAGAAGGGAGAACTAACATGGATTTATTTTTTGACATGCCAAAAATGACTCACATTTCAATTTTGTTGCTCACAAATCAGAGTTAAATATTTGAATAACTGCTCATATCTTATTTGCTTATTTGCAGCCATACGGATGTGCACTTCAAATGAAACTTTCTGGTCTTTTTGGTTTGGTAAATGAGGTACTTTTTTAGTCCCGCCGTACGGAATGAGCAAGGCAAAGAATCTGGGAAAGGAGACTGAATCTGCCAGGTTAGTGGAGGCATACATGGTTGTATTCATCCCATTGTTGATGACAATGAGCTTCAGATTGTAATTTTTGGCACCTAATGTTTGTGATTCTGTATCCTATCCTTTTACAGTGATGTCCTGTGATAGTTATGATTCAATGTATTTATTTTTTGGTGGATAAGTGGATTTATCTATAATTGTTTATTAGCAGGTCCTTGGTTTGTCTAAACCCTTCTTAAGCTTGTGATATTGTCTCCTATGATGATGCCCTTTAAAAGTCTGTCTTCAATATATTTCTATGTTAGTGGATTTATCTAGACTGAGCCAATTAATGGAGACAAGATCTATAATTAAGGAGATTTAGATGTAAAAGAATCATGACAAGATCTTTTTCCAAACTTGATTATTCTGGCCAGGAATTGATCAGTCCCATTTTTCCTGATCATGAGATTTTGAAAATGAGATGTCTAAGAAAATGAGATTTTTCAAGTTAATTTTTTTTGAGGATTTTTGTGTTTGAAATAGAAACGTGCGTGCACGTGCAATCTTACTAGTAGTATAAAGAGTCTGATCTGATTTTCAGTCAGTTTCCGATTGTGGGACTAAAGACTGTTGCCGGGATGGCTTGTTCGCCGGTGCCGCCTGCATCCTTCATTCTCGCGCCGTCGCGCGCGGCGCGCCTGCATGCACGAGATACCTCACACGCCTCGTTCCATGGGAGTTAGAAAAGTCACGCGTGCGTACCATCTTGATTCTTGAGCATGCACGGTGACAAATTGATCAGCTTACTTCCTTTGTACAGACGTTTTGAGTTTTGATTCTTTAGTTTTCTTAGATTTTTTTTTTTTGAACGGTAAAGGGTGCTCAGCACCCAAAGCTGCTTGTATTGCTGTCGGTGGTACACAGTTACAAAAAGACCTAGAAAAGATAAAGATTACAACGATGTCCTGTAAAAGTACAGACGTTTTGAGTTTTGATTCTTTAGTTTTCTTAGATAAGCTAGCTAATACGCTACGTGCGCATGCAAACCACCCATCTTTTCTTTGATTGTTATAAAACACATTGATCGCTTAGCAGCTGCATGCGTATACCTAAAAATGATAAATAATCCATCAAAACTCACAGATAAATTACGAAATACATCATAGGCTAGGCTGATAGGATATGTGACATGTGTGATCATTCGTTCTTCTTTTAAATTACTACTAAATAGGTGCTAATTTTTAAATATAATAAAGTTAGTTTGAATAATACTACATGAGGAAAAATAGTTCACGGTAGAAATCATGACTATCAAGAAGGCGAAAAAATTAACATCCAAGTAATAGATAACGACTACAAAGAAAATGAATTAAGCTACGGAACAAATAAAAACTACATGATGAAAAAACTTAGCCTGCGAAACAAATCATGACTACAAAGGGTACATAAAAATTGTCCGTGTAATAAATTAAAACTACATGGGGAACAAAAACTTTGTCGATGGAACAAATCACAACTACAAAGAAATAACGAAATTTTAGCGTCTATTTAAACAAATTATGACTATACGCAAATTAAGGATACGAGACAAATAAAAACCATGAAAGTCAAATATTTATTCCATGAAAATAAATCATGATTACAAAGAATAAAAAAATCAAGCGTCTGTGGAACAAAGCACGACTATAGATGGGACAAAAATTTAGGCCACAGAACAAATCAAGACTATACAAGAAAAATTTGCGGAATAACTCATGACTAAAAAGAAATAATAAAAGTTTAGCATCCGCGAAACAAATCATGACTACAGAGACAAGAATTTTTTTGTCCACGGAACAAATAAAGACCAGATGAAGAACACATATTTAATCCATAGAACAAATCGGGATTACAAATAAGGAATGCAAATTGGGTGTCCGCGGAACAAATAAAAACCAGATGGAGAACAAATATTTAATCCATAGAACAAATTGGGATTACAAATAAGGAATGCAGATTGGGTGTCCGCGGAACAACCCACGATTATATAGTGAACACAAACTTAGGCCATGGAATAAATCAAGACTAAATGGGAACAAAAAATTGGTTTGTGGAATAAATCAAAACTAAAAAGAAGGAACAAAAATTTAGTATCCATGGAACAAAATGTGACTATATAGAGAACAAAAATATAGGTGGTGGAACAAATCAAGACCAAAAGGAACAAAGTTTAGTCCACGGAATAAATCACGAGTACAAAAGAAGGAGAAACATTTGTCATCCGTGGAACAAATCACAACTACAAAGGGTACATAAATTTAGGTCGCGAAACAAATCAAGACTATATGGGGAATAAAAATTTAGGCCGCAAAACAAATAACAACTACAAAGAAGGAACAAAAAAATAGCATATGCTAAACAAAAATATGACTCCAAAGGGAACAAAACTATCGGCTGCGGGAACAAATAAAGACTACAAAGGAACAAGATTTTAACCTCCACGAACAAATCATGACTGTAAAGTGATCACAAATTTAGCCTATGGAATATACTAGGTAGGAGGGAAACAAATTTTGTCGGCAGAACAAATCATCACAACAAAAGATAAAATATAGCGTTGTTTGCGGGAGAAATCACGACAAAAGAGGAACAATAATTTAGAGTATTCTTGCGAGAAATCCCGACTACAAAGGAGAACAAAAAGTTTAGTCCACGGAGTGATGGAACAACTCACGACTACAAAAGGAAAAAAATAGACCAAGTGAAAAAAGAAAATGGAACAATTCACAATTATAGATGAAAATGAAAATTGAGGTCGGTAGAGCACATTGCACTACAAAGGGAATAATAAATTGGATTAATGGATAGTCTGAAACAATGGAATAAAAAACCATGCCTAAACAAGAACCATACGAAATTAACCCAAGAATAAGAATTGAAAAAGGGGAAATAACACAAAAAGGAGAAAAGGAATACAAAACTAAACGGAAAAAGGAAAGATATCACGCTAAAAGTAAAGAAATATATCACAGAGATGGAAAATTAAAAGTATTTATTAAAGTAAAGAAAATAATAAAAATGAACATGAGAACAAAAAATCAAGGAACAAAATATAGTGAGGATAATTTTTAAAAATAAAGTGGAACAAATATTTCTAAAAAAGGAACAAATATACACATCTGGGAACAAAAAAAGAAATATATCACAGGTAAAGAAAAAAAGAAAAATGAACATGAGAACAAAAATTCAAGGAACAAAATTTAGTGAAGATAATTTTTAAAAATAAAGTGGAACAAATATTTCTAAAAAAGGGAACACATAATGCACATCTGGGAACAAAAAAAAAGAAATATATCACAGAGATGGAAAATTAAAAGTATTTATTAAAGTAAAGAAAAATAAGAAAAATGAACATGAGAAAAGGAACAAAATTTAGTGAAGATAAGTTTTAAAAGTGAAGTGGAACAAATATTTCTAAAAAAAGAACAAATAATGCACACCTGGTAACGAAAAAAGAAATATATGACAGAGATGGAAAATTAAAAGTATTTATTAAAGTAAAGAAAAATAATAAAAATGAACATGAGAACGAAAAATCAAGGAACAAAATTTAGTGAAGATAATTTTTAAAAATAAAGTGGAACAAATATTTTTGAAAAAAGGAACAAATAATAGACATCTGAGAACAAAAAAGAAATATATCACAAAGATAGAAAATTAAAATTACTTATGAAATAAAGAAAAATAAGAACAAAATTAAAAAAGAGTGAAAGAAACATATGAAATTAAAATTAATAAAGAAAAAATCTCACTAAATCTTACGTAGACTAGAACAGACTAGATCAAATGAGTCCCGTCAAAAGCTATGCTACCTATGAAAAATCGAAAGAAAACTAATCACGCTGGAAATGTACCTTTAGAACAAGCTAGCACAATCAAGTGACTTGTTATTAGCAAGGTGCCTTTTGCTTCACGAGCGCGTCAAGCCTACCAAATTAATAGCGAACGAAACGAGGCACACAGTTAAACGGGCCAAGCCCATAATAAAATGCTTCAGCGAAACGGTGTTTCCTAGCGCGCGAGCGCTACCGAATCGATCCGTCCTAAATTGAGCAAATTTTTTATCACAAGTGGGGATTGCAAAAAAAATTTAGAGGTGTGCCCACCCTCTAATTGTTTTCTGCGTCCGCCACTGCACACAGACACACACCGCAGTGGGCGATCGACTTGTTCTAGCACACTGTTCCGTCGAAAGAATCGATAGAGAAGGAATAGATTTTTGTGTTGTACACCAATCTTTTATTTAGTTATGAAACAACTTTTTCAATAATTGTCTAAATTCTCCTATAAATGATACTAAAAAAAGACCCGCCTCCTCAGCCCATCCCTGGGTCGTTCGATGAGGTTGTATCTGTACGTCGTTTTTACCTCCCCAATTGACTACGGTCGTTGGATGTATCTACTCTTTCGCTCACATTTTTTTTTTGCGGGCACTCTTTGGCTCACATCTGTAAACAGTTCAACCGACTATGACACTCAGGTCCATCTAAAGTGGAACCGCGTGTATCAATTTTCTGCATATGAGCCCAGGATCCCAAACTACAGTCCCCATGAGAAAGGAAAAAAAAAACAATAATACCAACTAGCAGATGCGAGAGCATACTTGAAAAGACAAACCACTTTGCTAACACCTCATATTCCTCTATAATTTCTATTTAGTTACGCTATGCTAGATAATCATACTCTATGAAACTATATTAAGATACTTGTCACACTTGCATATCCTCTACTAAGATGTTCAGTAACAAAAAATAGGCACACGCACTCTGTCCTAAATCTAAATGACACAAATTATACCTGGGATGCATGTGATTTATCAATATTTATACTTTCTTTGATTTAAATATAATTCAGCTAAACCCATGTCAAAAATTAAGAGTTGGAAAATAACATGATTCTCGGTACAAAGCATGTGCTTACCTCAACAATGAGACAATTAATGTGCAAAACAATCAGCTTCAAGTTACAATATTACATGCGGTCAAAATAATGTAGTTAGATACAACAACTAAAATGTAGTTCAAATTTTTTGATAGCGTATCAATGTAACAGAAATATTTAATATTTTGTGAGATGACACGAAATAATAATGGTTAGTATAAATAAGTGAAGATCACAAAAAACAACTAAGTGCGACCCCCTAAGAAGGATCGTTGGGATAGTTATTCGTGATGTCCGTCTATCGCGGACGGACGCTCTGGGTGCTCACATCACTCTATGTCCGGTATGATGTGGGTGGCTTAGGTAAGGGACGAAAAAAGAGATCGCGAGGAAGAGGAAAAAAGGTCATGCCCTAGCAAAACCATCATGTGTTGTTGCCGACGTCGCCTCTTGTAATCTCGCCTTCTCCACCTCTCCACCACCGCCTCACTGGACCATTGCGACCTCCTCCCACGCATAGGGTCGAATAGATGTGGCGCCCCCTTCCTTGCTGGCGCTCGATTTCTAGCCGCGATGTGCGAGAGGATAGAAGGAGCGCTGGCCATAGTGGCGTTCTTCGTCCGCTTCACCGACTAGGTGCTAAACCTTCCTAGTCTAGAAGGCTCCACTAGGTGGGGAATCCATGGGACGGTGGCAGCACTGTAGTGCGATGAATGTATTTTTGAAGCATGTTTATTTAATATTTTTGTATTACTAGTGTTAGGATTTTGGCATTTTAAAAAACAATAGGCTAGAAAAAAGGCGAAGTACTCTTTGAGAGTAATGTAACCGCTTCCAATTACCATATTCCACCACACTATCAGTATCCACCTGAACCTGCAACGCAATGAAGGCCACACGAGAGACCAAAGGGAGCATCGAGTCACTAGGCGAGGGCAAATCCTTGTTATCGCACGAGGGCGCGGGTAGGGCGACTTGAGCCGCAACCCATTAATTCATTAGCGCCATGTTTCCGTTTTTCCGTAGTTTTTTTTTGGTTTTTCCCTTCTTTTTCACCGGTTTGGGTTTCGAGTTTTTTAACTACTTGGAATTTAAACTTTTTTCAAGTTTGAACAATTTTCATAATAGAACATTTTTCGGACTTGAACAATTTTAAAATCTGATTTTTTTTCAAGTTTGAACAATTTTTGGATTTGAACATTTTTCAAATTGAACAATTTTAAAATCTAAAGAATTTTCGGATTTGAACAATCTAAAATCTGAACTCTTTTCGAATCTAAACAATTTTCGAATTTAAACAATTTATTAGTTTAAAACATAAAACAGAAATAGAAAAATAGAAAAATTGTAAATGTTCAAATCTTTTGATGCGGGCTCACTTACAAGGTTTACATTGTACAGACCAGAAATAGCACACGCGGAGATCTTCGCCGTTGGCTGGCGATGAATTTTAGGCCGTTCGCCGCCGCAGCCGGACGGCCAACGCGCGGCGCGCGCGAGGCGCACGAGCCGTCGTCGTTGTGGTGGTTCGGTAAGAGACGGAAGGCCGGGGCCCCACGCACCGTTTCTGTTCTGTTTGTACTGGTTTTTCGTTTTCAATTTTCACCGATTGAGTATCACGTGCTGGGCAATTAACGTGCGAGGGAATGAATGAGGCAGGGACATGATATCCTTTCGGAGAATTTCGATCTTCGTAAAAATCCTACTCTGAATCCTTTCGGAGTACGTTTTCATCGTCACTTGCAGAGACTCAGTAGTAGGAGTACGTATTATGTGCAGCGAGTTATTTTTGGTTCATTTTCACTTCTGTTTCATTGCCTCCGCCTGATGACCTGGATGCAATCCTCTGGTCGTGTCTCCTTCACACTGAAAAAATAGGGGGCAATTCGCAAACAAAAGTCTGTTAAACTAACGGTTACAATCATGGATTGACAAAAACCCTCGTGTTTCTTCTGTTCATTGAGATGGTACACGGGCACACACCGTAGTTGCCGAACAACTGTTCAAGCGCCCAGTAGCAGAGGCAGCAAATTTTTTAAGGTATGGCCAACTCAGGTAGCCATGTACACATAAACATTGAATAAAGTTTTTATGGGTAACAAAGCATGGATAGTATGAAGTTGGAAAATTTTAAGATGTGGCGGAGGCTAAACCTTGCCAGATTGCTGCCTCCGCCACTACAAGCGCCATGTTCCATAAGGGAAATCCAAAAAGAAGGACTGCATTTTTGTGTTGTGTACCACGTGATTTCAATTCCAAGTGCATATGAGATTAGGATCCAAAACTGCACTCCCCATAAGAAAAGGAAAATATGCGAGAGCATACTTTTGAAAGACAAACCGCTTGCTAACACCTCATATTCCTCTAGATTTTCCAGCTAGTTACGCTATGCTAGATAATCATACTCTATGAAACTATATTAAGACAGTTGCCACACTCACATATCCTTATGTACTAAGATGTTCAATGACTAATAATAGACACAAGCACTCTATCTTAAATCCAAATGGCACAAATTATACCTGGGATATATGTGATTTATCAATATTTATACTTTCTTTGATTCCAATATAATTCAGCTCAACCAGTGTCCAAAACAAAAGGTTGGAAAATAACACGATTCTCGATACAAAGCAAGTGCTTACCTCCACAATGAGACAATTGATTTGCACAACACTGAGCTTCAAGTTACAATATTACATGCGGGCAAATGATATAGTTAGATACAACAAAGAAAGCATAGTTCAAATATTTGGACAGTGTATCAATTCAGTAGACTTAAGTAATAATGTTTAGTACAAATATGTGAAGAACATTTGCTTTAACTTACACCCTAGCCCACCATTAAGCTAGGTGCAGAGTTGAAAAACAACAGATCTCCGGATTGTATATATTGTGGGTTTGATGTGATGGTAATTGCCCTAGAGGCAATAATAAAGATTTTATTGTTCATAATTAAATATTTATATTTTATGCTATAACTGTATATTGGTTCCGAATATGAGGTTCTAAATTCGAAGCCCTAGAAGATCTTTGCATCAAAACTCGAGAAACTATGCAAGCTGGGAACACTGACTCATGGAACAATTGTTAGGATGATCTCCAAAGGAACAAGCCCAACGGCTCGTCCGACCCTTTCTCTCGTGCCGTGATCGGGGGCGTCCAACCTCTTCATGGTTGGTGGGCCCCTGTGACAGCGCTATAATAAAGGGTGGGGGCCGGGGCACGCAGTACGAGGTTCACCGTGTTGCCTCTCAACCCACCAACACTCCCTACCGATCTAGGGTAAGCGCTTGGTCACGGGAAGTCCACCACCGCCGCCACCCTCACTCACTCACGCTCACGCCGTCGCCCATCGCCATGGCCTCCGGCTCGAGTTCATCGAGCTCCGGTGCAAGTATTCCTCTCATATCTCCTTCTCTCTCTCAGATACATGATGCATAGACAGTACCATACCAATTTGATCTAGCCTAGCAGTTCAACAATGGTGGGGAAATGATGCTTTTACTATTAAAAAAAAGCATACATGGCTCTGTTTGGTTTTCAACCAGCCCCTCCTCATTTTTATTGGATTTGGAAATCCTCTTGCCAGGCCAGACATCAATTCTTCTTCTAGACACTGCTCCACGATAGATTAAACACGAGGAATCTTCTGGGAAGAAAGCAAATGCAACTACAATGTTAAAACTGTGTAACTTTGGGATGCAACCTGAAGAAACTCTATTGCACTTATTCTGGGAATGCCCTTTTGCAAGTAAATTTTGGAATTTCATATGTCCTCAAATATCAAAGGGTCTACCTGTCTTAGAAGCACTATCAGATATTAAAGATAAGCTCCAGGTTCCATTCTATATGGAGTTAATAATTTTGGCTTCCTCGAGTATTTGGATAATAAGAAACAACAAGATCTTTGAAAATACCAGGCCAACTTTCAACACTTGGAATGCAATTTATTACCAAGAGCTCAAATTGGTGGGCTATAGAATCAAGAAGAAATATGAATCGGATTTTAAAGCTTATAACCAGAATCTAGAATAGTAGTTTTTTCTCCTTTTATTTCTTCCCACTCTCTCTTTTGTAAATATTTTGTACATTCTCTTTATTAATAAAATTGCATTGGGGCTCTATCCTACTGTTTTACCTTAAAAAATATGAGATTTGGGTGAAAACCTACATGCGTGAAATAGTAAATAACAAAGAGTTCCCTAATCTTGCCTCTAAGATAAGTTTGCATATTATCTGATAGTCTTATTTTTCTAACTATGATCATAAGTAAGTTGTTACGAGGTTGTCGATAATAAATGGGAGCATATTATTCGAGGAAAACCTCCGAGGAGGCCGATGAGACCCTCCAAGCCTGACTCGCTCTTGTAGCGCCGCTTCTCCTGGAGGTTGTTGATCCAACACGTAGGTGCCACCATGATTTCTAAAATCTACACAAATTGCCATCTGAATTCTTAGTTAAACGATTTTTCTTCTCATAATACCGACCTGAAAAATACGGGAATACCGCGAATGGCACATAGAGAGAGATAGAGAGATGATTTTTTTTTAGATGAATAGCGTGATGATTGTTACAGTAATCAATATAGGACGACGTACCGTTCCTCGTAGACAAGTCGGCTTGGACGCGAACGCAATCACGGGAGCAGGGGTTGGCGCCATTGGCGGATCGGACCGCACACATGATGGACGTAGAACCTACGACGTGTCGGGTGTCGGGTGTCTCTCTTCACAGCCCATCTGAAACGCAGTTTTCACTGCAGTTTCGTCCTACAGCGGTGTAGCTACTAGCTAGCATTCTCTTGCGAATCTTTATACAGGCGGAGAACAAAAAAAAGAGGGCTGCAGGTTGTCCTGCACTTGATGAGCAACCGCTCTCACTGAGTCACTGACCACCTGGGTCGGAGCCTCCTACCATCCAATGGAAGGATTCAGGCACATCGTTTTACTTTGAGTCTGACGAACAACACTTTGCAATAAAAAATTCATGGCCACGATGTCCGACAAATCAAGATACGGAAATTTTGTGTGTAATAGTAATGGCCCGTCCAAAAGCTACATGGCAGTACGCATTCCTTAAGAAAATCACTGCATCAGAACACACGAATAGTCAAGCTTTTTTTGAAAATACACGAACAGTCAAGCTACTATGGTATTCAACCGAACAAAACTAAAATCAGGCTAGGCGCGAACCGAGGGGCCGAATACGACCTGCCTTTTTTATTACGCTGCGGTTGAATCAATCTAATCCATAATGCACACAAGTACCTACGCTGTACATACAGAGCAAGCTCGCCTGAATCTTTCTAGCTCCGCACCTTCCAACGAGAGATTGCACGAACGCAATACACTACATTGTTATAGGCTTTGGTCTCCAGGGCTCATGGCATAGAGGTAGCCATGGTATTAATGTCTACCAACGATGCGCTTGTTTGTTTTGCTCCGATATCTCATATGAAGTGCCTAAAGGTAATCTGTATAACAAATCATGCATGGCCGTCTCTCGCAAACCTCGTCCATTTATATGGATGTGAATTCCCTGCAGTAGTGGGTAGTTCATCCAATTTTCCCTTGTGGTCATGCATGTGTTACACATCAAATGGTTTGTACAACACTCGTGATGCTTTATGCCATATTCTTTTAATTACAAAGCCATTTATATTTTCATTTAGGGGAATGCACAACATGTGTTTTCGTACCTCTTCACGAGTCTTTGGATGGACAACAGTTGGAAGAATCAGTATGACCAATTTGGATCCCATACGTGACAGTTAGTATGGTTGTATCTGTACGAATCAGTATGATTTTGGACTTTAGCCTTTTCCTCATTCTCCACCGCTTGTAGTTGCCCCGTGCTCGTCGCGCACCACTCATCTTGTCCCGTACCTCGTCGGCGTCAAGTGATACGTAGCGTGCCCTCGATGGCAGTGGCCGGCATGAGTGGTTGCACGCCCTAGGTGATGCCATCAAAGCGAAAATGCACCAGCCTGCTTGTCGCTCACCGCATTTTTTTTTAAAAAAAGGGTGTCTTCGGTCTCTGCATCAAAGTGATGCATACGATCATTTATTAAAAATAAATTACATCACTCAGAATTACAAATAGTATCTCAATTTAAAGATTATTCAAATTTGAGGACGAAGTATGGTGTCTCAGACTAAGAAGTTTATGGAAGATGAAAAACTAATATAATCTAACTACTATGTTAACTCGGTAATGCTGGACTTACGAATGATTTTGTTACGGATTTGATCTACGGACTGATGTGGCAATCGTTGGTGAAAAGGGGTGATAAAAAATCATCTACGGGCTGATGTGGCAATCGGTGGTGAGATTTTTTTTTGAAACAACTGCACAGACTCTCCAATCGGGCTGCCTCGGTAAGAATAATTTCGTAGGTGTATCATTGCTCATATTAACCGGCATACTTTGATTACAATGGAAAAAGTAGAAACTTGCTGTTAATCTAGATGTTGTACCGGAATATTTCATCACCCCAAGAAGACATATATAATTTGGGTACTTTGTTGAACCAAGTAGATAGGTGACATTACATAATTTTTAAATAGGGGCAAAAGCTTTGCTCCAATCAATTAATTAAGAATAAAAGAATTATTTTGATTAATGAATAAAAAATTAGACAAAATCAATTAGAATAAATCATAAAAGAAACAACCTACAAACCAACAAACACTCACAACCTACAACAACCTTAAACTTTTTTGTTCCAAGAGAGATTCGTTCGTTTTGTGTGGATTTAATCCACGTATGGAACCAATCCAGGTTTGGATTGGGTTGATCCCTTACCATCACCCAATCCATATCAGACTAATCCCTGTCAAACTCCTCCAAAATATACATGTTCGGTTAAGCCACCTGGATCTGCCAACGATCCAATCGCTGTCGTATTCGCCTCGCCCTCTGCTCCCTGGCTCGCGTCATGGAAATTTTTCCACAGGCCTGGTGGGGTGAAAATTTATCCAAACCAAATAAGAAGAGTTGGACGGGATGGATTGGGCTAAGATTCCCGCCTGGGTGTAAAGGAAGACCAAATTTTTATGGGCTGGAAAAAAAACTCGCCGGGCTGAAAAACCAGAATTGGGCGGGCAATCCAGATCAATCCCTCCCTCCCAGGGATTAAACGAACAAGGCCCGAGGAGGATTTTGTGGTGACACAGACAATTGATTTTCACAAATAACTTTGGAGAACATCAAATCCATCTGGCTCTCACTTTCCTCTATCAACTTGAAGGATCTCCAACATCTAGCCATGGCATGCTTGTTTGTTTTTCCACAATATCCCAATATGTCACATTAACTCCATAGTAGTTTGGACGTTACAATTCGGAAACCAAATTAGTAGTAATAACTATGATAAAGGCATGTCTCTGCCTAACCATCTCACAAATTTATATTGAAAGAAAGATGCATTTGCCTTACTAGCCAGCTCATCCAATTTTGCATTGTTGTCATACATAGGTCGTGTGCATTCACATGTAGTTTATGATATATACATGTAGTAGAACGTCACGAGGTTGCTGCTAATCAAGATGTTCCAGAACTTGATTGTTACTTCAACATACGCTTTGTCAACATGCTCTGCTCAACTCTATAGCAGTGAACTTAGCTAAACTTTATGTGAGGGATTTAGCCAAAACCAATGATAGCGTATCGCAATTTAACGCAGTATATCATGAGACCAGCAGTTCATTCGGTCACAATTACCATCAAAACAATAAGAAAAAGTAAAACTAGGTACGGCCCAACGTGCTGCGATACAACAAAGCAAGCAAGCAGTTCCTGCCCAATTCTTATCATCAGTTTCTAACAATCGCATCGAAGCTGTAACAACCAAGATGATTCGTTTCAAGCGACGACTATGCCTGCTGCATACTGGTGGCGTCGCCGTGGCGCTCCATGACCCTGCGCATGGCCAGCGCAGCCGCCTCGCTCGCCCGGAGCGTTCCACTCGCCATGATCGTCGCGAACTCCTTCATCACTTCTTCCTGCACCTTCCCCCTCGCGTTCCCGAGAGGGTCAGCCACGGTTGCCGCCGCCGGGGCGGATTTCTCTTGAGTCTCCTTCTCCACCTTCTTATCTTCCTGCTTGGAAGAAGAGTCCGAAGCTGTAGTAGTGCTAGCGGGAGCTTTGCTGGCCGCCGCCGGCGTGACAGAGACCGACTCGGGCGTGGGCACGAACTGCGTGGTCTGCGGCGCGGCGTTGTTCCGGAGCGTGGCCTCGAGGTTCTGTATCATAGGCATGATGACCGGCCCCATGGGGCTGGACATGACCTCTTGGGGCAGGCTGAGGATGTAGTCGGGGATGGCGGCGCCGACGAGGAACTGCGCCACCTCGTTGCTGAAGTTGTTGCAGTTGTGGGTCATGAGGCGGTAGGTCTCGGCGGTGTAGCGCGGCGCGATGTCGCGGAGGTAGTCCTCGAACACCTCCCGCGGCAGGTGCGTGACGCCCAGGTCGACGACGCGGACGGGCCGGCCGTACTGCGTCGCCCCCGCCGCCGTCGACTGGATCCCGCCCCCGAAGAAGTACTCGTTGCCGTACACCACCACGCCCGTGTGCCTGGAGGGAGAGATCGGATCGGGCCGAGGTCAAAATCGAATGTATTTGGATCGTAGAAACGGGTCACGCACGATTCGGGTGCGGTGGGAGGGGAGGGGATTGGTGGCTTACCAGATGGCCTCGATGGGCTTGCCGAGGAAGGAGGTGGAGAGCTGGCGCGCGAGGCCGTTGCTGAGGTCGTACACGTTCAGCGACACCTTGTGCCCCTCCTGCGGCCATTGACGAGCAAGCAAGCGTCAGATCTCGAACAGATTCGATTGGTCGCGAGCCGCGGCCGCGCCGTACCGAATCGAAGGGGAAAATGATAGGACTGTTACCTCAGCCATTATCGCGCAGAGAATCGCAGCCGCAGACGTTCGAATCTGGAGGAGGATGAAGGCGGCGGCGCCGGAGAGGAAGACGAAAGTACGGAACACGCGCGGATCTGGGAGCGCGACAGAACAGAACAGAACAGACTAGGCGGAAATACAGAGAGAGGCGTAGAGGCGGGAGCGATACGAAATAAATAAATACGGGGAGGGCTTAAATTAAACCGCAGAATTAATGGCGGAAGGTTCTGGATCCGTTCCGGAGTCTAGCTTGCGGTGCTCTCCCAGCCGTCGGATGCGGGTCGAAGATTCCTGAGCTTGTCGGGATGGGACGGGAATCTTCTAGAAGGAGGCTGGTTCGTTGCGGACCGGGTCAGAGGTCCGACGCGTGGCTGGTTGGCAGAGGCAGCGGTTGCGTGCGTCCAGGTCCGTCAGTCAGATTTAGGCTCGTGATTGTTCGCGAATCTGTTCAGACGGCGACGGCGGAAACGTGCTATGTGTGACGTAGGGAGACGCCTCACTTGTGATTTCCAAAGTAATTTGATGACAAATGGACACATAATCACGCACGTGTAGGGAAATATGCAGAAAATAGTGAGATGACCTCGGTGGGCACACGCACTTTGAAGCATTGATCTCGTACATGTAAACTTCTGAAAGGTGGAAAACACAATGATATACAGAGTGATTATGAAGCTCCAAACAACCACACGGAGATCGAAATTTGGCATCGAACGACGACGACCTAGCTAAAGAGTGGTCTCGTGCTTGTGCATATAGAACCTCGAACCAGTTGATCCTGGAGCGCATTGTGTTGTATTCTCTTGATGAATTTCAACTTCCCTCCACCAGACTACTATCACACACTCGGTTGTTTCTCTTCAAAATACATGGAGGGCCTCCTTCTATATCTCGACATTACGCACCTCACATTGTAGAGCGCAGCTGATATTCATGTTTGTCAATGAAAAAGCTTGTTTGTTCTCCCCCTATATCTCAATATTGTTACGTATTGGCTTTGTCAACCAGCGCCAACTATCAAGTTTCATTAGATAAACAACTAAGAATGGCTTCAACTTGTAGAACAAAAGTTGCATGGCCTCACCAATTTATACTAAGAGATGACACTACGTGTGAAGCACTAGCAATATTATTCAATTTGGCCCTGCGGTCATACATATATTGATGTATATTCACACATAGTTGGTGCTATTATTTCTTACCGAACTAAATTGCTCTTGGAGGAAACACCACATGAGTGTTTGAATCTAAACAGTTTCCTTAATCGGTCTTTGGTGGTACACAAATAAATAATAGCAATCTATTTGGGTCTGGGGTCACAAAGAGGACCAGTATGACTCGAAGAGAAATAAGCGGTCAAATAAGCACGAATATATATGAATATGCAGAAAATATTGAGGACATCGGTGGGAACACGGACTTTGAAGTATTGATCTCGTATATGTGAACTTTTGAAAGGAGTAATGCAATATATTCACTTCGTTCCAAATAAATTGTCTCAACTTTGTCAAGATGTGCATGTATTAAAAAGTGTTATAGTCTGTAAATACATGCAAATCTAGATAAAGTTGAGACAGTAAATTTGAAATAAAGAAAAAAATCTCGTAAACATGCCAAGAGTCAAATTGTTTAACGCTCATTACTCTTGTGCCTGCATGCCATGGGTATCTCACGCATTGTGTGATTGACTTCTATCATTTTATTCTTGACACCGGGAATTAATTTGTTGTTGATGTACGTTGCATTTTAACTTTAGTCTCTAACAATTTTGCTTGCTTAGTTGATGCGCGCGCAGAGGTTGCTCTCTCGCCGACAATAGAGATACCAACTTTTGTTACCTTGTACTACCTTCTTTACAAAACATACTTCATACATAGATGAGCGAGAGCCATACAAACAACATAATTACAATCATGATAAATGTTGACAATCCTAGCAAATGCGAAGTTTCCATTTGGTGCACATCCAAGATAGAGTCAAAGTTAGGCATCCAACATCAACGACCGAAAGTTCGATAAAGTGATATTGTACTTGTACATGTAAGACTACAAAAACGACTTGGTTCGACATGGTTCTCTTCTTGCTTTGTTCTCTCATTCCAACGACTTGGTTCGATAGGGTTCTCTTATTGCTTTGTTCTCTCATTCCATTCCATCTTCCCTTTGCTAGACTACAATCACATTAATTCTCGATTCTTTCTACCAAATAGCTTGTAGGTTTGCTCCTTTTGGTTGTCACTTTTCCATCTCGACCTTACGCAGACTGATCGTAATGTTTGGGAATTAAAGGCTTGTCTGTTCTTCCACGATATCTCACCATGTCACGTATTAGTTTTTTCAATCGTACCAATTATCAATTTCCAAGACAAACAGCTAAGAATGACTAAAGAGCGACATGTAGAACAAAAACGCATGACCCCACCAATTTATATTGAAAGATGACACTAGGTCTGAAGCAACAGCTCGATCATCCAATTTGACCATGCGGTCATACATAGATTGATGTATATTCACACATCGTTGGTGAGTGTATTTCTTACCAAACCAATCTTCTCCGGGAGGAAACACAACTTGAGTGTTTGCATTCTTTAAAGTTTTTATTTGGTGATGCAACGAAAGTACTACTCCCTCCTTCTCAGTTTATTAGGCCTGCACGTCTATCTAAATTGTCAATTTAGTCTATATAATATAAACTATAAATCTAAAAATTATACCGCTGGAAAGTATAAAAGCTAAAGTTTTTTATGGTATATTTTTTGTAATATATATGTTATATTGACTTGGTTAAATTATCAACCTAGAAGTACGTGTAGGCCTAATAAACTGAGAGGGAGGGAGTAACTAACATTACTTTATTCTAAAACTAGAAAAATACCCCGCGTGTTGTGGCGGGAATCATTATCTTTCAAATAAAAACCTAATATTGAATGACCAAGTGTAAAAAGTAACTGGAATTACAAATGATACTGCAAATAAAATACTGCAAGACATCGATATTGTAATATGAAGGTAGGTATTTCAGAACAATGACATGTATAGGGCGCATTTATATCGAAGTAGTACACACGATACAAAACTCACCTCACCTATTACAGTTTTCACTTCACCATACGTATAATCATGCTACATCACAGAAGAAAGGTCAACTACAATCCTTGTTAGAGCAAAACACACAGCGGAGAACTCGTAAGATTTTTAATAATGCAAAGCTCCATAAAACGAAAGAGTGTATATGTTCACCTGATTGACCGATCGATATATACTGATATACATAGAGAGCATAGGCGCGGCTAACCGGTCTTGCTCAGCTCGACCACGGAAAAAATCATGATTGCAAAAAAAAATCATATTTTCTGCCCTTGGCATATTTATCTGAACATCTGGCATATTTTCTTTTCCGAGAGGCTGAACCATGATTAAAAAAATCATCTCCAGGATGCGATGGCTGATCAGCTGGTACATACGATAATCTGTTGTGACCATGCAGAGAGTTGATTTTCGTACCTTCATCCATCTATGAGTATTAGAAACGATGATCAGTTTACATGGGAGCTGCACCCAGAGACGGCCGCGCTGCATCATGCAAGTTGTTGATGCGCCTATCACCTTCCAGATGTAGACTGTAGAGAGGCGTCTACGCATCAGCGGAAGCACACGGCAGAACGGGTGCTTGGCGGCTTGGCGCTCCAGGTGATATCACAGACCGTAGGCAGACGAAAAGGCATGGTGGAGGAGAAGTCAGCCAGGCCAACTCACGCGGAGGGGATTGGGATTTAATGGAGTAGAGGAAGGGAAAAAGATGAAGAGGGGGAGACGAAAAGGAAGTAGTGTAATGGACGAAATAAAGATAAGACGACTTGTAGCCGAAAATCTGAAAAATACGTGTTGGTGCTGTGTTTGTGACAATGGAGACACACAATGAACGGATGGATAAACATAATCGGATGGCTAGGAATATACGATGATGTGGATGCGTTGCATGTCAAGATAGACAACATAAATGACATGCTAGTGGGGTTTTGCTTTATAAGAAGTATAGATTAGTAACAACCATTTTAATATAGTTATTTACGTGTCATCTTTCTAGTGTCAGGTACATCATGGTAAAGTCGTCTAATAGTTCTAGAAAACTTAGGCTGATAGTTTTGAATGAAACTTATGATATTTCTAACTTTCTATAATAATCACACAACTTTAAACAGTAATTTTCTTCATCTCCTTGAGGCATGTGGACGCTAACTTTTGTATAACTGGAGGAGGAAGAGGATGGTGATGATCACGCATGCCGAAACAAGTCCACTTCCCATAGGGTGTGGAACATCAGTTACACAAAAAACAAAGATTTGACGAGATTTAGATACTTTATTGACATATGAACAAATGGAACAGATAAACAAGATCATTGAAGAAATCCAACATAAGAAATTCTAGTCTTTTAGTCTATGTAGTTGTCTATTCGCTTATGAAATATATAAAGATTTATGGTATTTATTTGTGTGAACTTGTATGGTACTTTGCAAGGATAAGTTATAATTTTATCCATGATATAGTTGCTAAAATATGTCGAACTGGTAGTGGAGTACTCTTTGCAACTAACTTCTTGATGACATGCACTAGTTAAAAATTCTTATAGGCGACATCTTATTGGTAGTGTATTAAGAAAATATCAGCGACAAGGCAAACATGTACTACGAGTGGTGTGTCAAAAATCTAACATGTCACCAATGTTAGGCGCACATTTGTTTGGCGTCGCGGAAAAATACGGGCTTGTTTGTTTCCCAGCCATAAGTTTTTTTTTTTTGAGATTAAGAGATACTTATATAGCAGAAGGGGTAACAGCGTTTCTGTCACGGGTTACAAAGTCCCACACAGGGTCTGGTAGCTGGTCGCGCCAGATACAACTTCCTAAAGATCTTCCCAGCTTAGCTAGGATGTCAGCCACCCTGTTGCTCTCTCTCTCTCTCTTCACGTGAACCACCTGATGCTCGTCAAGCCTAGACAACAGTGAATCTGCTTCTTGGAACGAAGCCCAGATTCTAGACCTGTCGTTACTAGGTGATTGCAGAGCTTTACAGACCGTGGCACAATCAAGCTCGATGATCGCCCGCTTGTGGCCATGGTCCACCATCAGCCTCAAGCCCAGCAGGATTGCTTTCAGTTCCGCCTCCTCAGCGTCGTCGCAGTTGTTCATCGGAGAGCAAGCGGCGAGAAGGACCTTCCCGCAGTGGTCTCTAATGACCGCGCCCGCCGCGCTTGGCTTTCCCGAGCCAATGAAAGAGGCATCAGTGTTCAGTTTGATCCAGTTCAAAGGAGGCGGCTTCCAGCAGCTTTGGGTGTCGGGCCTGCGGAGAGGCGCCGGCGCCGGTTCCACGTAGAGTGGCGCTTTACCTTTGATGTCATCCGCGGAGCTACTCGAGAAATCGAGTCCAGCGGCATGCGACAGGAGGAAGGAGACAGAGCTTGCGATAGATTCCCTGCCTTGCTGGTGGACAATATCATTCCTTAGGTGCCAAGCTCGCCAGAGCAAAAACAGCAATCTATCTCTGGACAGTTCATCAGTGTTACTGAGACACACTAGCAGCCAGTCCTTTCCGGTTAGCCTGAGAGCGTGGTCGGAGGGGAGGTTCCAGAACTCCCGCATCGCAGACCGCAGGCCAGCAGCTTTGGTGCACAGGATGGTAGCATGGTAGGCATCTTCAGTACCATTCCCGCAGATCTCCCAGCCATAAGTTGTTTAGCTTGTGTTTGGTTTTTGCAGCACTTGTAGTTTCCCACTTGTCACAGAGATAATTTTTTTGCCAACTTTTGCCAAAGTTTGGTTTCCAATTTCTTAGCCACACTTTGTGGCTGCCATACTTTACCAAACTTTGGCTTGACAAATTGTGACTGGGAACCAAACATGCCCTTAAGTGGCATGTAAAAATTGAGCTAGGGTTGTAGAACATAATGATAATAGTCTCGATATACATATTGATTATGAGGCTAACCAATGTTCCAATTTAGTGGACACTCAAGCTCCAAACACTAATAAGGAGATCAAAATTTGGCATCCAACAACAACGACTTAAAGAGTGACCTCGTGCTTCTGCATGTAGAACCTCAAACCGATTGATCGGGGAACATATTGTGCTATACTCTCTCATTCAATTCCAACTTGCATCCACTAGGCTAGTATAACATTCTCGATTGTTTTTGTCGAAATATTTGCAGGCCTTCACCCTATTGGTTGCCACTTTTCTGTCCAGACCTTATGCACCTCGCATTGTAGAGCCCTGATGATATTCATGTTCATGAATGAAAAGCTTGTTTGTTCTTCCCCTATATCTCAATATGTTACATATTGGCTTTGTCAACCACGCCAACTATCAAGTTCCATAAGATAAACAACTAAGAATGAATTCAACATGTAGAACAAAAATGCATGGCCTCGTCAATTTATACTCCGTATGAAGCACTAGCAATATCATCCAATTTGGCCTTGCGGTCATACACATATGTTGATGTGTATTCACACATGGTTGGTGCTATTATTTCTTACCAAACCAAGGTGTTTCCGGAGGAAACACAACATGAGTGTTTGCATTCTAAAAAGCTTCCTTCATGAGTCCTTTTATTGTACCCTCGAATAAACAATAGTCATCCATTTTGGTGTGCCGGAAAGAGGACCAGTATGACATCAAGATAAGCGGCCAAGTAAGCACGAATATGTAGTGAAATATGCAAACAAATATTGAGATGGCATCAGTGGGAACACACACTTTGAAGTATTGATCTCGTATATGTAAACATCTGAAAGGTCTAATGCTACATGGTCACTTTGTTCAAATTAACTGTCTTAACTATGTCTAGATGTGCATGTATTAAAACACGTTATACTATGTAGATACATGTAAATCTAGATAAAGTTGAGACCATTAATTTGAAACGGAGAAGTACTTAAACTCTCGTAAACATGCAATGAGTCAAATTGTTCAACCTCTCGTTACTCTTGTGCCTGCATGTCATGGGTATCTCTCACATATTGAGTGATTGACTACTGTCGTGTTATTCTTGACATTGGAAATGAATTTGTTACCGATGTACGCTCAATTTAACTTTAGTCTAGGTCAATTTTATTTGTTTAGTTGGTGCACACATAGAGGTTGCTCTCTCCCCGGCAATAGAGATACCAACTTTTGTTACCTCGTACTAACTTCTTTCAACAAAACACATACTTCATAGATGAGCCAGAGCCGTACAAACACAATAGTTACAAAAAAAGACAAAAAAAAATACAAAACCCTAGAAAAAAGTCTACTATTAACATAAACCAATCCCAATTATAGATATATACAATTGCAAAAATAGAGAACATAAGAAACACCTAAGAACAAATGGGCCAGATTAACAGAAAAAATCTATAAAAAATAAACATCGAAATGCAGCCCAAATCGCACGGTCTAGTCGTTCGATCGAGCGCTAGCTAAAATCTAGTTTAGCCGAGAACTAGCAAAAGCAAGGTAGATATATTGCAGAGGTGTGTGATAGCTTTATTAGATTTTAAGCTGGTTGTTTGGGCACAAAACTGTGTAGTACATAGTACTGTTCCATTGCCTTGCTATAAAGTTCGAACATGGAGATATTTTTACTTCCTTTGATATCACCGACACTTAATACATAAAGTCAGGCCGCACCGCAACATGTTCTTCTCGTAGTACAACTCTAGTAAATATTAGCAAGTTTACGTTGACGAACATAAAGATCTCATACTATTACTAGCTCGTACTATTTGCTGATTAGCTGAAGCTCACAGAATACAGTAGCAGTGTATACTAATAGCCTAATGCAATTATGCAAGAGGATCACACCTAGCCGCGCGCTGCGGATATTTTACCCCAGCAGAACACACTGAGATCGAAGAACATAGCAGAGCATCGCTGTATGTCACATAGACTATTCCGGCAGCACCAACAAGTGCGTGATTCGGACAACAGAACCCGTCGATCGATCAGTCGGTGCGCCTTATTCAGTTCGCGTCATCGTCTGCCGCCTGCAGCTTCGCGTGGAGATCGTAGGGGCAGAAGCCGTGCGCGAGGGCGGCGCGCCAGGCCTTGTCGACGCCGGTGACGGCGTCGCCGCACTCGTGGCCGCCCCACTTCTCCAGCGCGTGCACGATCCCCGCCGCGCGCCAAGCGCTCATCACCCGCCTCGGCAGCCAGTTCTGCGACCAAAACATGTCCACATGAACATGAACATCATCGATGATGCGACCAAAGTTTCGGTCAGCGTCGCAACTGCGATCGTTTTGGTTACCTCGCAGGCGTGGAGGTTCTCGTAGGAGTCCGGCACGACGAGCGCCGGGGTGCTGTGGTAGACGCAGTCGCCGCGGGTGTCGCCGCCGGGGGTGGGGGGGAACTGGGAGTAGGGCACGAAGTGGACGCCCGGCTGTGCCCTCTGCTGCTCCTGCGCCGTCAGCCCGTCGCCGACGAGCCACACCTGCATTCCATGCCGGGAGCACGTCTGAGCTTTGGACATCCAAGAGGAGTTAACGGACTAAACAAGCTGTAATCTCAGGGGGTGAAGATTAATCAACCTTGCTACCATAGCTGCAGGACAGAGCCAGGTGACACTGCAACTCCGGGCGAAGCTGCTGCTTCAGAACCTCGTGCAAATTCTCGTCTGCCACCCGAACCTGTTTAACCCAAATCAAATGATTAAATTCATCATAGATGACTGAATCCTACTCTTCGTTTCAAAACGATCAGTCCTCGTCTTCGAGATCAAAACTGATGCAGATTCTTCGTGTCAGAGAATGGTTTTTCTGAAGAATACAGTAGCACCGTACCTGAACACCTCGTTCGCACAGAGCCTGAGCCAGCACGGACACGACCTTGGTCTCCTTCCCCAGGAGGAGCACGTCCTTGGCACCCCGAGGAATCATGTGGAGGACGGCGGCGACGGCCAGGCTGGTGCCGTCGACGATCTTCGTCTTCAGGCTGGGCTTCCTGATCACGTACAGCTCCCCGTTTCTGTTCAGTTCGTACCCCTGCATGCATCGAACAGATGTGCAAACAACTCAGGAACTTGATCATTTTTACCATAATTAGCCCAAATACTGCCAATCTATGGTACAAATTACTTTAGGGGGTAGCATGTATATTTCAGCATGTTAATTGTTCTTAAGGTGATGTTTATAAAAATTGCAGGTACTCCCAATTCATGGCGGTTCTGCACCTCACACCTACACTCTGAATCTCGCATTCAACTCCGGCAGTAAGTGCTAGTGTCAGTGAATGCAGGGGTGCATTGAAGAAGGTTCATGTGCAGTCGCTTGCCTGATTCAGAAGGCCTAGCGTGAGGACTGCGGCGCCACTTGCCTCGGCGTCTGACACTGCCTTCTCGATCAGGCGGCTCACCGCATAGGCATCTTTCTTCGACGTGTACTGCGTAAATACAGACATCAATGTCAAGAACACGCATTGATTAAAATTCTCAGAAATCAAATGTACCCATCAACTGAAATTCTTTTGAGCAATACAAAAATATATTAGTCTTTTTCAAAAGATATAATTTTGAGCAAGAATCGGAAGAATTAAGGAATGATGGCCATTGTTGCAGGTACCTGGGAGGAGTATCTGGGCACGACCCACGTCTCGATGCTGAGCTTGCCCATCCTGTTGGCCTCCGACCTGAACGCCGTCCTCCCGAACACCGACGCCACCACGGCGAGCGGCCGCTCCGCCAGCGCCAACGCGGCCGTGAACGAGCCGGAGACGAGCGGCCAAGACGCGACGGAGGCGAAGCCGAGGCGGAGGTGGAGGAGGGATCCCGGCGCGGTGAGGTGCGTGAGGTGGACGACGTCGGGGGCCTCCTCCCTGCCGTGCAGCGTGCGCTCGTACAGGTCCTCGCTCGACTTGTCCATGGTCCCGTAGAGGTAGTCGTAGAAGGGCACGAACAGGGAGTAGTTTGTCCTGAACTGCGTGTGGTGCAGCGAGTGGAACCTGTCCGTTTATGCAGATCCATCAGAAAACTCTGCGAAATCATCACATCCATGGAAACTCTACGAGAATGGATGATGGATATACTTACGATGGGGTGTACATGAGGAACTTGAGAGGGGGAAAGAGGTCGAAGAGGGCCTTGGGGACGAGCTCGAAGTTGCAGTGCCCGAGGTAGTTCATGAAGTCGATGTAGACGAGGTAGCCGTTGGCGACAGCGACGGAGCCGGTTCCGGTGGCCATCATGGTGAGGAGCGGGATGGCGAAGAGGCCGAAGTAGACGGCCTCCTCGGCGAAGGGGTGGATGACGGAGGTGATGGGCTCGGTGACGATGGAGGCGTGGTGGTGGGAGTGGTACCGGGCGTAGAGGTAGTGGTGGTGCAGCGCGCGGTGGATCCAGTAGTAGAGGAACTCCACCGGGCCGAGGTGGAGGAGCACGGTCAGCACCAGGCCGCCGGAGTTCCACCACGGCAGGCCCTGCGTCATGGGGGCGAAGGAGTTGAACACGTAGTACAGCAGCGCCGTCAGGATGATCTGGTCATCCCTGCATGCACAAGAACGCTATGCATCAGTTATTCTGCATGAGTTTGTTAAAATGCCCCAACTGAAATTAACATACCAGTTCCTCTCACGGTCGACCTGGTCGAAGTCGAGGCTCTTGCTGACGATGCGGTGCTTGGAGCGGGCGGTCTGGTGGCGGGAGATGGAGATCCAGAGCTGTGTGTAGAGCAGCCGGAGGAGCACGGTTGGGAGGACGAAGAAGCTCAGCAGGTCGCCGTCCTCGCCTCTGACCTTCGCCGCCGCGAAGCTGTACGTGCTGTACGCCGCCCACGGAGCCACCAGCGCGTACTTCAGTCACACAAAAACAGAGCCGATCGATCATTACGGAGTTCTAGCAACAATGGATGAGTCAAAGTGCATATGGAGCTCATATGCATCACGCATGCTTGGGCTATGGACAAACCTTGTAGTTTCCGAGGTCGTGCCATGGCCACCGGGTGAGAGGCCCTGGCTTGGAGGCCATCTCGTTGGATTGGATACCCCTGTTTGCTTGGTCTCACGGGGGTGGCTCGCTGCGACAGATGTGTGTGATCGAGCTCTGTGTTGCTACTTGCTAGATGGCACTAGCTGCAATGAGGGATGGCCATGGCAGAGGAGTGCTTGCTTGAATTTATAGGAGCGAAGGGCATACAAGGCCGGCCGGGCAGTGAAGCCGGTCGATCGATCAATCGATATCAAGCTCTGCTTGCCAACGGAGAGGCCTTTATTTTACTGCTCTGCGCGGTCCCCAACCTCGGGCGTCGTGACTCGCCATCACGGTACATCACGTTACATTTTTACTGTACTGCATTGCAATTGCAATGCCGACCTCCATCACTCCATGCATGTGGGGATAGGTACAGTACTGTACAGCTGCAGTAGGAAGAATTTGGAACAGCAGAAATCGAATTGCAGAGATGTGCCTCGTGGCTCTTTGTTGCTCAATCTTTTGGGTTTCTAATCAGTTTCCAACAATGCTGGTGGTGTCAGTGGGTTTGGCCTCCTTGGCTTGTAACAATCTATCCCTTTCGAGTCTAATAAAATGATGTGCAGATCTCCTGTGGGGTTTCGAAATAAAAAAAATTCCAACGATGCGCAGATTTGAGAGTTAATATCACAAAACAAAAATAATTGGGCCTAGGATTTCACAATAATTTGTTGCTATAATTTACTCTTTCCAATCAGAAATAAGTGTCGGTGATTTTGCACCGACACTTATTTTAATCAGATGGAGTGTCAGATATGGATTTCACCATAAAACAAACAGAAGATTTCTTTTGCAGAAATCTACACGAATCCCTGAATTGTGTGTTTAAGGCAGTTTGACATAGTTTCCGACACACATGACAAACCATTAAGAGGACACGTGTCAAAGCATCTTTTTTTCTTCGACCTAACTTGGGCTGCAACTTTTTAGGTTTAGTCCGAGGAGAAAAACCTGGAGAAAACATGCTTCTTTGACAAGTGGCATCCAACCCGTGAGTCCGGAGTGTTGGAAAAGCTATCAAGCGAACTAATCGTGAGATCTTGGGTCTTGTGCATCAACTAACCCAAAAAGTTGTGGTTTTGTGGATCGCTGATAAAATTCTCTCTGATCATCGTAATCGCTAGAACCATTTATTGTGTATTGTTGCATGGCGATATCTATTCTAAATTTATTGTAAGTTCACAAATAAGTTACATATATGTTAAAAAAGTTGACGCTAGTTACTGGATGTATCCAACTCGTATGATTTTTTAACACCGTACGGTTATATATATATTCTTCGGGGAGCTGAAGTAGAATTTTCTATGTTTTCACCATGAACCATATCCAGACAGACAGATCCGTGCATGTGCGGAAGAGAATATCCTGATCAGAAGGATATTACTGCTTAATTTAAACTAGGCAAAAGATTTACCATTTTTAGTGATTAGCAAGATGGTTTTTTGGAGTATTAGCATTACATTAGACAACTCTTTGGATCGAGCCAAGGACCACATCATTGCCTCCTCTTTCATTTCTTGCCACCACCATGAGTAGTTCTGGAAGACACATGTGTTTCTTACTTTCCAAACTTCCCATGATGCAAGCATAGCGAGCATTGCTCTCCTTGATTTCCTTCTCTTTGAACAAAGGTGCTCCACCTTTATTTGACGGACTGAACAACATGCCATTTCGATTGACATCATCTAGCCCAGGACGATCATTTATGTTTGGCCACTCTGTAGTTATGAATGGACAAGTTGAAAGGAGATGAACAGATGATTCTTGAACTTGTTTACATAGATTGCAACATATACATTTTTGCCATTCGCGTCTTTCTGGTCTATCCGCCATCCGAATTCTATATTATGGCAACAACCATACGAATATTTTGCATTTTGGAGTGGCCCATAGCGTCCAAACCGTGAGGGGCATGGTTGAGGATGTAAGCTCCTCAAATTGCATCTTGTATGCCGAGGCCAACGAATATATTCCATTATCGGTTAGCTTCCAAGTGAACCAAGTCTTTAGTGTCGTCCGAGAGGGGAGTGAGGGCAATACTTTTCGAAAGCTTAGGAAATTTTGCAATATGCTCAATGGTGAGGCCATTTTGAGTTTTCATTTGTGATGCCAAAAAGTTGTTCTCCATAGCTTTTCAGACGGTGCATTTTTTCTTGAGAACAAAGATGTGGGGAGCGATAGTCCGGCATCGATCCCTCTAGCCATGATTCCTCCCAAAAGAGAGTCTTCTTGCCATTGCTAATAACAACCTTTCTGACGGTCGCAAAGAGATCATGATCGTGAGCATTGCAAGAATTACCAGAAGGCAACTACTACTCCTACTTGATTTGTATCAAATTTATTTATCCGTAGAAATATCTACTCCCGAACCTGCTAATTAGTGCGTGCTAGAATCGTTCATGAACCAGTTGGGTGATTGATTAATCCCGACCCAGCGGCAAGATCCTTAATTCGTGTAGAGGAAAAGATTGTGTACGTGCCCACTGTCCAGGAAGAAACCAAGGGCTAGCAAACTCAGAGCTCCGTGAACTCGTTGAATACGTAACCCCATGGACTATTGCACATGCATCATATGCATCTGAGAAATAGCACGCATCACTAGTGGAAATCGGGGAATTTGCACCGGTTTGTAACTGCCTTTTGCACCGGTTTTGGAACCGGTGCAACGCATCCGGGACTAAAAGCCTTAACCTTTAGCACCGGTTGCGTTACGAACCGGTGCTAAAGGTCCACCACGTGGCCTCCCACACGCGCCCCCGTCGGAGGACCTTTAGCACCGATTTGTAATATGAACCGGTGCTAGAGGATGGCGACGTGGCGGCCCCTGCAGTGTTTGGCTAAAACCCTAATCCCTAGCCTTTTGAAATACGGTTTTTTTGGGTATTTGAAAAATGTTGATGCACATATAAAAGAAACCATCATATATAGTACACAATATCATCATACATATAGAGATCAAAGCTAGTATGTGTTATCTTTTATCGTGTTTGGTCGAACATATTACATAATGGAACATTGTACACGTTCATGAATATATACAATATAATTTCAGCTACGATTTTCCAAAATCGTAATGCCGATGGTATTCACCGGTTGGTGCTATGACCTCATCAAGTAGGAATCCCGCCAGTTCCTCTTGAATTGCTCATATACGCTCAGTTGCTAGAAGACGATCCCGCTTCAGTTCGATCTAATGTAAAAAAGGGGATCAATATATATGAATGAAGAAACTCAACATAAATGATGGTAATAAAATAAAATTGTGAATATTGTTTACGTACATCTAGTTGTTCTAGTCTTCTCTTCTCACGACAAGTCTCTCGCATGAACTCGCAGACATAGAATCCACATAAATTATTCCCGTCTTCTTGCTTCAAGCACTTTACGAGAATAGAGTTCAATCAAAATAATAATCAAGGATGATAATGGTATTGAAACTAAAACCAAAGAGATGCGCGGACCTAGCTAGTAGTACTTACCGGTACTTGTTTAAATTCAAGCTCATTTCTCCAGGGACCCGGTGCCTTAGCCGTGAACCATTTCCAAGCACTGCCCGGCAAAGAAAATGAATAAAGAAGTTAGTAATTACTTGATATCGGGAAATGAACGAAAGTAGCTGATATAGTGCCATGCATAATGATTAAAATTACCGCTGGAGTGTATCAATCATGTCCCCGAATGTCTCAAGGGATTTTTTTTTCGAGTCCATGACTAGTACTCGTCCTCTATCAAGTTCAATAACTAGCAGAATAAAATGATAGCTGCGCACACACATAACACACACTTAACATCGAGTAACCAACAAAATATATAGTAATGTGTGTATAAGACAGTTAACACACTCACTTGAAATTGTAAGGAAATAGTATTTTCGTCATGGTTTCTTGTTTCCTTAACGCCCGTACCAAGTTATCCTCCGTGTCCTTGATATGGTTATGGAGAGTTACCTCGTTCACGGTATATGGGTCAATGAACCCAATATCATAGATTTGTCCTCTTTTGCATTCGAGTTTCTTCAATCTGCATAATATAGTGAGTAAAATTATGCATGCAATAAACGAGATGAGATAAAGACTTATAGTTACAAGGAAAAATAATACTTACAAACAATAGGCACTGATCATCGATTTGTCGAGGGCGTCATGATTGTATAACTGAAATAATTCAGCAACTTCGATGTTTATGTCGTCGTTTCCACGAAAGTAATGCTCATCATTAATTCCTATTACGATCCAATTCTGCCCACGCTGTGAGGCTTCCAAGTACCAGTTATGCAATTTTCGCATTCTTGTTGGTAGATTAGGAATCTCCTCGGGTCTGACGAGAGGGCTCCCATACCGGTATTTGTATGCTACTACTTCAGCCGTGGGGAAATCACACCTGCTTAAGTATTGAGCAACAGACATACCTGCAGCTTTGGCCTCCTCTTTGTACAGTGCTATGATCTCTGGATCATACTGGACATCGGGAAACACTTGGAGCGGGGGGCAAGAGTTCATCTGTTCTCCGAGCTGAGGAACTGATTTACCTTTCGACCGCTTTGCTGCATCTGACTTGAGAATAGTGCGGTCATAATCTGATGCAAGCCTTGGCTCGGGTTGGTGAAGGTTCTTCAACATTTTTAACACTTTTGGATCTAGAGGAGGCTGCTCGGCGGACTGCTCGGTCTTCTTTCTCTTCAAATTTTCAAGGAAGTTCTTTGATTTCTCTTGTACCTTCGCCGCGGTTTCCTCCGGAGTATAGTTGTAAGGTCTCTTTGGAGGAACCTTAGGTACTCTTGGAAGGGGCTCCTGTCGACGGATCGGTGATCGGTTACTCTTGGGAGCGGCGATGGTACGCTTCTGCCTTTGGCTCTGAGCCTCAGTGGGTGGAGGTGGCGGAGACGGCTCACTAGCTGGCGAAGGCTGGTATGCTGGAGAAGGCTGACGCGGAGATGGCGGAGAAGGCTGACGCGGAGATGGCGGAGAAGGCTGATGTGGCGGGGGAGAAGGGTGATGTGCTGGAGACCTTGGCGTCCAATTTGGAAGCACGATTAATTCCTTTAGCCATAGAACTGTGGTCTTCTTGGCTTCTCCCAGCTCGTACAAATCCCCTTCACCCGCAGGGTGGTCAAGCTTCAGCTGCTCAAATCCGCCCATAACTTCATCCACCCCGGCAACAGCATAGCCAGGTGGAATCGGACGGCAATGATAGGTTGAATCAGGTCCAATGGGTAAGGCATAGCCGACCGCCACCTTCATGGTTATGTTCACGACCTTCACATGTAGCTCGCAAGATGTCGACTCCGTGATATCATCCACTGGGTAGCGGATCGCCGGTTCATCATCATCCGCTGGGAGGTCCGTGGAAGCCACGCTGCTTTTCCGCTGAGATGGTGGGCCGGTAGCATCATATCCGGCTTCTATCTGTGGCTGAGATGCGGCGGTTCCTTGCTGGCTTATCCGATTTAACAAGTCTGATTGCCGCTTCAGCTCTTGTTCTATCTGAGACATGCGGTCTGCTTCCCTTTCCTTTCTTCTCTGACGGCTTCTATCAGGAAATTTCTTCATTTCCACGGGAAACCCGACTTTCCACGGTTTGGAGCCCGGAGTGGTTCGTGTTCGTCCTGGGTGTTCATCATTCCCAAGGGCACGCGTGAGCTCGTCCTTCTCTCTATCGGGATGGAACCTTCCCTCTTCAACATCCTTTGATGCGCTTCTAAGGGCATCAATGGGAAGAGGGTCTTCGTCATGCTTTTTTGTGTATACACACTTCCCTTCCGAGTCCAACTTCCCTCCATGCCCGTAAAACCAATCCCTTGACCGATCATTCCATTTCAATGTCTCCGGAATGATCCCTTTGGCAATTAGATCGTCCTCCATCTTCTTCCACTTAGGCTTGCTAGTCTTGTAGCCTCCTTGCCCCATAGTATGGTGATACTTCTTTTTAGCAGCATTTTTCTTATTTATTTCTGACCTTCGCTTAGCTGCCTCTGAAGTCTTGTACTCCACGAATGCGTCCCAGTGATCTTTTATCTTTTCATATTGTCCAGTGAACACCGGAGTCTTTTTTTGGTCGACAAAATCCTTGTACAATCTTTTCTTCCAGTTGTTGAATTGTATTGCCATCCTCGAAAGAGTCCACTTCTTGACTTTCCGCTCTATGATATTCAGATGACGATCATCGTCATCTGAATCCTCCTCATTTGAATCCTCCTGATTTGGATCCACCTCAGTTCGATCCACCTGTGGCGCCTCTGGTAGGGTAAAATTAACCATGAGCTTCTTCCAAAGAATATTCTTCAATCTGTTGCGGACATATTTAGCTGGTTCCGTCTTTGTCTTCTTCCATTCTCGAAGGGTGATCGGAATGTTGTCCCTAACAAGAACTCCGCATTGTCTTATAAATTTACTTGCGTGAGCCGCGGGAGCAATCGGTTCGCCATCTTCACCGATTTCTTCTATTCGGTACCTTTCATGTTCTTCCAACCTTCTGGCCGGACCTCTTCTATTTACAGAAGAGTGGCTCGATCCAGAGGGCTAAAAGAAGAAGGAGCGTTAATATATGTATATACACAAATCAAATAATCCAACTATACAACAAATGCTTAATTTATTATTAATACACATCTACCTCGTCGGCGCCTTCTCCCTCATCTCCGGCACCTTCTCCTTCATCGGTGCCTGCATCCACTCCGGCACCTTCTCCCTCTCTGGCACCTTCTACTTCACCGGTGCCTCCATCCTCTCCGGCACCATCTCTACGATTTCGTTCGTCTCCCTCACCGGAGTCGTTTAGAAACACCGAGGTGACATCGTCGTTATTATCGCGGATGATGTCCTCGATAATATTTTCCTGGAAGTCGTCTCTTCCGAGATCCATAGTTTCTGCAAAGAATTATTACAAATTATTATAATGATACGGAGACCAAAAAAAAAGGGGGCGTTGGCCGAGCGCCCGAGCGGTGGGGGAAGATTAGGTCTTCCCTCCCCACCACGCCGGCGCCCGGCCAACGCCCCCATTTTATAACCTAAAAAAATGTAAGACCTAAAAAAATGTTCACGAGTTTGATGCATGCAAAATCAATATTTGTAGTGTTGTGAGTAAAAATCTCGTGCAAACCCTAAATAACTAAATAATTAATTAAATACCCTATAATGAACTAGAGAAAATTCCTTATATGACACTACTTGTAAATTATGATTCCTTATATGACACTCAATTTTTTTGCATTCCCTAGATGACACTCGGTGTAAATTTTTTTCTCTCGCGGGGGCTACTTCGATCTGTCTTACACATGCAGATGCATACAGGAATTAAGCTCGATGAATCTCGTTGTATTAAGCTCGATGGATCTCGTTGCGAAGTCTAGTGCGGTGTGTCGTGCATAACTAAATAACTAAAAAACTAAAAAAAATAGCTAACTAAATAACTAAATAACTAAAAAAATAGCTAACTAACTAACTAAATAACTAAATAACTAAATAATTAAAAAAATAGCTAACTAAATAACTAACTAACTAAAAAAATAGCTAACTAAATAACTAAAAAAACATAACTAAATAACTAAAAAACTAAAAAAAATCAAAAATAACAAAAATCTAAAATAACTAAAATAATTAAAGTAAAAAAACCTAGAATAACTAAAAAAAAGGTGCTCGAACCTTGCAGGCGAGCGGCGGGCGGCGCGGGTACGTGCAGTGCGGCGCGGGGGCGAGCGTCGTCGTCGGCGGCGCGGGTCCGGCGTCGTCGGTGGCGAGCGGCGCGGGGGCGAGCGGGCGCGGGCGCGTCGGTGGCGGGCGCGGGGCGCGTCGTCGGTGGCGGGCGCGGCCGGGCGCGTCGGTGCAGGCGGGGGCGAGCGGGCGCGGCGCAGCGTCGGCGGCGGAGGCGAGCGGGCGCGGCGCAGCGTCGGCGGCGACGAGTGGGACGCAAAAATCCGGCAGCGTAACGGCGTCCAAGAGAGCTCCTCGCGCGGGACTTAGGCGTTTTGCGATGCGGGAGAGGAAGAAGAAGGGAGTTATAAAGAAAGGCCCCTTTAGCACCGGTTCATGGCTTGAACCGGTGCTAAAGGTTGCTTTCAGGGAACTGCACCGCCACCCCCTTTAGCACCGGTTTGAGCCACGAACCGGTGCTAAAGGGTGTTTTAAAATTTTCAGTTGTTCCCGCCAAATTCTTTTGATTAGTTATATTTGATTTTCTTTTTTCTTTTGATTAGTTATATTTGATTTTCTTTTTTCTTTTGATTAGTTATATTTGATTTTCTTTTTCTTTTAATTAGTTATATTTGATTTTCTTTTTTCTTTTGATTAGTTATATTTGATTTTCTTTTTCTTTTAATTAGTTATATTTGATTTTCTTTTTTCTTTTGATTAGTTATATTTGATTTTCTTTTTCTTTTGATTAGTTATATTTGATTTTCTTTTTTCTTTTGATTAGTTATATTTGATTTTCTTTTTTCTTTTGATTAGTTATATTTGATTTTCTTTTTTCTTTTGATTAGTTATATTTGATTTTCTTTTTCTTTTAATTAGTTAAATTTAATTTTCTTTTTTCTTTTGATTAGATATATTTGATTTTCTTTTTTCTTTTGATTAGTTATATTTGATTTTCTTTTTTCTTTTGATTAGTTATATTTGATTTTCTTTTTCTTTTAATTAGTTATATTTGATTTTCTTTTTTCTTTTGATTAGTTATATTTGATTTTCTTTTTTCTTTTGATTAGTTATATTTGATTTTCTTTTTTCTTTTGATTAGTTATATTTGATTTTCTTTTTTTTGATTAGTTATATTTGATTTTCTTTTTTCTTTTGATTAGTTATATTTGATTTTCTTTTTTCTTTTGATTAGTTATATTTGATTTTCTTTTTCTTTTAATTAGTTAAATTTAATTTTCTTTTTTCTTTTGATTAGATATATTTGATTTTCTTTTTCTTTTGATTAGTTATATTTGATTTTCTTTTTTTTAATTAGTTATATTTGATTTTCTTTTTTCTTTTGATTAGTTATATTTGATTTTCTTTTTTTTAATTAGTTATATTTGATTTTCTTTTTTCTTTTGATTAGTTATATTTGATTTTCTTTTTTCTTTTGATTAGTTATATTTGATTTTTTTTTGATTAGTTATATTTGATTTTCTTTTAATTAGTTATATTTCCATGAGAGGAAAAGGGCGGGAAGAAAAGGGCGGAAAGAAAAAGGGCGGGAAAACGATTGAACAGGAAAAGAAGTACATATCTCAACTGAAAATTAAGATACATGGCCAGATTAAGTCACAATCGGCCGAGCTTGTTTTCGAATGTTGGATGATTCAGTCATAGTCGTGCCTAGCCCTATAAACATCGCCACTGTAGTCGTCGTAGTCGCCGGTGTCATCGTCGCTGGCATCGGGGTCGCGGTAGTCGAACCTCGACTGGTGAGCACGCGTGGGCTGAGAGTGAGGGTAGCGCAGGCGGGCGCCACGGTAGGCCATGACGCTCTGGAGAGTCCGGCCGCGCCACCATAGCCGACGGCCGGCCTCGTTGAAGTTTGAACGAGGCGAGCCGTCCTCCTCGTGCCTGGCAAGCGCACTCTCACGCCGATTGATGAAGAAGGCGTCCCAAGTCGGGCTGTAGTCGGGATGCCACTGAGGATTCCTTCGCTGCTCTGGCGTGAGCTCGAAGTAGTAGTGGTTCGTGATGGCCATCTGGCGCGCCACACCTACAGGGACAGGAGGGACCGGTACGCCTCCGACGCTCAGCATCCAGCCGGTGGGGACGCGGTAGCCCGGCGGGCAGGGGTAGTTTGAGGCGCAAAGCGCCTCCGCCTCCTGGAGGGTTAGAGATACGATGGAAGCCATGGAAGAGAGTGATGAGGTTTGCAGATATGAGTCTAGATGTGATATGTAAATGGAGGCCAAGCCTACATATATATAGTGAAAAATGGCGGGAAGACGGAGGCGGGAAGTGGTCGAAAGCGCGGGAAGAAAATAGGCGGGAACACAGTGGCGCGGGGAACCATCTAACCTTTAGTCCCGGCTGGTGGGTACAACCGGGACTAAAAGGTGGTTTTTGTGTCATCTAACAAAACTGTCGGTGGGATAAGGACGTGTGGGAAACCTTTAGTCCCGGTTGGTGGGTGCAACCGAGACTAAAGATATCGGCAGGATAAGGACGCATGGGTGGATGCACTGCTCGATGAGATAAGGACGCGTGGGTGGACGCACGATGCCCCTGTCGGAGGTAGGGAGAGTGAAAGACTCCATCTCCTCTAAGAATGTTGGGTAAATTATTGGGAAATCTCCCGTGGCGGAGCTTCTCACAGATATCGTTGGTGCTCACGCCCTACGATATCTTTGGAAGCTCCGCCTCGAAAAAATTTCCCTCATACAATAACATCATTACACAAAAAATAAATGGGAAAGTGATTTCCATATTGAGATACACAAGTTATGATCCCTATCTAGTCTTCTGAGTTTTCTTCTTGTGTTTCCCTTTCTTCTGATTTTTTGTCTTGGAGGCCATGAACCTCCCTTCGCGTATCTCCCTTGATTAGGATCGCTTCGGTCGTAACCATGGAGTATGTTCACCATTTAACGCGATGATTGGGTCAATATTCACTCTGAAGGGCGGAATTTCATCAAACTTATTATAATCTTCTGACATGTCTGTCTTATCCTCAACTCCCACGATGTTTCTTTTCCCTGAAAGAACTATGTGACGCTTTGGCTCGTCGTATGATGTATTCATTGTCTTATCTTTTCTTTTTTTTTGGTTTGGAGGACATGTCTTTCACATAGAAAACTTGAGCCACATCATTGGCTAGGACGAATGGTTCGTCTCTGTAACCAAGATTGTTGAGATCCACTGTTGTCATTCCATACAGCTGGTCAACCTTTACCCCTACTCCATCTAGCTTGACCCATTTGCACCGAAACAAAGGGACTTTAAAAGAAGGTCCATAGTCAAGTTCCCATATCTCCTCTATGTAACCATAATAGGTGTCCTTTTGCTCGTTGTTGTTTGTTGCATCAATGCGGACACCACTGTTTTGGTTGCTGCTCTTTTTATCTTGGGCGATCGTGTAGAATGTGTTCCCATTGATCTCGTACCCTTGGAAAGTCAATATAGTCGAAGATGGTGACCCGGCCAACAAGTATAGCTGATCTCCAACAATGTTGTCATTTATGAGATGTGTCCGGAACCAACCGCCGAAAGTCGCCATATGTTTATGTGTAATCCAGGAGTCAGACTGAGCCGGGTGTTGGGAGCGTACAATATTCTTGTGTTCAATGATATACCGTCCATACAATACATTGATTTCTTTCCTAGCGTGCCTTTTTCACGTAGTCTCCCTTCATGCCGCGATTCAGGAACACCAATCGACTTAATATCAGGGATAAAGTCAACACAGAACTCAATGACCTCCTCTGTTCCGTAGCCCTTGGAGATGCTTCCTTCTGGCCTAGCACGGTTATGAACATATTTCTTTAAGACTCCCATAAATCTCTCGAAGGGGAACATGTTGTGTAGAAATACAGGACCGAGAATGGCAATCTCTTCGACAAGGTGAACCAGGAGATGCGTCATAATATTAAAGAAGGATGGCGGGAACACCAACTCAAAACTAACAAGACATTGGGCCACATCCTTCTGTAACCTTGGTAGCATATCTGGATTGATTACCTTCTGAGATATTGCATTGAGGAATGCACATAGCTTAACAATGGGTACGCGGACATTTTCCGGTAGAAGCCCCCTTAATGCAACTGGAAGCAACTGCGTCATAATCACGTGACAGTCATGAGACTTCAGGTTTTGGAATTTTTTCTCTGTCATATTTATTATTCCCTTTATATTTGACGAGAAGCCAGACGGCACTTTAATACTTGAAAGGACATCAAAAAAGATTTCCTTCTCTGCTTTTGTAAGAGCGTAGCTGGCAGGACTTAAGTGACGCCCTTTATCCGTCTTGCTCTGTGGATGCATGTTGTTTGGGTCTTTCATACGTTGTTGATCCTCCCGTGCTTCTGATGTATCTTTTGTTTTTCCATACACGCCCAGAAAGCCTAGCAGGTTCACGCAAACATTCTTCGTAATGTGCATCACGTCGATTGAAGAGCGAACCTCTAGGTGTTTCCAATACTCAAGCTCCCAAAATATAGATTTCTTCTTCCACATGGGTGCGTGTCCGGTAGCGACGTCATTTGGAACAGATTGACCGCCAGGACCCTTTCCAAAGATTACTTCTAGGTCCCTCACCATATCAAATAAATCATCACCAGTACGGAGATCAGGCTTTTGCCGGTGATCTGCCACACCTCTAAAATGCTTGCCTTTCTTTCTTACGGAATGCGTGGTCGTAAGAAATCGACGATGCCCCAAGTACACAATCTTCTTGCATTTTTCCAAATATATAGCGTCAGTCTTATCTAAACAGTGCGTGCATGCATTGTATCCCTTGTTTGTTTGTCCTGAAAGGTTACTAAGAGCAGGCCAATCATTGATGGTTACGAAAAGCAACGCTCGTAGGTCAAACGGCTCCTGTTTGTGCTCATCCCATGCACGTACACCTGGTTTGGTCCATAACTGTAAGAGTTCATCAACTAATGGTCTTAGATACACATCAATGTCATTGCCGGGTTGCTTCGGACCTTGGATGAGCACTGGCATCATAATGAACTTCCGCTTCATGCACAACCAAGGAGGAAGGTTATAGATACATAGAGTTACAGGCCAGGTGCTATGACTGCAGCTCTGCTCCCCAAAAGGATTCATGCCATCTGTACTCAGACCAAACCTTAAGTTCCTTGCGTCGCCTGCAAAGTCTGGGTAGTCTCTCTCAATTTTTCTCCACTGCGACCCATCAGCGGGGTGTCTCAACATCGCGTCTTTCTTACGGTCTTCTTTGTGCCATCGTAACAACCTGGCATGCTCTTTGTTTCTAAACAGACGTTTCAACCGTGGTATTATAGGAGCATACCACATGACCTTGGCAGAAACCCTCTTTCTGGGGGGCTCGCCATCAACATCACCAAGGTCATCTCGTCTGATCTTATATCGCAGTGCAGTGCATACCGGGCATGCTTCCAAATTCTCGTACTCCTCACCGCGGTAGAGGATGCAGTCATTAATGCATGCATGAATCTTCTGAACCTCTAATCCTAGAGGGCAGAGAACCTTCTTTGCTTCGTACGTACTGTCAGGCAATTCATTATCCTTTGGAAGCTTCTTCTTCATTATTTTCAGTAATTTCTCAAATCCCTTATCAGATAAACCAGTCTCTGCCTTCCATTGCAGCAACTCCAGTGTGGTACCGAGCTTTGTGTTCCCATCTTCACAGTCTGGGTACAACTTCTTTTTGTGATCCTCTAACATACCTTTTAACTTCCGCTTCTCATTCACACTTTCTGCTTCTCTGTGTGCATCTACGATGGCCCGGCGAAGATCATCATCAGGCTCATCTGATGCCTCTACATCTTCAGCTTCTCCTGTCCCTTCAGCTTCAGCTTCCCCCGTTGCAGTATCACCATATTCAGGGTACATATCATCATCCTCTTCTTCTTCATTGTCTTCCATTATAACCCCTCTTTCTCCGTGCTTGGTCCAACAATTATAGCTAGGCATGAAACCTTTCCGAAGCAGGTGGGCGTGAATGATTTTCCAGGAAGAGTACTCCTTCTTGTTCCCACAGTCAACACATGGACAACACATAAAACCATTCTGAATATTTGCCCGAGCCACATCGCCAAAATTACGAAGACCTTCAATGAACTCGGAAGTGCGTCGGTCACCGTACATCCATTGTCGTTGGTTCATCTGCGTCATATAATTAGGTTTACTAATACTATTACCGAACATCATAAATAGTAAAATGACGAAACATGCATTTGTATCAATGACAAATAAAAGAATAGAGTTGCTAACCTCGATCGAGGAGGAAAGAACGAGGAGAAGACCTAAGTATCGCTCGGGCACCTCATATCATCTTTATTTTGTGTGAGCTTAAGTTGGTTCATGCTTTTAGGCATTTCATCAAACACCTCTTGTGCATAGGGGAAAAAACCAAACTAGCACACCCCCTCTCACACCTTCCAAAGGAAAAAAAACAGAGGAGAAGGCTGGTGGGCGGCTGTATTTATAGGCAGGGCCTCTAGCACCGGTACGTGTCCAGAACCGGTGCAAAAGGGTGTCCATTAGCACCGGTTCGTGCCACGAACCGGTGCTAATGGTTCCTAACAAACCGGTTCTAGAGCTCCACGGGCTCAATTTAGCTCTCTGGCAGCTCGAACCGGTGCTAAAGAACCTCTTTAGTCTGGGTTCGTAAGCCAACCGGTGCAAATGCCGTTTGGAGCAAAAAACGAAAGCCCTATTTTCTACTAGTGCATGACACGACAAGAATGTACTCCCTCAGTTTCAAAATATAAGATTTTTTGGCCCATCATTAACATATATGTATCTAGATGTTTTTTAATATATAGTTTCACTACTTTTGCTTCTAACATACGTATACACTAAAAGATATCTAGATACATGCATGACAATAATTAGCTAAAACATCTTATATTTTGGAACGAAGGGAGTACTCCTTAAACCATGGAGTATACATTTCTTTCTTCTTAAACGAGATCAAACCAACGTTGCACATTTTCTTACTTGTACTCTCCGAAAAGAAGATGTGTACACCTTAAACCCTCAGTGGAAAGGGAGACAATCAACGGCACTTAGATATCATATATCGAGTCCAGCCGGCCCAGCATTGCCGCAATCAAACGACCCCATTGCCTAATTAGCCCTACGTGTCTGGTGTAGTACATCTACCGTTTCGTTTTAGGATGGGAACTCTACTAACTACTTGGTCGAACTTGATGACAAGTTGGAGACATAATCAGCGGCCAGATGCATGTGCATGCAAAAGCATGCACGTATTTCCCTTGAAGAAAATGGACCACTGAGCTAGCTGCCACCTTTCTTCCCTTCATGTGATAGACCCACAACCGTATATGACCCACAACCGAGCTGCACTGCAAGGCGATGGTGGTTGGACACTGGACGCGTAAATTTATCAACGCCGGTACAAGCAATAAACACACATATTTTTTTGGCGCATCGATCGATCAAATGAGCCTATTTCATGTTGTATTAGATTTGAAGTGAGTATTAAGTTCATTTCAAAACATTTAAATTATTAATTAGATTTGTCCTAAGTCAGACTTCTCTAAGTTTGACCAAATTTACAGAAACATATACTAGTGAATTGCAACTAAGATTTTCAGTTGCACGTGGTTTGCAACTAAGAATTGTGTGATCGAGCTCTATGTTGCTAGATGGCACTTGCAGAGCTGCAATGGGGGATGGCCATGGCAGACCAGTCTTTGATTGGATTTATAGGAGTGAAGGGCATACAAGGCCGGCCAGGCAGTGAAGCCGGTCGATCGATCGATATCAAGCTTTGCTTGCCAACGGAGAGGCCTTTAATTTACTTCTCGGGCGTCGTGACTCGCCATCGGTACATCAAGTTACGTTTTTACTGTACTGCATTCTGCATTGCAATTGCAATGCCGACCTCCATCACTCGTCCATGCATGTAGGGATACGTACTGTACGGTACAGCTGCTACGTACGGTCTGCAGTAGTTATCGCCGTAGAATCTTACTTCCTCTTATCGGAAATAATTGTCTATGATTTAGTACAAACTTTGTACTAAGTTAGTATAAAATTGCAGAGATGTGTCTCGTGGCTAATTCGAATCAGCTTCCAACTATGCATAAATTTGAGAGTTTTCTTAGTTAGGTTCTACATCATAGTATTTGCATCGTGATTTATGCAGTTGAGTTAAAAGTTAGATTATAACTTAGATTTTTTTAGTTGTAAGTGAGGTTGCAACTAGGAAAAAACCTCTAGACCATTAGATTTGCTTGTAATTTGTGCTAATAGTGAATTGCAGTATGAGTTACAACTGAATTCACTGGCATCATCGTACTGTGAACTAAGTTACTTCTTCGTGAGAAGTAGTCACACCCATATTATTAGGTTTAGGATTTCATAAAACAACTTTGCTATATTTCAATCAGATAGAAATTTCACAAAATAGCAATTGAAGAGATTTTTTTTTTTCCAAAAACCACTACAATCGGGCTAAGTTGTCAGACAAATCCATGAATTGTGCGTTTTGGGCCATTTGACATAGTTTTCGACAGACGTGTCTAACTAGTAAAACGACATGTGACATCACAGTAAAATGACATCATCTACATGATTTCCGACACATGTGGGCTTGTTTGGTTGGTGCCCAAATGTGCCCTGCCATAATTTTGGTAACCTATGATATATTGGCTCCTAATTGGTTGGTAGCCAACATTTTGGTTGCCAATGAAAAGTTGCCCACCTACCTCACATTCCCTTTATTGTTTTTGCCAAAATTTTGGCCAACACAATCCTTAGCCAATTTTTTGGCTAGCCAACTGTTGGCAAAAATTGGTAGGGCATGAAATGGCATGAACCAAACATGCCCACAATGCTTTGGCACCGGCCAAGAACCACATCATTGCGCCCTCTTTGACTCGTGCCACCACCAAGACATAAGCGTTTCTTTCTTTCCAAACTTCCCATGACGCAAGCATGGGGAGAGACGCCATGGCTCTCCAGATTGTCTTCTCTTTTAAACAAAGGTGCTCGACCATTTTTTGATGGATTGAACAACATGCCATTCGTTTGGGTTGAAATCATGTAGCCCAAGCCGGTCCTTTTGTGTTTGACGAAACTCTAATTGTTAACCGACAAGTTGCAATGAGATGTACAATAGATTCTTGAACTCGGTTACATAGCTTGCAACGTCCACGAATTTTCCATTTGCGCCTTTCAGGTCTATCCGCCATCCAAATTCTAATTGGTAGTATGCGAATATTTTGCATTTCGGAGTGGCCCACAAACTCCAAACCTTGAGGGGCATGGTTGAGGATGTAAGCCCCTCGAATCGCATCTTGTGTGTTGAGGCCGATGAATACATTCCATTATTGGTTAGCTTCCAAGTGATGAATCTTTGATGTCGTCCGAGAGATGTCGTTCGAGAGGTGATTGAGGGCAATAATTTCCCAAAGCTTAGAAATTATCCAATATGATCAACAGTGAGGCCATTTTGTCTGTTCATTTGTGATACCCAAAAGTTGTCCTCCATTGCTTTTTAGACAATCCATTTGTTCTTGCGAGATAGAGCAAAGATGATGGGAGCGATATCCTTAGCCGGCATCCCTCTAGGCTCTAGCCACAGATCCTCACAAAAGAGGGCCTTCTTCCCATTGCCAGTAACTATCTTTATAACGGTCACAAAAAGGACATGGTTGTGACTCGGGAGCGTTGCCAGAATTACCGGAAGGCAACTTCTAATTGATTTATAAGTAACTTATATGATTATATCTGTATTGTGGCTGTAGTTACTCTATTTGTATCAAATGTATCCATAGAAAATATCTACTCCCGAACCTGCTAATAATTAGTACTGCTAGAATCGTTCATGAATCAGTTGGGTGATTAATCCCAACCCGACACCAAGATCCTTAATTCGTGTACAAGAAAAGATTGTGTACGTGTCCACTGTGTCGTTCCAAGAAGAAACCAAGCGCTAGCAAACTCTTTTTTTTTTGAACGGAGATGGGTCTGGAAAGACCTGAAACTGCTTCATTGAACCTGTCGATTACACAATTGCAAAAAGGCCTCAAATAAGGGAAAAATAACAAACCGGCCCAACAAAAATGTAAAAAGGACCCTAGATCTAAAACACAACGCGATCCGGTCCAGGAGCTTCTTATCCAGATTCCAACGAGGTCGCTGAGCACAGTCACCACACCATTAGCGGTAGAGATGCAAGCTCGGCCAGGGCGAAGCAAAGGGAGTGGTGCCCTACACCTTTGAGTCTAGACAGGACGACGGAGCCAGCCGCCATAAGCCACTAGAGAGAAGCTCTCGAGAAGCTCTCAGGCAAATGGAGGAGGCGCTTCCACCAAAACCATCAGGCCACCACCACTATGACCGGAGGAGAGGGGGAGGCGGAGCTGCTAGCATCAGCAAGAGAGGTCAGCGCCCCCGCAGAGCAGAGGAGGGTACCGCGACTTGCCGCTCTCCCTCGCCGCCACGACCGGCCGAGAGCTCCACCGCACCACTGCTCCTCGCCACCAGGGTCGGCCAGGAGAAACGCGGCGGAGCAGCACTTCTGCACCACAGGGAGGACGACGACGACAACGGCTTACTGGGGGCGGCGTTGGTCGGCTGCATCATGGCTGGCTTCAACCGTAGAAACATGGCCACGGCGGAGGCAACCCTAAGATCTAGATTTGGCCGGTCAGATCCAAGATCTCCACCAGAAACAGGCATAAAGCATACTACTGCATAGAGGCAAACTAGTGGGACCTAGACTACAGATGCCGGCACTGCCCCGCCGTCGCTCCCGACCGGCATCACCGGCGGGAACGATGGTGGCTTGGGCCGGCTCGCTCGAGAGCTCCCTGTGTTACTGTAGCGATGAGAGAGAAGAGACGAGAGAATGGTGCCCGTGCGCTAGCAAACTCAGAGCTCTCCATGGCCATGGGCATTTGCACATGCATCTATATCATCATCATCATATGCATCTGAGAGACAGTACACATATAACACGACAGGGATGTAGTCTTTGTACCATGGAGAATGCATTTCTTTCTTCTTCAACGTGATCAGACCAGCGTTGCACATTTTCTTACTTGTACTCTGCGAAAACAAGACGTGTACACCTTAAACCCTCGGTTGGAAGACAGACATCAACGGCGCATAGATATCATCGAGTCCAGCCCAGCCGGCCTAGCATTGCCGCGGTCGTACGACCCCATTGCCTAATTAGCCATGGGAGACAGAGAGAGTACCTGCTACGTGTCTAGTGTAGTACATCTACCGGCCCGTTTAGGATGGGAACACCACTTGGTCAAATTTGACGACAAGTGTGTTAGGAATAAATTACAACCACTCTAGGCGGTTACTAGTATGCTCAAAGCACCTTTTCCGTACAGATATGTCTCTTGTATATAGACACCTCTTCTCTCTCTCAGCAGTTGCATCTCTTGTAAACAGTTATATCTCTTGTAACAGACACCTCTTCGGAGGCACCCCAAAATCGTTGTATAAATAGGGCTTTGCCCACAAGCAATAAACACAAGTTTCACTCTCAATCATTTGAGTTCTAACACGTTATCAGCACGCTCTACCGAGAGAGCAATAGACTCCGGTGATCGGCGGAATAAGAAGGAAAGGTGAGAAACCGATGCCTAAAGGCCTTCTTACCTAGTTCCTTCGTTTGCTTGTTGGACGAAGGCCGTTGCCATTTTTTTTCGTCGCCCGTTACGCCGCCAGTGCAGGCCATTGAGCCGGCCGCGCAGCAACTCGCGCCACTGGTGCCGACGGTCGACCCTGTCGCCCCCGTTGAGGCACCACCGCCTTCAGGGAACGACATCGTCGTCACCGACGACAAGGACGAGGCCACGCCCCTGCCGTTTCCGACCCCCGCGGTCATCGAGATCGCCGGAAACGCGCTCGCCGATGCGTCCGCGCCGACCGCCGCGTCCACCTTCACGCTCGGCTGCGGAGCTTTTACAGCGCCGCGGTGGCCGACTCCCTCGCGCCCCGCGGCTCTCGTCACCGACGCCCGCCGCCGAGCCCCGTGCCGATCTCCAGCGTTTGCGGTTCACCCGCGCACGGACAGCCTGCCCACGGCGCCTCCGCCTTCGCCGAGTACTGCCGCTCTTTGCCGCCTCATCGCCCTCGGGCTGCCACTTCCCCATCCCGCCGTCGGGCGGCCGCGAAAGCCGCGCCGGCAGTTGGAGCCCGGCAGCGCTGGGACTCGCGGGCGGCGGCACGTCTGGCACCCCTCCCATCCACTACTCCGACGAAGTGGCGCAGGGGTTCTTCGTCTTCACACTGTTGAGCCACCGCCGCCGGCTGTAGGCAGATGGAGGCGGCCGCATCATGGCCAGACGCCATGGACGGGGGACCGTGGAGGTGGGCGTGGGCGTTGGGGTCAACGATGCCCCGACCGCCCCCCCCCCCCCCCACACACACACACCTCTCCTTATCCGCTCGCCCTGGCATGGGCCGACCACTCCTCTGCTGCCCCTTGTTGGGCCTATGGGCTTAATTCACAGTGAAATAAAAATCTTATATTTTGTCTGTTTCAAATTTTTAGCCTCATTAACCGTTTAAATCTATTTTTAGACCATATTATGTCTATAAATGATTATATGTTCAATGTGTTTGCACTTTGCAATCCCTATAACATATTTTTTTTGGTACAATAATATTATTTTGCAATTGAGCATTTTTATTGCAAAATTATATACCAATTTTACCATCAATTAAGTCCAAAAATGTCTCGAAAGACACAAAATTGACTTAATTCGAAGTGAATTGATATGCAAAATTATTAGAACAAAGTGACTACTTTAAATTTATATATGGGATCACAAGGTAATGTCGCATCTACTGCATAATGTGCAGATTATCCACAATTATTGTGAGGTCTACATTTTGTCAAAATTGACACAATGACTACCTTCAATGTGCTCTCCCATATATTTAAATCAAATCATAACATAAGGTGCTAAGACAAAAAAAAGCATCTACTGACTTAGGTCAGATTATGCTTCTTAGTACTGAGAGATGTACTCCATAAATATGGTGATTATCTACAATGTGTTATGATAGATGATTTGAGGCCTACACTAAAACCCAAGTGTTCACTTGAGTTTACAAGATTTTGCAAATTTTATTACAACACAACCAAGATGACTTTAATTTACATATATGTAAATTAATCAAATCTCTGGTTCTCGTTCATGTAGGACAACATGACCGCTAAAGATTTTGAAGAGCTTGCGCTCGACGGACATAACTACCCTACATGGGCAATGGATGTTAAGATTAGTCTTTCATCCCGTGGCATTGCAGGTGCACTCATACCACCTGAGAATCCTCTTCAGGAGGGAGATGCACAAGTAACTGAGCAACAAAAATATACTGCCTTATCCCTTATAAGGCAACGTATTCACCCAGATTTGAAATCTGAATATTTGATGGAGGAATCTCCAAGCAATATGTGGCAATCACTTAAAACAAGATATGAACAGCAAAAGGCCGTCATACTGCCTGAAGCTAGTCATGAATGGACCCATTTAAGACTTCAGGATTTTAAATCCGTTGGAGCTTATAACCATGAAGTCTATAAGATTTGTTCTAAATTGCGGTTTTGTGAGAAGGAACCTTCAGAACTGGAGAAGATAGAAAAGACTCTATCAACTATGCTCCCCGCTGATAGGATTCTACAGCAACAATATCGTGCTAGGAATTACCAAGTTTATTCTAAACTTACACATGTACTCCTCCAGGCTGAGAAACATTATGAACTTCTTTTAAAGAATAGTCATCAGCGCCCCATTGGGGCTGCCCCTCTCCCCGAAGTACATGCAAATTTTCAGAAAAATAATAAGTTCAATGGCTCATTTAAAGGCCAAACCAAGAACTTCAAGGGTAAATTCAACAACAACCGCAACAAGAAAAACAAGCCACACAATTCAGATAAGGGGAAGGGCAAAGTAAAGAACAAGTTCGATAAGATAATTCTTTGCCAGAAATGTGGATGCTACAAGCATGTCACCAAGAAATGTCGCACCCCAAGACATCTGGTAAACCTCTACCTGCAATCCATGGGACGTAATAGACATGCCCAAGGAGCAAGATATGAAGCTCACTTCAATCTTCAACCTGGTAATAACATGGAAGTGGGATGTTCGCAAGATGTTCAAGGAGCACCAAGCAACACCAAAGAATTCCATCTATCATAGGACTCCATGGACAAGGAGAATATGATGATCGAATACGCCTCAAACGACGTGTTCGGGGACTTTGACAAGTCAATCAACTCCATTAGATAATATATGTATCTATATACATCAGATTGTTGTAATAAAATAATAATAATATGTAAAGCATAATATGTATTGTATCAAACATATTATTGGTGTTGTTGGTATCATCACCCTATATTGTAAAGCACAATATGTATTGTATCAGCACTTTGATCTTAATATAATCATATGTATTCTATATATTCAATACAAGTCTTTTCATCACTGAAAATTCTACATTTTAATATATAGATTTCTACGGGAGTCAATCCAAATGGAGGAGAAAATGTGCCTTGTGGACAGTGGTACCACAAACTCTATACTTAGGGAAATAAAATATTTTCAAACTCTCAAAAAGTTAAATGGAAATATTTTAACAATCGCTGGACGCGATGGGGTAATTGTTGGCACATGACGTGCCATATTTACCCTCCCTATGGGTATGCAAATTATAATTGAGGATGCTTTATTATATCCCGATTAAACTCGTACCCTCATCGGTTACAGAGATATCTGCAAAAATGGATTTCACATTGAAACCCATGAGGACAACAAAGAGGAATATCTCCTCTTTACCAAAGACATCGGATATGGCAAACAAATATTTGAGAAAATTCCTTCTTTATCATCAGGATTATACTACACATACATTAAACCCGTAGAACATGTTGCATACAAGGTAATTTTTCAAAATGTCGATGCATTTCAAACTTGGCATGATCGCCTTGGTCATCCTGGTATCGGGATAATGAGAAAAATTACCTGCAATTTCAATGGTCATGACTTAAATGAAGCTAAATTCCCACAATCTTCGGATTTCATGTGCACTGCATGTGCTACTGGAAACTCATTTTAAGACCTTCTCGTCTTAAAATCCAAGCGGAACCACTCCAATTCCTTGAACGAATTCAAGGTGATATTTGTGGTCCTATCCAACTATTGTCTAGACCTTTTTGGTATTTCATGGTTCTCATAGACGCATCTACACGATGGTCCCATGTGTGTCTATTATCCACACGAAACCATGCATTTGCCAAAATAATGAGACAAGTTATTAAATTACAAGCTCATTATCCTGAAAATCGAATCAAATCAATTTGAATGGACAATGCTGCTGAATTTTCTTCGCGAGCCTTTAATGATTATTGCATGGCACTAGGAATTAAAGTTCAGCACTTGGTCCCATATGTCCACACTCAAAATGGTTTGGCCGAATCTCTAATAAAGAGAATTAAGCTCATAGCACGACCTTTGCTAATGAATTGCAACTTACCAACTTCATGTTGGGGTCATGCAGTTTTACATGCTGCTGACTTAATTCAATTACGACCAACTGCATATCACAGCAATTCCCCTCTGCAATTAGTACATGGAAATCTACCTAATATTTCACATCTGCGTAAATTTGGATGCGCCACATATGTGCCAATCTCACCACCGCAGCGTACATCCATGGGCCCACACAGGAAACTAGGGATATATGTGGGGTACAAATCACCGTCAATAATCAAGTACCTTGAACCCCTCATAGGGGATCTATTCACAGCCCGTCACGCTGATTGCATCTTTAATGAGGATCATTTCCCGGCATTAGGGGGAGATATCAAGTACCAAAAAGAATGCCCGGAAATCGATTGGAATGCCAATGGCATTTCCTCCTCTGACCCACGTACTCAAGAAACTGAACTTCAAGTTCAGAAGATAATTAATTTGCAACATATAGCAAATAATCTGCCAGATTCATTTACTGACTATAAAGGTGCCACTAAATCCTACAATCCTGCAATAAATGCGCCTGAAAGAGTGGAGGTACCAACAAAAACCACTCAACCCCCTATTCAAAATAAGAGGGGGAGAAGTACGACCATAAAACAGGATTCAGCTCCTCGCAAGCAACAAAGGAAACAGGAGAAGAAACCCTCTGAACAAGTAAATGTAAAACATGATTCAGCTCCTCACAAGCAACAAAGGAAACAGAGGAAGAAACCCTCTGAAGAAGTAAATGTAAATCAACCTAGCGTTGATAATCCAGTGGAAGGACAACCTCCACAACCCAGCTCAGTTGTGCACTCAATGACTGGGACATCGGAAAACCCAGACTCAACCGTATTGGGAAATCACGATGAGTCAACAAGGGTAAATGAAATTTCCACAAACTATATAGACTCTAGAGAATCTTACAACCGTAAGTCTACAATTGTCGACATAAATTTCTCAACTACAATTGCAAACAACCTTCTAAATGGTCATGATCCAAAGACCATGGCAGAGTGTGAGAAACGCTCCGACTGGCCTAAATGGAAGGATGCAATCCAAGTAGAATTAGCCTCGCTCAATAAACGAAAGGTATTCACTGAAGCAATACCTACACCTCCCAAAGTTTTCCCTGTGGGATTTAAATGGGTTTTCGTTCGTAAGCGGAACGAAAACAATGAGGTGGTGAGATATAAAGCAAGGCTTGTAGCCCAAGGTTTCACGCAGAGACCAGGCATTGATTTCAATGAAACTTATTCTCCAGTAATGAGTGGTATTACATTCCGATACCTCATATCTATGGCAGTACAAAATCGTCTATCTATGCAGTTGATGGACATAGTGACCGCTTACCTTTACGGCTCACTTGATTCGGATATCTATATGAAGGTTCCTGATGGAGTCCCAATTCCGAATCCAAACGCAAAACACAACGTATATTGCGTAAAACTAAATAAGTCTTTATATGGCTTAAAACAGTCGGGACGCATGTGGTACAACCGACTTAGTGAGTTCCTATTGAAAAAGGGGTACTCCAACAATGATGATTGTCCATGTGTCTTCATCAAAAAGTCTGAAACTGGATTTTGCATTATTTCAGTGTACGTTGATGATCTTAATATTATTGGCAATACACAAGATATTGATGAAGCACGCAATCACCTAAAGATGGAATTTGAGATGAAGGATTTGGGTAAAACCAAATTTTACTTAGGATTACAACTTGAGCACCTTCCCTCAGGTATTTTGGTTCATCAAACAGCCTATATCCAGAAAATATTGGAGAAATTCAATATGGACAACTCCTATCCATCCAAAACTCCCATGGTTGTTCGATCTCTAGACGTAGAGAAAGATCAATTCAGACCAAGGGATAATGGAGAAGAGATACTGGGATCCGAAGTTCCATATCTCAGTGCTATTGGAGCACTTATGTATCTTGCAAATTGCACCAGGCCTGATATTGCATTTGCAGTAAATTTACTAGCTAGACATAGCGCAGCTCCTACTAAACGCCATTGGACGGGAGTTAAGAATATCTTTCGATATCTCCAAGGCACAAAGGATCTTGGTCTATTCTTTCAATTTCGGAGAAATCTGAACATTGATATGATTGGGTATACCGATGCTGGCTACTTATCAGACCTCCATAATGCCAGATCGCAAACCGGTTTTGTGTTCCTACATGGTGGGACAGCCATCTCATGGAAGTCTTCTAAGCAAACCTTAGTGGCTACATCCACCAATCATTCTGAAATAATTGCATTATATGAAGCATCACGTGAATGTGTATGGCTTTGCAGAATGATAAACCACATACAACAATCATGTGGAAAAGGTTCTATCGAATCTCCGACTATTATTTCTGAAGATAATGCTGCTTGTGTTGCTCAAATGCAAACGGGTTACATAAAGAGCAATATCACTAAGCATATTGCACCCAAATTGTTTTATCCCCATGAATTACAGAAAAGTGGAGATATAAACATTTTGCAAGTCAAATCATGCGATAATCTCGCCGATCTATTCACAAAGTCACTACCAACTTCAACATTTGAAAAATATGTTCATGGAATTGGTATGAGACGACTTCGAGATTTGAAAGGATCAGGGGGAGTATCCCTCTGAACCATAACCCATTCAAACATTATATTACACTCTTTTTCCCTTTATGAGTTTACTCTCATGGTTCTCATCAAGGTTTTTAATGAGGTAATATCAACACAAGAATATATGTCATACCTCCTATTTTCCCCACCGGGGTTTTTAACGGATGTATACAAGACATATTAATTATTCTCTAAACTTACCAATGAGTTTTATCCTTCCGAGGTTTTCTCATATAGGTTATCAAAGAGACAATAATCATTATATGTTGTACTATTTTCTCCTTACTTTTCCCACCGGGTTTTAAAAGAGTTTTGACAACATATCAAATTCTAGTCTCCTCATATTTTTCCCACAGGGTTTTTGGGGGAGTTTATTCAAGAAAATTTATCGCTTGTGATCAAGGCCATTACATTCAAGATTATACAAGGAATACAAGACATACAAGAAGAATCTTTGTGCAAGGGGGAGTGTTAGGAATAAATTACAACCGCTCTAGGCGGTTATTAGTATGCCCAAAGTACCTTTTCTGTACAGACATGTCTCTTGTGTATAGACACCTCTTCTCTCTCTCTCTCTCTCTCTCTCTCTCTCTCTCTCTCTCTCTCTCGGCAGTTGCATCTCTTGTAAACAGTCATGTCTCTTGTAACAGACACCTCTTCGGAGGCACCCCAAAATCCTTGTATAAATAGGGCTTTGCCCACAAGCAATAAACACAAGTTTCACTCTCAATCATTTGAGTTCTAACAAAGTGGATACATAATCAGGGCCAGATGCTCACATGCATGCACGGCTAATTGCATCTTGCGGCCTCCCTTTAAGTCGTGACACATGCATATTCATGGGCCATGCATGCATTTGCATGCAAATGCATGCACGTATTTCCCTTGAAGAAAATGGACCACCACTGAGCTAGCCGCCACCTTTTTTTCCCTTCATGTGATAGACCACAACCGTATCGGCAGTACTCCACTGAGTATGTTCATGCTGAAAGGCTCAGGCTGCTACCCAGCTGCACTGCAAGTCGATGCTGGTTGGATTTGGATGCGTGAATTTATCAACACCAATACTACCATCACTAAAGCACACATCTTGGCTCATTTCATGTTTTGATGGCTTAGTTCTCTTCATACAAATCTAAAAAAAAGTGTTGATGTCTTAGTATAAATTTTAAATTAAATCAGTATAAAATCAGTGTATATGTACGTACCCTACGCGTTAGTACTACCTATGGCTAGAAATTAGAAAGCTACTCGATCGATCAGAGGAGTAGCAGCTAGCCTGGTAGGTCATGGTCGTCGGTGGGACCGCCCATGAAGACCATTGGAGTCCCTGATTTGGGTTTGCCGACCGAGTTTCACGTGAATCAAACACATTATTCTCATGCAAAACCGCCCACTCAAGATCGAGTCAACACAGTGATGCTACTGAATCATCGAGCGATGTGCTTGATAAGCAACCAAAACTAATAAAAAAAGTGATGCTACTGAATCCCACGCATATGCCCACACGTTGGCGGGTTCTGAATTGATCGACACGCACGCAAACACTAACCTGTAATGTAAAACCAGGTCACTTTACCGCGTGCGACTTGCTAAACTTTCTGCTCGACAGATCTCTGGCATGAAAATAAATTATCATAAAAGTGAACTCATGGCCATTAACCTGTCAGCAGAGGAGCTGAAACCTTTTCTAGATATCTTCCAATGTGTAGCTGGCAAATTTCCTATGAAATATTTAGGAGTGCCTTTACATTTTGAAAAACTTAGGAGGGAGGATTTACAACCTCTGATAGATAGTCTGCTTGGTAGAATGGCTGGTTGGAGGGGAAAACTTTTGTCTTCCGAAGCAAAAAGAATTCTGATCCAAACCTGTCTGGCTAGCATCCCTATATACCTTCTATCCTTTTTTAGATTTCCTAAATGGGCTCTCCAACTAATTAATACACAGTTAGCAAATTGCATGTGGAATGATGAAGATGGTCATAAGAAGATTCATTTAGCTAATTGGCCTTCAATCTGCATGAAGAAGGATTATGGGGGTTTAGGGGTACTAAATTTACAGGACCTTAATGTTTGTTTAATTGGGTCTTGGATTAGAAGATATATAAATGGTGAAGGTAGCCTTTGGAAAAGAGTTGTAGATGCTAAGTACAATACAAAGAACCCTAACATTCTCTGTTGCCAGGATACACACCCTTCTATCTTTTGGAAAGGGGTTATGTGGGCTACCAGAGCTGTTAAGTTTGGTTATAAGTGGCTAGTTGGAGATGGTAAATCCGTTAAGTTCTGGGAAGATTCCTGGCATGGAAATGCCCCTCTAGCTGTCACTTATTGGGATGTGTATACGCTGGTTAACCAACAAACTCAAACTATTAATGAGTTATGGGATGGTCAGCAACTTAAGTGTACTTTTAGAAGGATTTTTGATGATGATCTGATGGTCCAGTGGTTGGAAATTATAGAAATTGCCAAGGAAATTAACTTCAATGACTCTCCTGATCAACTGATCTGGAAGTATGAGTCAAATGGAGTCTATTCTTCCAAATCTTTATATGCCATTGTTAATTTTAGGGGTGTTCAACCCATTTATCTTCCTACTGTCTGGAATCTGAAGATCCCTCCTAGAGTTCAAAACTTCCTTTGGTTATTATCCCAGAATAAAATTTTGACTAGAGATAACTTAAGGAAGAGAGGTATCCCAAAGCCTCTAGAATGTAGTTTGTGTAAAGAAATTGAATCGGTTTCACATCTATTCTTTGAATGCATGATTTCTGATCTGCTCTGGCAAGAAGTACAGGAAATTTTTGAGATTAGAGTGCATAATTTTCTGTCTTTAGCTTCTAAATGGCTGTGCAGTAAGAGATTTTTGCAATTCAATATTGTTTCATCAGCTGTCATTTGGACTATTTGGAACAATAGGAATAGCATTGTGTTTAACCGTTGTACGTGGCTAAATATGAAACAGGTTTGGCAAAGGCTTCTGAGGTACTTGAAGGAATGGAAGGTTCCTTTCAAGGACCAGAGCTGGGATCTGGTGGATCGATTCACCCAACTCCTGATTGCAAGACTCCGGGCTCCGCTGGTGCTGATGCCGCCTTGACTTGTACATCCTTTGGATGGACAACGACCTGGAAGTCCTTCTCATCGTCTAACCCGCTTGGTGGTCGTGCGACTGAAGCATACCTGAAGTCCCACCCGGAGGAGGCGGATGAGATTCATGTGATCGTTGGGTGAAAAATGAGCTCGCTGGTTGTTCCAGCTGTAATAGGATAGTTTCTATCTTTAGCTGGGCTTTGGTTTTGTTCTGGACCTGCCAACATTTTGGATTTAGCTTTACCCTTTTGCAGAACTTGCTCTGTTCCTAGCTTTAGGTTGCAGACTTAGCTTTGTTAAGCTGCTGGATCGTTTGACTGTGCGGTTTCGTTTCGCTGAAATGGAACTGGGGTGGATCCCTGATTTTCTAAAAAAACTTTCTGCTCGATCGACCTGCTAGATTTATGCACTAAGATGCATGAACCGTTGCCAGTTTTCTGGTGACTGTAAAGCAGTATATCTGGGTGTCAGTATGTTTGTTTGTTGGTGCATGGTAGTTGGGAGTATGGGCGTATGGTCTTTTTTCCACAGGCACATTAAGTTCCTGTTCACGGATCAGTCGACAATGGCCGGCAGGAATCCAGGAAGGAGCGAGCGAGGCTGTCTTTCTTGTTTGCTGAATGGCCATGACCATTATTTCGTACCCGATCTGGGTAGCAAGATTAGATCCGGTACCACTCCCCGTTTCACATTTTCTTTTGCTGGTGAACCCGTTTCACATTGTCGTACTAGGTATAGCACGTATACGTAGTCGATCGTACGGGTGGTGCCGGCCGGGGCAGTAAACGACGACGAGTCGATGACGACCAAGAGTCATATGGGTGCTCTTTGTAGCTGACGCAGCGTGGGTCAGCTTATAGTAGTATTTCCTTGCGAGAGAACAAACCAAGATTTGTATATCCAGGCAAGTGGAATACAGAAACGACGCATTCAAATCTGGATGAGGAATAAGCATATGCATTCCACGACGACGACGATATATACAGTAGCTCAACGGATTAAATGTACAGTATATACATCTGTTGTAAGATATGCAGCAATGATTTCTTTAATTAAAATATCGTGTAGCACGATCGCCGTGCCAATTAACTGCCATGTCTCACAACGAAATTTTCTTTTAGAATACATATGTACCGCTAATGGTCCGATCAACAACTGTGGATCAAAGTCACACATCGAGTAAGTTTCTGTGGGTGCATGCACATACCCTCCGTGAGTTGGACGATTACAGTAAAGTTCATGGAAATTGAGATCGTAGGAAGAAATATAAAAATAAGTTTTTTTTCTTAACAGGGAAGGGGAACTGGAAGGACCCCCGATGCTGCTTACATTATCTCGGTGGAGGAAATTTTACAGGAAGGACCACATAAGAAATGAAAATTATAGGAAGGTCCCTAAAATTGCATTACAGACCCTAAAACAAAAATTGAAAAAGCAATCAGGTCCTTGTATTCCTCTAGCTCCCTCTCCACCGCATCCGTGACGAAGCTTGCGAGCACGGTCTACCGATGTACCACCGGGGATGAGACCACTTGGTGTACAATGGCGGGAGCACACCGCCTCAAAGCCAGAAGACCTCCAAAATAGCACACAGGGCTGGAGGATGAACACCTCGCTAGGAGTGGCTGCCCTATAGCCTTTGAGTCTAGCACCTAGACGACGTGAAGCCGTCGTAGAAATAGCCGGAGAAAAGCTCCCAAAGAAGTGGAGCTGCTACCCTTTAGTTGTTGATGTCGACGACAAACTTGCCATCAAGTTCTTGCTCCGATTTGACGCAGTACCCATGCCTTCACGCCTCAGAACTCTTGATCTGCAGAGAACAAAGGTGCTCATCTTCTCTCCCTCGCCTACACGGCCGACCGGAGGAATATCAACACCTCTTACCTACAAGATCTGGAGAACTCCCCACCAAAGCTCCGCATTAGAGGTGGCCGTGGTGGCCTGCACCCTCTCTTGCTGCCAAAGGGTGCCCACCATCGTCTCCGCTCCATCGCATGAGTTGGCGACAACAGCTTGTCTTATTGAAGTGAGCGGTGCTCCAATATCCTCCACCTCCAACTTGAACGACAGAGCAAGGACGTGACAAGGAGGAACCCTAGCAAAGAGATCTGGAAGATCCTAATTTCCGCTCCTACCTACAGCTCCGGCCTCCGTCTGTAACATCCCACTTTTTGTAGACTAATTGAGACCAAGGTTTAGCACTTTATTTTGGGTGAATTAAAAACTTTTACTATTAAGTTATGTGCTTGAATGCTAGCTTGAATGATTCCATGTGTGAGAGTGTGCATGATTTTATGTGAGTGTGTGCTTGTAATTTATTGTTTGGTTTTTATTCCAACAAAGCAAGCACCTTTACCATTGAGTTAATTGGTGCTATGATTTTATGCAGAAAACTTTAGCCTTGATAGTTGCTTGTGTAGGACATAAACCCTAGTTTACCTTCTTGCTTGATCACACCATATAGACTTTCTATCTCTTTTATTTTTGCACCTTTATTTGCAAATTAGAGACTTCACCAAAACTCTACCTCCACTTACCCAAAAATCATGAGACTTGGTCAGATTATGGTGAAGATTACGATGATGATGGTGAGGAGTTCGACGACGCCGGTGTGAACTAGGATTCGTCTCCCGGTCAGTCGCCTGTATGGTAGAGGCATGACACGGGCTACCAACGCTACCCTTGTATCCGCTGCAATGCTTAGTGAACTTACCCTGCGTGGCATTTAAATTCGGCCAAGTGGCCATGTAAGACTATTTGACACGTTATGTAATGGATGATGTACTCTGTAATGCCAGCTCTGTTATGTGGATTCATGATGGTCTTCCTGGGATCATGAATTGTATGCATAACGGGAATCCCGGGTGGTAAGTGATATGTCTCCAACGTATCTATAATTTTTGATGCTCCATGCTTGTTTTTACACCATTTGCCTAATGTTTCGTTACACTTCGTGGCACTTTTATGCATTTTCCGGAACTAACCTACTAACAAGTCACCACAGTGCAGTTCCCTGTTTTCTGCTATTTTTGTGTTTCAGAAGTGCTACACAGGAAATATTCTCGGAATTGGACGAAACAAGTTCCTGAAGTCTTATTTTTCCCAGAAGCTTCCAGAGATCCGAAGAGGATTAGGAGGGGGGCCACGAGGGCCCCACACACCAGGGCGGCGTGGCCTGGCCCCTGGCCACGCCCCCTATGTGTGAGAGCTCCTCGGTCCACCTCTGACGATGCCCCTTCGCCTATAAAGACCCCCCGACGGAAAAAACCTAAGGGCCCGATCAATTTTCCAGAAACACATCGCGATCCGCCGCCGTTGTCGACCCGAGATCGGGAGGGTCCAAAAGCTCTTCCCGGCACCCTACCGGAGAGGGGAATCGCCACTGGAGGTCTTCTTCATCGCCATGCTTGCCTCCGGAGCGATGAGTGAGTAGTCTACCTTGGACTATGGGTCCATAGCAGTAGCTAGATGGTTGTCTCCTCCACCATGTGCTTCATGTTTAGATCTCATGAGCTGCCCTACATGATTGAGATCACCGTTATGTAATTCTACATGTTTGGTTTGTTGGGATCCGATGAATATTGGTGTTATGATTGAGTTGCTACACTGAAATATATCTTATGTTATCTCTATGTTGTTTATGATCTTGCATGCTCTCCGTTGTTAGTATCTATCTTGGCCGAGTAGTTGCTAGTGACTCCAAGAGGGGGTATTTATGCTCGATAGTGGGTTCATGCCTCTATTAAACCTGGGGGAGTGACAGAAACCTCTAAGGTTGTAGATGTGTTATTGCTACTAGGGAGAAAACAACATTCATATGCTCAAGGGCATATGCTTTGTTTACATTACACACTTTGCTTAATGCAATTATCTGTTGTTCGCAACTTAATACTCATGGGGTATTCGGATGATATCCCCGTGAGTGGATTATTAGTCATAGATGCAGTTGGATGGCGGTCTATGTATTTTGTTGTAATGCCCAGAGTAAATCGCATAGTGATCTTCTTGACATATCACGTTTATCTTTATTCTATCAATTGCCCAACTGTAATTTGTTTACCCAGCATGTGTTATTTATCTTATGGAGAGACACCACTAGTGAACTGTGGACCCCGGTCCTATTTCCATCATATTGCTATCACCTGTTTACTTTACTCGCACTGTTTACTTTACTCGCATACTTTCACTGTTTTCCACTTGATACGCTCATACCCTTTGTTTCAAGCAAACCGGTGAGATTGACAACCTCATCGCAAGTTGGGAACAAAGTATTTGGTTGTGTTGTGTGCAGGTTCCACGTTGCTACTAGCTGAAGACGCGCTAACTAGTTTTATCATGAAACGGCGCCCTTGTTGGAGTGTCACTAGGCTATAAAGCATCACTTTCAGTCGTTTATCTCTCCTCTCCAAGATCGACATACCTTGGTTTCTTAACTGAGGGAAAATCTGCTGCTATATTCATCACACCTTCCTCTTGGGGTTCCCAATGGGCTGGTCATTTACCACACATCAAGCATATTTTCTGGCGCCGTTGCCGGGGAGGAAGTAGAAGACTTCTGCGAGGGGAGTTTTTCGCACACACATCCTTTACTTTGTTATTGTTTTGCTTTACTTTATTTATTTTACCTGCATCATTTTTTATCAAAAACCCAAAAAAATTAGAATCCTTGGTAGTTGTTATTTCTTTACTTTAGTTTATCATGTTGTTCCCTAAGTATGTTTTGGAGGACCTCTCAGTAGGTAGTGGTTCAATTATTGGGAAAGATAACATTGAGGAGTTCTTTAATCACATTAGTATGCATAAAGAAGTTGAGGAAAAGTCTGAAGTTGCTTCTGCTTATTTAATTCACATGTTGGAAGCTAGGTTTGCTAGTCTTAATCCTTTTATTCAAAGCATGTTCCTTAAGCTTCGTGAAATTGAAGATCCTGAAAAGAAAGCCTTTATCTTGGAAACTTTGCGCTTAGAATTCAAAGATGCTGCTATTGAATCTAGGAAAGTTCTTAAGCGTTTTAATAAACTTGGTTCACCTATGAAGGTTATTAGTACAAACAATGATGGAATCGAAATACCTATACCTAGCAAGCTCTTGGGATTGTATGAAGCTTTCGAAAATAATTTTAACTGGATCTGTCCTGAGAATCTTTTTAGTGATTTGAGTGAACCAAAGCGTGATCACAAAGGGTCTTCAAAAACTTATGTGGATGAAATACAATGCCTTATTGACAAGACCTCTGCAGTTGATCTTGATGCTTCATCTCTTGATGTTACTTGATTCGCAATTTTCTGCGCCTAGCTCAAAGGCGTTAAAGAAAAGCACTCTTGGGAGATAACCCAATGTTTTCTTTTTAGTAATTTTTATTTTATTTGAGTCTTGGAAGTCATTACTACTGTAATGACCACTCCTTATCCTTTTTATTTCATTGTTGTGCCAAGAGAAGCCTCTAATTTGAGTGAGGTAAGATTTGGGGATGTTGCTGTCCTGAAACTGTTTTCGGTGCTGCACCGTAAAAATTCGTATACATTCTCTGTATATCTCTTGGACCTGAAATTTCTTGTGCATATGCCCCAGGTTATATCCAAACTTTCATTAGTTGAACACTTTTTGATTTGAGCAACAGATAACCCCTCAAAAATTCGGCCTTTGTCAGCTGTTCTGTTTTGACAGATTTCTGCCAATATTTGTGTTTGCCGCTTTATCGCTTTCTTTTGAGTTCTTTTGATCACGAAACTTTTGGAGAAGTTTCTACAGTAGTATATGCTATATATGTGGTGGTTTTAGGTTGAAACCTGAAGCAAAAAGAGGTTGATTATATGTTATGCTACACTAATGTTGCTAATAGATGTGTGTTTAGTTTTGTATGAAGGAAGTTTTCAAGTGTAGGGATTGGAGAATGATGAGATGAGTTAAAGAATGGACAAAAGCTCAAGCTTGGGGATGCCCATGCATCACCCCAAGAAATATCCAAGAATTACAAGCATCAAAGCTTGGGGATGCCCCCGAGGCACCCCTTCTTCATCGGCAAAAATCAGGTCACCTTTCAAGACACTATATTTTTATTGCTTCATGCACTATGTGTTTTTCTTGGAGCGTGATGCTCCAAGTGAATGTGGCTACAGACTATCCTTGTGCGTGGTGAATAACCAGCCCGTTGGGAACCCCAAGAGGAAGGTATGATGAGTGCAGCAGCAAGTTTTCCCTCAGTTTAAGAAACCAAGGTTTATCGAACAGGAGAGGAGAGACAATGACGACTGAAGGTGTTGTGGAACCTGCACACACACAAACAAATACTTTGTTCCCAACTTGCGATGAGGTTGTCAATCTCACCGGTTTGCTTGAAACAAAGGTTATGAGTGTATCGAGTGGAAAACAGTAGAGTATGCGAGTAAAGTAAACAGTGCGGGAAAAGTAAACAGGTGATTGCAATATGATTAAAATAGGACCGGGGTCCACAGTTCACTAGTGGTGTCTCTCCATAAATAACATAACATGCTGGGTAAACAAATTACAGTTGGGCAATTGATAGAATAAAGATAACGTGATATGTCAAGAAGATCACTATGAGATTTACTCTGGGCATTACAACAAAATACATAGACCGCCATCCAACTGCATCTATGACTAATAATCCACTCCCGGGGATATCATCCGAACACCCTAGAAGTATTAAGTTGCGAACAACAGATAATTGCATTAAGCAAAGTGTGTAATGTAAACAAAGCATATGCCCTTGAGCATATGAATGTTGTTTTCTCCCTAGTAGCAACAGCACATCTACCACCTTAGAGGTTTCTGTCACTCCCCCAGGTGAAATAGAGACATGAACCCACTATCGAGCATAAATACCCCCTCTTGGAGTCACTAGCAACTACTTGGCCAAGATAGCTACTAACAACGGAGAGCATGCAAGATCATAAACAACATAGAGATAACAAAAGATATAATTCAGTACAGCAACTTAATCATAAACACCAATATTCATCGGATCCCAACAAACCAACATCATAGAATTACATAACGGTGATCTCAATCATGTATGGCAGCTCATGAGATCTAAACATGAAGCACATGGTGGAGAAGACAACCATCTAGCTACTGCTATGGACCCATAGTCCAAGGTAGACTACTCACTCATCGCTCCGGAGGCAAGCATGGCGATGAAGAAGACCTCCGGTGGCGATTCCCCTCTCCGGCAGGGTGCCGGGAAGAGCTTCTGGACCCTCTCGATCTTCGGGTCGACGGCGGCGGCGTATCGCGATGTGTTCGGGAAATCTGATCGGGTACTTAGGTTTTTCTCGTCGGGGGGTACTTATAGGCGAAGGGGCGTCGTCAGAGGAGGAGCCAGGCTCCCTCACACAGGGGTGGCGCGGCCAGGGGCCAGGCCGCGCCGCCCCCTTGTGTGGGGCCCTGGTGGTCCCTCTCCGTCTCTCCTTCGGATATCTGGAAGCTTCCGGGAAAAATAAGACTTCAGGAACTTGTTTCGTCCAATTCCGAGAATATTTCCTGTGTATCACTTCTGAAACACAAAAACAGCAGAAAACAGGAAACTGGCACTGTGGCACTTCGTTAATAGGTTAGTTCCAGAAAATGCATAAAAGTGCCACTAAGTGTAACGAAACAATAGGCAAATGGTGTAAAAACAAGCATGGAGCATCAAAAATTATAGATACGTTTGAGACGTATCAAGCATCCCCAAGCTTAACTCCTGCTCGTCCTCGAGTAGGTAAGTGATAACAAAAGAATAATTTTTGAGGTGACATGCACCTACACAATCTTGATCATATATGTAAGCATTGGTGAGCTGGGATCAATAGAACTTAAAACATGGGCATGAAAGATATAATCATGACAATAGGAAACTTAGCAACCATGTTGTAAACATGTAAATGAACACAAACAAAAGATCATGATAATGAAACAATGAAAGTCAAACGTGTGTTCAAATTATAAGGAAAAACATACAAAAGGTTTTCAGCTTGTCCTTCAAAGAGAGCAAAACATAAATGCATAGGACACCTCAAAGTTTAAGAGGGCGACTAGATACAAATAATTTAAGAACAAGTGAAACCAACAATATGAGTCAATCAATGATCTTTGGGACAATGCATATCACACTAAGAATGACAATTATGCTCTCTTAATGGTGCATAAAGAAAGAAGGTGGTGACTCAACATAAAAGTAAAAGAAAGGCCCTACGCAGAGGGAAGCAGTGATTGCTCATGTGCTAGAGCTTTTCATTTGTAAAACAGAGAGATAAAAATTGGATTTGAGAGGTGGTTGTCTTTGTCAACGATTGGCAATGGGGTTCTTACTATCTTCCATACAAAAATGAAGCAAGTTTTTGAGAGAGAGATTGGCACTTTTGTGCTCTTTTTATAAAACTTGGCACTCCTCCCCACCTTTTTCCTTTCACATACCATGGCTAACCGATTCCATCGGGTGCCCACCAACATTCACATTCTTTGGAGGAGTGCCTTTTTTTCTCTTTTTTCCTTTTTTTTTCTTTTTGGAATAAGCAATATGGAATATAGCAAATCCGACCACTACGTCCCCATGAGCTGAAAACAGTGTCACAAAACAAGATGTATTTTGAAGGTTTTGAAAGGTAGCACATGGAAATTTTACTTTGGAATGGCTTACAAATACCATGTATAGGAATTTATAGTGGACACTTTGGAAAACTTTGGCTTTTAGGAGTTGGATGCACGAGTAGAGCTCATACTCAGTACAAGGTGAGGGCTAGCAAAAGACTGAGAGCGACAAACTAAGAGAGCAATAATGGCCATAATCATACAAAGCGACAAAGCGACATTAAAAGAAGCATAAGATGGCATCAAAAGTCAAACACTAAATGATCACGAAGGCTATTGGCAACTTTGTAAGAGTCTAACATGTGTGAGCATGCGCCAAGTCAACCCAAATAAAGCATCAAGGAGAAAACCAAAATAATGCTTTCATACAATAAAAACAACGCATGATTTTTTCAAAGGCTCATTAAGCAATCTCAATTATTTGAGACAAGTCATGCTACAGCAAAACCACTAAGCATACTATCAAAAAGACATCAAGCATGACATGAAAAAGCCTAAGCCGCAGTCTACACAAGCTCCTTCTTGTACCACTATTTTGCACAAAGCTTTTTCTCTTTTCCAACACCATTTGAAATTTTTATAAACACCTCTTTTGATGAAAACCAATAAAGATCAGAGGCAAAAATACACCTCGATAAAAAGATATGACAAGATCTGAATACAAATCAAGGCGAAAATGAAAACCAAAAGCAGTAGCAGAAAAAGTAGAACGCACGATTTTTAATAAGAGTGAAAACTAGAGCGTTCTTTGCAAATGAAAACGAGTACATCTCCTCCAAAGGAAATTTGTTGGGGTCCAACCATTTATTGCAGCAAACAAACAAACTAAACTAACTAAGAAAACTAAAACAACTGACGCTCCAAGAAAAACACATAGTGCATGAAGCAATAAAAATATAGTGTTTTGAAAGGTGACCTGATTTTTGCCGATGAAGAAGGGGTGCCTCGGGGGCATCCCCAAGCTTTGACGCTTGTACTTCTTGGATATTTCTTGGGGTGATGCATGGGCATCCCCAAGCTTGAGCTTTTGTCCATTCTTCAACTCATCTCATCATTCTCCAATCCCTACACTTGAAAACTTCCTTCATACAAAACTAAACACAATTCTATTAGCAACATTAGTGTAAGCATAAAATATATTCAACCTCTTTTTGCTTCAGGTTTCAACCCAAAACCACCACATATAAAGTATATACTACTGTAGCAACTTCCACAAGAGTTCCATGATAAAAAAGAACTCAAAAGAAAGCGATAAAGTGGCAAAAACAAATATTGGCAGAAATCTGTCAAAACTGAACAGCTGACAAAGGACGAATTTTTGAGGGATTTTCTGTTGCTCAAATCAAAAAGTGTTCAACTAAGAAAAGTTTGAATATAACCTGGGGCATATGCACAAGAAATCGCAGGTCCAAAAGATAAACAGAGAATTTTCACGAATTTTTACGGTGCAGCACCGAAAACAGTTTTAGGACAGCAACATCCCCAAATCTTTACCTCACTCAAATTAGAGGCTTCTCTTGGCACAAAAACGAAATAAACAAGATAAGGAGCGGTCATTACAGTAGTAATGACTTCCAAGACTCAAATAAAAGAAAAAGTACTGAAAAGAAAACATTGGGTTATCTCCCAAGAGTGCTTTTCTTTAACGCCTTTGAGCTAGGCGCAGAAAATTGCGAATCAAGTAATATTAGATGATGAAGCATCAAGCTCATAATTTGCTCTAAGAATAGAGTCAAAAAGTAATTTCTTTCTTTTCCTAGGGAAGTGTTCCATACCTTTCTTTAGTGGAAATTGATACTTGATAGTGCCTTCCCTCATATCAATGATAGCACCTACAGTTCGAAGAAAGGGTCTTCCCAAAATAATAGGACATGAAGCATGGCATTCAATATCCATAACAAGAAAATCAACGGGAACAAGGTTATTGTTAACCACAATAAGAACATCATTAATCCTTCCCAAAGGTTTCTTCTTAGCAACATCAGCAATGGGAACATCAAAATAACACTTTTCAAGCGGTGGTAAATCAAGCATGTCATAAATCTTTCTAGGCATGATGGAAATACTAGCACCTAGATCACATAAAGCATGGAAATCATAACCATTAACATGCATATCAATGATGGGTTCCCAACCATCTTCTAACTTCTTGGGAACAGAGGCTTTTTGCTTCAACTTTTCATCCCTAATCTTTATGAGAGCATTGGTAATGTGCTTAGTAAAAGCAATATTTAAAGAACTAGCATTGGGAGTCAAAGCAAGCTTTTGCAAGAACAAAATAACTTCAGATATATTGCAGCCATCAACATCAAAATCATTAAAGGAAATAGAGCTATCATCTCCCACACTCCGAAAAATTTCAGCACTCTTTTGAGAAAAAGTTTTGGCAGTTTTAGGCTTTTTAACACAAGGAGTGGGAGTTTTCTCTATACCTATCAAAGTAAGAGGGTTGCTATCAGTAGGAGCAACATCATTAGAGGTAGTAATAGTACATACCTTCATCTCTCTAGCCATCTCATCTTCTCTTTCCCACCTGGCATGCAATTCCGCTAACAATCTAATATTTTCATCAATTCCAACTTGGGTAGCATTAGCGGCAGCAACAACATTGCTCACTTTCACATCATTAGGAAACACTTTTAGTTTCAGAAGTTCAACATCATGAGCAAGGCTATCAACTTTAGAAGCAAGAATATCAATTTTGCCTAACTTTTCCTCAACAGACTTATTAAAAGCAGTTTGCTTACCGATGAAGTCCTTGAGCATTACCTCAAGCTCGGAGGGCGCGGCCCTAGTGTTGTTGTAGGAGTTACCATAAGAATTACCACAACCATTACCATTGGTAGAAGGATACGGCCTATAATTGTTACTAGCAAAATTGTTCCTATAAGCATTGTTATTAAAATTATTGTTCCTAATGAAATTCACATCAACTTGCTCTTCTTGAGCAACCAAAGAGGCCAAAGGAACATTACTAGGATCAACATGAGTCCTATCATTAGCAAGCATAGCCATAATGGTATCGATCTTATCATTCAAGGAAGAGGTTTCCTCAACAGAATTTACCTTCTTACCTTGTGGAGCTCTCTCGGTGTGCCATTCAGAATAATTTACCATCATGTTGTCGAGTAGCTTTGATGCGGCGCCCAAGATAAGGGACATAAAAGTGCCTCCAGCAGCTGAATCAAGTAGGTTCCTTGAAGAAAAATTCAGTCCTGCATAAAAAGTTTGGATAATCATCCAAGTAGTCAGTCCATGAGTGGGGCAATTCTTTACCATAGATTTCATTCTTTCCCAAGCTTGAGCAACATGTTCATTATTAAACTGAGTAAACTTCATAATATTGCTATGCAACAATATAATCTTAGCAGGAGGATAGTATCTACCAATAAAAGCATCCTTACACTTAGCCCATGAATCAATACTATTCTTAGTCAAAGACAGCAACCAATCTTTAGCTTTTCCTCTCAAAGAAAAAGGAAACAACTTGAGCTTAATAATATCACTATCAACATCCTTATATTTCTGCATCTCACATAGCTCAACAAAATTGTTGAGATGAGCTGCAGCATCTTCAGTACTAGTACCAGAAAATTGCTCCTTCATAACAAGGTTCAATAAAGCAGGCTTGATCTCATAAAAGGTGATAGCAGGAACATGTGGTGCAATAGGAGTGCAGATAAAATCACTATTGTTCGTGCTAGCAAAGTCACACAACTTGGTGTTTTCAGGAGTACCCATTTCAGCAAAACGAAAGTAAACAAGTAAAAACAGCTACCAAGGATTCTAATTTTTTTGGGTTTTTGATAAAAAGCAATGCAAGTAAAATAAATAAAGTAAAGCAAAACAAATAACAAAGTAAAGAATGTGTGTGCGAAGAACTCCCCTCGCAGAAGTCTTCTCTTCCTCCCCGGCAACGGCGCCAGAAAAATAGCAGATGCTCCAAGTGAATGTGGCTACAGACTGTCCTTGTGTGTGGTGAATAACCAGCCCGTTGGGAACCCCAAGAGGAAGGTATGATGAGTGCAGCAGCAAGTTTTCCCTCAGTTTAAGAAACCAAGGTTTATCGAACAGGAGAGGAGAGACAATGACGACTGAAGGTGTTGTGGAACCTGCACACACACAAACAAATACTTTGTTCCCAACTTGCGATGAGGTTGTCAATCTCACCGGTTTGCTTGAAACAAAGGTTATGAGTGTATCGAGTGGAAAACAGTAGAGTATGCGAGTAAAGTAAACAGTGCGGGAAAAGTAAATAGGTGATTGCAATATGATTAAAATAGGACCGGGGTCCACAGTTCACTAGTGGTGTCTCTCCATAAATAACATAACATGCTGGGTAAACAAATTACAGTTGGGCAATTGATAGAATAAAGATAACGTGATATGTCAAGAAGATCACTATGAGATTTACTCTGGGCATTACAACAAAATACATAGACCGCCATCCAACTGCATCTATGACTAATAATCCACTCCCGGGGATATCATCCGAACACCCTAGAAGTATTAAGTTGCGAACAACAGATAATTGCATTAAGCAAAGTGTGTAATGTAAACAAAGCATATGCCCTTGAGCATATGAATGTTGTTTTCTCCCTAGTAGCAACAGCACATCTACCACCTTAGAGGTTTCTGTCACTCCCCCAGGTGAAATAGAGACATGAACCCACTATCGAGCATAAATACCCCCTCTTGGAGTCACTAGCAACTACTTGGCCAAGATAGCTACTAACAACGGAGAGCATGCAAGATCATAAACAACATAGAGATAAGAAAAGATATAATTCAGTACAGCAACTTAATTATAAACACCAATATTCATCGGATCCCAACAAACCAACATCATAGAATTACATAACGGTGATCTCAATCATGTATGGCAGCTCATGAGATCTAAACATGAAGCACATGGTGGAGAAGATAACCATCTAGCTACTGCTATGGACCCATAGTCCAAGGTAGACTACTCACTCATCGCTCCGGAGGCAAGCATGGCGATGAAGAAGACCTCCGGTGGCGATTCCCCTCTCCGGCAGGGTGCCGGGAAGAGCTTCTGGACCCTCCCGATCTTTGGGTCGACGGCGGTGGCGTATCGCGATGTGTTATGGAAATCTGATCGGGTACTTAGGTTTTTCTCGTCGGGGGGTACTTATAGGCGAAGGGGCGTCGTCAGAGGTGGAGCCAGGCTCCCTCACACAGGGGTGGCGCGGCCAGGGGCCAGGCCGCGCCGCCCCCTTGTGTGGGGCCCTGGTGGCCCCTCTCCGTCTCTCCTTCGGATGTCTGGAAGCTTCCGGGAAAAATAAGACTTCAGGAACTTGTTTCGTCCAATTCCGAGAATATTTCCTGTGTATCACTTCTGAAACACAAAAACAGCAGAAAACAGGAAACTGGCACTGTGGCACTTCGTTAATAGGTTAGTTCCGGAAAATGCATAAAAGTGCCACTAAGTGTAACGAAACAATAGGCAAATGGTGTAAAAACAAGCATGGAGCATCAAAAATTATAGATACGTTTGAGACGTATCAGAGCGTCAGTTATTTTTAGTTTTCTTAGTTAGTTTAGTTTGTTTGCTGCAATAAATGGTTGGACCCCAACAAATTTCTTTTGGAGGAGTTGCCTTGCTTTTCATTTGCCAAGAACGCTCCAGTTTTCACTCTTATCAAAAACCGAGTGTTCTTCTTTTTCTGCTACTGCTTTTGGTTTTCGTTTTCGCCTTGATTTGCGTTCAGATCTTCTTATATCTTTTCATCAAGGTGTATTTTTGCCTCTGATCTTTATTGGTTTTCGTCAAAAGAGGTGTCTTAAATTTTTTTGAATGGTGTTGGAAAAGAGAAAAAGCTTTATGCAAAAAAGTGGTACAAGAAGGAGCTTGTGTAGACTGCGGCTTAGGCTTTTTCATGTCGTGCTTGATGTCTTTTTGATAGTATGCTTAGTAGTTTTGCTGTAGCATGACTTGTCTCAAATAACTGAGATTGCTTAATGAGCCTTTGAAAAAATCATGCGTTGTTTTTACCGTTTGGAAGCATTATTTTGGTTTTCTCCTTGATGCTTTATTTGGGTTGACTTGGCGCATGCTCACACATGTTAGACTCTTACAAAGTCACCAATAGCCTTTATGATCATTTAGTTTTTGACTTTTGATGCCATCTTATGCTTCTTTTAATGTTGCTTTGTCGCTTTGCATGATTATGGCCATTATTGCTCTCTTAGTTGGTCGCTCCCAGTCTTTTGCTAGCCCTCGCCTTGTACTGAGCATGAGCTCTACTCGTGCATCCAACTCCTAAAAACCAAGTTTGCCAAAGTGTCCACCATACATACCTACTAGTAATTTGCTATTCCAAGTAAATTTGACTTGCTTTTATTTTCTCTTCAAATTAAACTCTTACCAGTGTTATGCGAAAATTGGTCAGTAAAGCTCTCACGAACCGGAAGGCACACTTTACTTTTCCCTGTTCTTAAAAATTTGACATTGTGGTCTCTTATGTTGAGTTGTTATGCTTGCAAGTTGTAAGTTGGAGACTAGCCCATCCATGCTGTCATGGGGCAAGCTTTCAACATTGCACTTCTTATTTGAGTTGATATCGTGATCTTTTGTTTATGGATGCCCGCGGTGTGAAATGAATTAGGAATCTTGCGGGGATCATGGAGTTTGTATATTTGTTAGGGAAACGCCTGGGCCGCCAATCTAAGCCATGCATAATTCATGGTGGAAATTTGCAGCATACCCATAGTGGACATTCGACGACGCATCTCAAAATAAAAAGCTAAACAATTGGTAAATAAAAGAGATGTCGAGGTGTTTATTGTCTGCTTGACCTGTCATTTTGATGTGGGCTTGTTCCATGTCATCGGGCACGGAGGTACCCCGTTGGCGGTTCTCGATGATACATAGATACTTACAATGACAAGAGCCTTGCTTGGGACTCTAAGTTGAGTAGCATGAGGTTTGGGTACTCATATTCACGGGACACGAGGTTTTCAACTTATGATTTGTCAATCATATGCATCATAATTGTTCTCGCATTAACTTTAACCATTCAAGATGCTTATGATGGGGGCAATGAGAGCTCAAAGCCGGTAAGTTCCATAATTTTTGAAGGTTATCAAACTTGCAATTGATACGTCTCCAACGTATCTATAATTTTTGATGCTCCATGCTTGTTTTTACACCATTTGCCTACTGTTTCGTTATACTTCGTGGCACTTTTATGCATTTTCCGGAACTAACCTACTAACAAGTCGCCACTGTGTCAGTTCCCTGTTTTCTGCTGTTTTTGTGTTTCAGAAGTGCTACACAGGAAATATTCTCGGAATTGGACGAAACAAGTTCCTGAAGTCTTATTTTTCCCAAAAGCTTCCAGTGATCCGAAGAGGAGTAGGAGGGGGGCCACGAGGGCCCCACACACCAGGGCGGCGCGGCCTGGCCCCTGGCCGCACCCCCTATGTGTGAGAGCCCCTCGGTCTACCTCTGACGATGCCCCTTCACCTATAAAGACCCCCCGACGGAAAAAATCTAAGTACCCGATCAATTTTCCAGAAACACATCGCGATCCGCCGCCGTCGTCGACCCGAGATCGGGAGGGTCCAGAAGCTATTTCTGGCACCCTGCCAGAGAGGGGAATCGCCACCGGAGGTCTTCTTCATCGCCATGCTTGCCTCCGGAGCGATGAGTGAGTAGTCTACCTTGGACTACGGGTCCATAGCAGTAGCTAGATGGTTGTCTCCTCCACCATGTGCTTCATGTTTAGATCTCATGAGCTGCCCTACATGATTGAGATCACCGTTATGTAATTCTATATGTTTGGTTTGTTGGGATCCGATGAATATTGGTGTTATGATTGAGTTGCTCTACTAGAATATATCTTATGTTATCTCTATGTTGTTTATGATCTTGCATGCTCTCCGTTGTTAGTAGCTATCTTGGCCGAGTAGTTGCTAGTGACTCCAAGAGGGGGTATTTATGCTCGATAGTGGGTTCATGCCTCTATTTAACCTGGGGGAGTGACAGAAACCTCTAAGGTTGTAGATGTGCTGTTGCTACTAGGGAGAAAACAACATTCATATGCTCAAGGGCATATGCTTTGTTTACATTACACACTTTGCTTAATGCAATTATCTGTTGTTCGCAACTTAATACTCATGGGGTGTTCGGATGATATCCCTGTGAGTGGATTATTAGTCATAGATGCAGTTGGATAGCGGTCTATGTATTTTATTGTAATGCCCAGAGTAAATCGCATAGTGATCTTCTTGACATATCATGTTTATCTTTATTCTATCAATTGCCCAACTGTAATTTGTTTACCCAGCATGTGTTATTTATCTTATGGAGAGACACCACTAGTGAACTGTGGACCCCAGTCCTATTTCCATCATATTGCTATCACCTGTTTACTTTAATCGCACTGTTTACTTTACTCGCATACTTTCACTGTTTTCCACTCGATACGCTCATACCCTTTGTTTCAAGCAAATCGGTGAGATTGACAACCTCATCGCAAGTTGGGAACAAAGTATTTGGTTGTGTTGTGTGCAGGCTCCACGTTGCTGCTCGCAAAGCAAAGCTTGGACGAGGCGCCCTATATAAATTGTCCGGAGTTGTCGCGAAGCTTGCAAGCATCACCTTCAGTCGTTTGTCTCTCCTCTCCTGATCGACAAACCTTGGTTTCTTAATTGAGGGAAAAACCTTGCTGCTATATTCATCACACCTTCCTCTTGGGGTTCCCAACAGGCTGGTCATTTACCACGCATCAAGCTCTTTTTCTAGCACCGTTGCCGGGGAGGAAGTAGAAGACTTCTGCGAGGGGAGTTTTTCGCACGCACATCCTTTACTTTGTTATTGTTTTGCTTTACTTTATTTATTTTACATGCATCGTTTTTTATCAAAAACCCAAAAAAATTAGAATCCTTGGTAGTTGTTTTTACTTGCTTGCTTTTAGTCTTGTTAGAATGAGTAATCCTGAAGTAGAAGTTCGTAGTTTTAAGCAACAAGGGGGAGAAATTTTAAAAGGTGCTTGGTACCGTATTAACAATGCCCATCATAGGTGTACAAAAAAGCACTCTACCACGATCCTCCTTACACTACAAGAAATGTGTTGACTAGTGACGTTTTCATCATGACCCTAGAGAAAAGTCTCATAAAGTAGTGACGATTTTGGACCAGATCGTCATGGCCTAATTGGGGAGGCCACCAGCCCTAAAAATTACGACGATTTATACCAGAAACGTCATAACCCAGTGGGCACAAAATCATCATAACCTATCTCATGCAGCTTCAAACCTTATCCGGAGCCGCTTACGACGAAAATAGATCGTCATAATCGCTAATTTAAAATATATTTGAAATGGTTGGACTGCCACCTCAGCGGTTTTGATAACATGTCATCTATGTGTATATTTACGCCTATGTGTAATATCCACGTGTCGATTTTTCTTATGTGGAGTGTAGGACCCATCCGTCGTACACTTGAATTTCGTCAGACCAACCTGACACACGGGTCCCACGCGTCGGTCCGACCTGACACGCGGGTCCCACGTGTCGGTCCGACCTGACACGCGGGTCCCACGCGTCGGTTTGACCTGACATGCGGGTTCCACACGTTGGTCCGACCTGACACGTGGGTCCCACGCGCCCGGCCGAGCTGACACGCAGGTCCCACGCGTCGGTCCGACCTGACATGCGGGTCCCACCCGCCGGTCTGACCTAACACGCGGGTCCCACGCGCCCGGCCGACCTGACACGCGGGTCCCGCGCGCCAGTCCGAGCTGACACGCGGTGGCAAAATTAATTGCGTCGCGGCGAGGCCGGGTATCGAACCCGCGCCCTCCCAATCCTTCGTTGTTCCCTTGACCACCAAGGTAAACAACCCTTTGTGATACAAGCCCATGTTATGTCCTTTTATATTTAAGCTTTTCTTATCTTGGGCCTGGGCCGCTGTGGACAACTCTTGGGCTGCTGTGGATAAAGACTCTAGCTGATTTTTTTCCTCTTTCTCTTTCCATTTCCTTTAAGATTTTAACCTAAAAGATTTGAAGAAGATTCAAGACAAGACCAAATAAATTCAAAAAAACTTTGTAAATTAGAAAACAAATTAGAAAGCAAATTTAATAACATCAACTCTTTTTCTCCACAAAAAATTATAAAACAAATTTAATCACAAAAATGTTATAATGGTGTATTTAAAATGGGGTCAAAATGGTGGGCATGACCCTTCTTAGCAAGGTGTTGAATCTTGCAAAAATCTTTATAAATCTATAATGAAATAGATGCTTGTGTACCTAAAAATGATTTTTTGATTTTTTTTTAGCAAAATATGAAGCACCTGTAATTCAAATTTGACCCGCTTCCAACTAAATCGACAAAATTTTGTCAATTTCTTGAGGGGTGTCTATAAAACTTTTTCCATGCAAAAAAATGGTTAATTTTGCATAAAATATGGTATAATATATTTAAAATTTTGTTGGTCCATTTTTGAAACATATTTTTGGTAGGTGCTTCACAAAAAAAACATATTTTTAGCATTAAGAAAATGAAAAATGAATTTTTTGTGAAAAGAAAATTAAAAATCCCCAAAGCAACTTTGTTTTCCATCCCAAGATGCACACATGTGCACAATATGGGGTCATTTTAACAAACTATGCTGTGATTATGGCCATAACTAGCTCATTTGGCTTGGAAACCATGAAACTTTGTATAAGTTAGCTCTTTTTTCTGAACACTTTTTCAAAATGCTTATAAATCTTTCAAGTTTGTTATTTTTTCCTAGGAACTAGGTAACATAAAATGACACAACGCGAAGGATTTGTATTGTTTTGATTATTTTTGAATTTCTTATGCCCATTTCAAAATGCGGCCAAAACGGTGGGCGTGACCGCTCCTAAGTCGGGATCGAATCCTGCCAAACTCTTTATGGATCTCTGATGAAATAGATAGTTTTGTACCTAGAAATGAATTTTGGAAAAAAAACATGAGTAAACTATGAAGCACATGTAGTTCAAATTTGACCCGTTTCCAACTGAATTGATAGATATTTGTCTTTTTTTGAGGGGTGGCTATATAACTTTTTCCATGCAAAAAAGGGTTAATTGTGGATCAAATATGATATAATATCATTTAAAATTTGGTTGTTCTATTTTTGCAACATATTTTTGATAGACGCTTCATAAAAAAACCCATTTTTTGCACTAAGAAAATGAAAAATGAATTTTTTGTGCAACAAAAATTAAAACTCCCCAAATCAACATTGTTTGTCATCCTAAGATGCACACATTTGCACAATATGAGGTTGTTTAAACAAACTATGCCATGGTTGTGGCCATAACTATCTCATTTGGCTTAAAAGCTATGGAACTTCGTACGAGATAGCTCATTTTTGTGAACACTTTTTAACAATAGTTGCAATATTCCAAGTTTATTATTTTTTCTAGAAACTAGGTCACATAACATGACATAATGCGAAGGATTTGTATTGTTTTGATTTTTTTTTGAATTTCTTATGCCCATTTCAAAATGCAGCCAAAACGGTGGGCGTGACCGCTCCTAGGTCGGGATCGAATCCTGCCAAACTCTTTATGGATCTCTGATGAAATAGATAGTTGTGTACCTAAAAATGAATTTTGAAAAAAAACACGAGCAAACTATGAAGCACCTGTAGTTCAAATTTGACCCGTTTTCAGCTGAATTGGTAGATATTTGTCTTTTTTTGAGGGGTGGCTATATAACTTTTTCAATGCAAACAACTAGTGTATTGTGGATATAATATGATATAATATCATTTAAAATTTGGTTGTTCTATTTCTGTAACATACTTTTGGTAGACGCTTCACAAAAAAACCCATTTTTTGCACTAAGAAAATGAAAAATGATTTTTTTGTGCAACCAAAATTAAAACTTCCCAAATCAACATTGTTTGTCGTCCCAATATACACACATGTGCACAATATGGGGTCAGTTGAACAAACTATGCCGTGGTTGTGGCCATAACAAGCTCATTTGGCTTGAAAGCCGTAGAACTTCGTACGAGATAACTCTTTTTTGTGAACACTTTTTCAAAATAGTTGCAATATTCAAAGTTTATTATTTTTCATGGCAACTAGGTCACATAACATGACACAACACGAAGGATTTGTATTTTTTTGATTTTTTTTTGAACTTCTTATATCGATTTTAAAATGCGTCTAAAACGGCAGACGTGACCGCTCCTAGGACGGGATAGAATCTTAAAAAATATTTATGGATCTCTGATGAAATGGATACTTTTGCATCTAAAAATGATTTTTGGAAAAAATCATGAGCAAACTATGAAGCACCTGTAGTTCAAATTTGACCCGCTTTCAGCTGAATTGGCAGATATTTGTCAATTTCTTGAAGGGTGGTTAAAAAACTTTTTCCATGCAAAGAGCTGGTTAATTGTTCATAAAATATGATATAATATTTTATAAAAATGTGGTGGTGTATTTTAGAAACATATTTTTGGTAGGTGCTTCACAAAAAACCCCTTTTTTAGCATTAAGAAAATGAAAAATGAATTTTTTGTGCAATGAAAATTAAAACTCCCCAAATCAACTTTGTTTTACATCACAAGATGCACATATGTGCATAATATGGGGTCATTTGAACAAACTATGCCATAGTTATGGCCATAACTAGCTCATATTCATATGGCTTGAAAGCTATGAAACTTTGTATAAGGTAGCTATTTTACCCTAGCATCTGTGCAGCGAATCAAAAGGCTAGGACAAGCCTCCCACGGATTGGCCTATTGGACCATCTGAACCGTGGATCAAACCATCCGACGCTCCTTGTTTCTCAGAGAAAACACAAAGCAGCCTGAAACCCTAGCCCACTCCTCTTCTTCCCTTATCCCCATCGGCCGCCTCCACCTCCCGAACAGCCAAACCCTAGATCGCCAGCGCCGCCGCCTCCCGAGCCGCATATGAACGCCAGTAGATGCTGCTGATCTTCCACGACTTGGACCCCAGCCTACGCGCCTGATGCGTGGTGAATGACCAGCCCGTTGGGAACCCCAAGAGGAAGGTGTGATGAGTATAGCAGCTAGTTTTCCCTCACTAAGAAACCAAGGTTTAATATCGTTCTTGAAGAAGAGAGACGGTGACGGCGGATTGCGATGTATTCTGGAAAACTGATCGGGGCCTTAGGTTTTTCTCGTCAGGGGGTATATGTAGGCGAAGGGGGGCTGTCAGAGGTGGAGCCACGCGGCCTCACAAGGGGCTGGCGCGGCCAGGGGCCAGGCCGCGCCGCCCCTGTGTGTGGGGGCCACGTGGCCCCCCTCCGTCAGGTCTTCGGATGTTTGGGAGCTCCCCGGTGAAATATGACTTCAGGAACTTGTTTCGTCCAATTCCGAGAATATTTCCTGTGTATCACTTTTGAAACACAAAAACAGCAGAAAACAGGAAACTGGCACTGTGGCACTTCGTTAATAGGTTAGTTCCGGAAAATGTATAAAAGTACCACTAAGTGTAACGAAACAATAGGCAAATGGTGTAAAAACAAGCATGGAGCATCAAAAATTATAGATACGTTTGAGATGTATCAAGCATCCCCAAGCTTAACTCTTGCTGGTCCTCGAGTAGGTAAGTGATAACAAAAGAATAATTTTTGAGGTGACATGCACCTACACAATCTTGATCATATATGTAAGCATTGGCGAGCTGGGATCAATAGAACTTAAAACATGGGCATGAAAGATATAATCATGATAATAAGAACTTAGCAACCATGTTGTAAACATGCAAATGAACACAAACAAAAGATCATGATAATGAAACAATGAAAGTCAAACGTGTGTTCAAATCATAAGGAAAAACATACAAAAGGTTTTCAGCTTGTCCTTCAAAGAGAGCAAAACATAAATGCATAGGACACCTCAAAGTTTAAGAGGACGACTAGATACAAATAATTTAAGAACAAGTGAAACCAACAATATGAGTCAATCAATGAACCTTGGGACAATGCATATCACACTAAGAATGACAACTATGCTCTCTTAATGGTGCATAAAGAAAGAAGGTGGTGACTCAACATAAAAGTAAAAGAAGGGCCCTTCACAGAGGGAAGCAGTGATTGCAAGTTTTATAACCTTCAAAAATAATGGTACTTACCGGCTTTGAGCTCTCATTGCCCCCATCATAAGCATCTTGAATGGTTAAAGTTAATGCGGGAACAATTATGATGCATATGCTTGACAAATCATAAGTTGAAAACCTCGTGTCCCGTGAATACAAGTACCCAAACCATGCTAGTTTACTTAGAGTCCCAAGCAAGGCTCTTGTCATTGTAAGTATATGCATATCATTGAGAACCGCCAATGGGGTACCTCCGTGCCCGATGACATGGAACAAGCCCACATCAAAATGACAGGACAAGCTGACAATGAACACCTCGACATCTCTTTTATTTGCTATATTGTTTAGCTTTTTATTGTGAGATGCGTCGTCGAATGTTCACCATGGGTATGCTACAAATTTGCACCATGAATTATGCATGGCTTAGATTGGCGGCCCGGCGTTTCCCGAACACATATAAAAACTCCATGATCCTCACAAGATTCCCAATTCATTTCACACAGCGGGCATCCATAAACAAAAGATCACGATATCAACTCAAATAAGAAGTGCAATGTTGAAAGCTTGCCCCATGATAGCATGGCTGGGCTAGAATCCAACTTACAATTTGCAAGCATAAAAACTCAACATAAAAGACCACAATGTCAAAATTTTAAGAACAGGAAAAAGTAAAGTGTGCCTTCCGGTTCGTGAGAGCTTTACTGACCGAATTTCGCATAACACTGGTAAGAGTTTAATTTGAAGAGAAAATAAAAGCAAGTCAAATTTACTTGGAATAGCAAATTGCTAGTAGGTATGTATGGTGGACACAATGGAAAACTTTGGCTTTTAGGAGTTGGATGCACGAGTAGAGCTCATACTCAGTACAAGGCGAGGGCTAGCAAAAGACTGGGAGCGACCAACTAAGAGAGCAGTAATGGCCATAATCATGCAAAGCGACAAAGCGACATTAAAAGAAGCATATGATGGCATCAAAAGTCAAAAACTAAATGATCATGAAGGCTAATGGTGACTTTGGAAGAGTCTAACATGTGTGAGCATGCGCCAAGTCAACCCAAATAAAGCATCAAGGAGAAAACCAAAATAATGCTTCCATACAATAAAAACAACGCATGATTTTTTCAAAGGCTCATTAAGCAATCTCAGTTATTTGTGACAAGTCATGCTACAGCAAAACCACTAAGCATACTATCAAAAAGACATCAAGCATGACATGAAAAAGCCTAAGCCGCAGTCTACACAAGCTCCTTCTTGTACCACTATTTTGCACAAAGCTTTTTCTCTTTTCCAACACCATTTGAAATTTTTAAAGACACCTCTTTTGATGAAAACCAATAAAGATCAGAGGCAAAAATACACCTTGATGAAAAGATATGACAAGATCTGAACGCAAATCAAGGCGAAAACGAAAACCAAAAGCAGTAGCAGACAAAATAGAATGCTCGATTAATAAGAGTGAAAACTAGAGCATTCTTTGCAAATGAAAACGAGTACATCTCCTCCAAAGGAAATTTGTTGGGGTCCAACCATTTATTGCAGCAAACAAAGAAACTAGACAAACTAAGAAAACTAAAACAACTGACGCTCCAAGAAAAACACATAGTGCATGAAGCAATAAAAATATAGTGTTTTGAAAGGTGACCTGATTTTTGCCGATGAAGAAGGGGTGCCTCGGGGGCATCCCCAAGCTTTGACGCTTGTACTTCTTGGATATTTCTTGGGGTGATGCATGGGCATCCCCAAGCTTGAGCTTTTGTCCATTCTTCAACTCATCTCATCATTCTCCAATCCCTACACTTGAAAACTTCCTTCATACAAAACTAAACACAATTCTATTAGCAACATTAGTGTAAGCATAAAATATATTCAACCTCTTTTAGCTACAGGTTTCAACCCAAAACCACCACATATAAAGTATATACTACTGTAGCAACTTCCACAAGAGTTCCATGATCAAAAAGAACTCAAAAGAAAGCGATAAAGTGGCAAAAACAAATATTGGCAGAAATCTGTCAAAACTGGACAGCTGATAATGGACGAATTTTTGAGGGATTTTCTGTTGCTCAAATCAAAAAGTGTTCAACTAAGAAAAGTTTGGATATAACCTGGGGCATATGCACAAGAAATCGCAGGTCCAAAAGATAAACAGAGAATTTTCACGAATTTTTACGGTGCAGCACCGAAAACAGTTTCAGGACAGCAATAACCCCAAATCTTTACCTCACTCAAATTAGAGGCTTCTCTTGGCACAAAACGAAATAAACAAGATAAGGAGCGGTCATTACAGTAGTAATGACTTCCAAGACTCAAATAAAAGAAAAAGTACTGAAAAGTAAACAATGGGTTATCTCCCAAGAGTGCTTTTCTTTAACGCCTTTGAGCTAGGCGCAGAAAATTGCGAATCAAGTACCTTCAGAAGAAGCATTAAGATCAACAGAAGAGGTCTTGTCAATAAGGCATTGTATTTCATCCACATAAGTTTTTGAAGACCCTTGGTGATCATGCTTTGGTACACTATTCTCATCAAAAAGATTTTCAGGACAAATCAAAGCAAAATTGTTTTCGAAAGCATCATTCAATCCCAAAAGCTTGCAAGGTATAGGTATCTCGGCCTCCCCATCATGTGTATCAATAACCGTTATAGGTGAACCGAGTTTATTAAAATGTTTAAGAACATTCCTAGCTTCAATAACGACATCCTTAAATTCTAAACGCAAAGTTTCCAAGATAAAAGCCTTCTTTTCGGGGTCCTCAATTTCATGAAGCTTAAGGAACATATATTGCATAAAAGGATTAAGACTAGCAAACCTAGTTTCCAATATGTCAATTAAATAAATAGAAGCAACTTCAATACTAGGAGCAAGCTCAACCCAAGACTTTTCCTCATCTTCATCATGCATACTAATGTGATTAAAGAACTCCTCAATGTTACTTTTGCCAATAATCGAACCACTACCTACTGAGAGGTCCTCCAGAACGAACTTAGGAAACGACATAATAAACTAAAGTAAAGAAATAACAACTACCAAGGATTCTAATTTTTTTGGGTTTTGATATAAAAAGCAATGCAGGTAAAATAAATAAAGTAAAGCAAAACAAATAACAAAGTAAAGTATGTGTGTGCGAAGAACTCCCCTCGAAGAAGTCTTCTCTCTTCCCCGGCAACGGCGCCAGAAAATTAGCTTGATGCGTGGTGAATGACCAGCCCGTTGGGAACCCCAAGAGGAAGGTGTGATGAGTATAGCAGCTAGTTTTCCCTCAGTAAGAAACCAAGGTTTAATATCGTTCTTGAAGAAGAGAGACGGTGACGGCGACGGCGGATCGCGATGTATTCTGGAAAACTGATCGGGGCCTTAGGTTTTTCTCGTCAGGGGGTATATGTAGGCGAAGGGGGGCTGTCAGAGGTGGAGCCATGCGGCCTCACAAGGGGCTGGCGCGGCCAGGGGCCAGGCCGCGCCGCCCCTGTGTGTGGGGGCCATGTGGCCCCCCTCCGTCAGGTCTTCGGATGTTTGGGAGCTCCCCGGTGAAATATGACTTCAGGAACTTGTTTCGTCCAATTCCGAGAATATTTCCCGTGTATCACTTCTGAAACACAAAAACAGCAGAAAACAGGAAACTGGCACTGTGGCACTTCGTTAATAGGTTAGTTCCGGAAAATGTATAAAAGTACCACTAAGTGTAACGAAACAATAGGCAAATGGTGTAAAAACAAGCATGGAGCATCAAAAATTATAGATACGTTTGAGACGTATCAGCGCCCTCCGCCATCAGGCGAATACGAGACCAATCTGCTGTTGATCCAGGCGAGCGGAGGTGGTCATCTCGTCCTCTCGTCCATGGAGGAGACGTGGCGACCTCTCCTGCTTCATTCCCGACAAGGCCACCGCTGGATCCGCTCGATCTGTTGTCGATCCAGGCGACATGGAGGCCAGCGCCTCACCCGCCATCCTCGGCCACGACGGCAGCCCCTGGGCGCAGTCCCCCAAATCCCCCTAGGTGAAGGCCTCTGTCTATCCCCTTCCTCCCCACCCGTCTACCCTGTCTTGTCCTGCCTACGGTTGACCTGCTCGTGCCGCATTAGATCCGGGCGTCTCGCTTGGTGCTCCCGTCAGGCCACCTGAAGGGCGTCTCGCTGCCATGCCTACGTCGCTGGAATCGCTCTATTCAGCTGCGCACCAGCGGCCCAGGGTGAGATCCCACGACACCGAACTTCCTTTAGCTTGCAGTCTTGCAGATGCCATGTACTGCTTCGGGATCCCTTGTACTTCAGTGAAATTTCAGTGAGCTTGCAGCTGTTAGCTTTTTAATCTACTAAAGCGAACATTGAATCCCCCTTTTTAACTGAGAAATAATAATATTACGTGGATAGATGTTAAGTATCCTCCATCGTGAAGAAAATGGCAGTCTGCAGTTTGTATAGGAACGATTGATATTAGATTCTTGCAGTGATCACATGGTTCGAATGTACATGCTATTTTGGCCTAGGTTTATTTACTGTGGATATGTGAAAGAAAATCTTCACGTGATAGTTAATTCTTATTGGGGTTTCTTATTGCTATTTTGCCTTATAGGTTTATTTGTAATCTCTAAGCATTAAGGTGTCGGCTTAACATCATTTTGTTGTTGCGTGATAGTTAATTCCACCGTGTAAGCCATAAACTGAAAGATGGACTAGTAGCTTCTGGCTACCTTGCTACCATACAGCACAGCCTTTTTGTCTTACATAATCGCTTGTTGTATTCTGTTGCAGTTTGTCCTGAGTTGCGGAGGCAGCATACCTGATTATATCTCAATTTTTTATATGCAGAAAGCTAAGAAGAGTTACCAGAAAGATTTAGAGAATAACCAGAGAAACGTGGATGGTGACAGTTCTGCAGCACCTGGAGAAGGTTGTTTTCTTTGATGCCTAAATACCTGGTGCATTCCGTCTGTAGTTTACCATTGTGTGCATAGTCACCTATGATTTGTGTAGCATAAATTAGATGATCTATAATTAGCAACTCCTTGACTTTTCATTACCTTGCTGATTTTTCTCCTACCGATTGCTGAACCAAGGAATAACCTGATATTTATTATCAGGTTTCCAAGTCCCACCTGTTTCTTATGCTTCAATTACCCATTCAAATATATCATCCTAGCCAGTTCAGAACTGTATATGACTACCTTTTCATTTGTGCAAGCCAAATGCCCTTTCTAGAATATCTCATAGGCAATACTTCGATTATATCTGACGGATTTACAAGACAAACCTGATTTCAATCCGTGTAAGATGTGCTATTATCTAAGTGTCTCTGTTCCCATACCTAGCTAGCGTTTTATATTGTATAAAGGATTTGACTTACCGTCCATGTCTAATCCTTTCTTTCTATTCTTGTGTATTTATTCCATTTTATGAATAAACATGCCACAGTTCCATCATTTACAGTTGTTATCTTTGATGCTTTAGAATCAAACGAACTTGCCATTGTTGCTAACATGATAGCATCGGTTTACATTATACACAATATGTAATCACATTATGTTATCTATTTTGTTATGTCCAACACATTTCTGTAGGTGCCATTGAATGTGATGGTGAATCTTCCACTGGAGCATGGACATGATGGATGGTAGGTGGATTCCCGTATGGATTTGGGCGTCTCTGTCCTCAGCATCCACACTGGGGAGCAGTAGCAGTTCTGGACCAGTACACAGGTGCTGCTGATCTGGATTGGACCAGAGGACGACGTACTGGGTTTTCCTTGACACTAGTTCTTGGCAGGTATGTCTGCGTTCTCCATCCTTCGCCTTTAACTAGTGCTCTTTGTGCTGCTTGCTGTAGAGTAATGTTAGTGCTGCTTGTTGTAGAGTCCAATCTAAATTGCATTGATAAAACAGTAATTAAGTTAATGTTTGCTAAAACTAGGTGCAAGCATTTGCTTCTTGAATTGAGTGCTAGTTCTTAATGTTCATTTTCAGAATTAAAATGGGGGAAGTTATTTGCACCAACTGGCCTACAGTTGAGTTCTACATGCTTGTACAGACAATAGTTCATGCAATGAAAGTATGCAACTATCTAAGATAATATTGTATCTGTTTTCATACCTGTTGGTTTTATTTGCAAATAATGTATACTATCACTGCATTTTCCTGCCTTGGCTGGGAAAAAACAGTACTTACAGTGCTGCCTAATGAAAGTATTTATCATTGCCATGATTGGTTGTCTCTTTTATCTTCCTTCCTCTACTGACTTTATTATGTCAGCTAACCATATAAATGTCATTATTGAAGTATGCTGACTATGAAGCGGTGCAAGCCAAACTTGAAGATGGACAAGTTCGTCTTCTCGTGGAACGCTGATGCCTTCTGGAATTCACCTACTTCCATAATTACAGAGGCAAGAAACTCCCTCTCATCCTCTTCTCCCTCATCTTGAAGATGATGAATATTATGGAGTCATTGTTTCTACAGTATATGATTCCATTCAATGGTCTTCTGTAGTTATGTATTGAGCTTGTACAAAGTCGAGCTCCCAGAGCATATCTGAGTTTAAGTTGTTATGACTCCATAATGGTCTTCTGTAGTTATGTATTGAGCTTGTACAGTTATATATTCTACTACCTTACCATGACATGCTTTAAAACTTGCTCCAAATCAATTGCTATATATTTTGTATTCCCAGGTTGATTTGTTGTCTTCTAGCATTCCCTTCGTTGACACAGAAATGTGGATGTTTCTTTTGCAGGAAGCTCCTGGCCTAAGATAAATGAAGAATTGTGATGCCGTGAAGCCCAACTCAGCAAAGAGTAGTTATTATAGTTTGCTGTAATAATAAATTGTAATGTTTGTAATAAATTAGAAATTATTTGAAGATTTTTTGTTAGCAGGCTGATGAGCTGCACGTTGAAGTTTATTGGCTAAAAGGTTGCTAGATCCAGCCTTGTATATATTGTATATATATGTGTTCTGTGGAAATTTTGTTATGCTTGTGAAAAAAAAATTATGTGTTCATTGCTTCTTATCTGGTATTTAATTGTTGTCAAATTGTGGGAAAATAAGATCTGACCAGTGGGACCAGTATGATAATACGAACTGACAAGTGGGACCAGTGCGAGAATTGATAGGTGGGACCAGCCCAGTAAAAATTAACTGTAGAAAATAGAAAAAGGATGTAAAAAAGCTATACGGCCCAATAGAGATATTGACCAAAACAAGGCCAAGGCCCAGGGAAAAAAGGCTAGACTTATTGGGCTTGGCCCATATAGATCACTGAAATGGATTGGGCTGATTTCAATTTACATGTTTGCCACGTGTATGCCACCTGTATTCCACGTCGGATTGCTGATGTGGCCTCCTGCCACGCGTATGCCACATCGGATTGCTGATGTGGCCTCCTCAAATTGCCCATGATGATACTGAATCGTCATAAGCGTTATGACGGTCCAATATCGTCATAGACGATTATGACGATCTCAGTGAATTCGTCATGTTCGATCATCAACGACGCCCCGTTTTTGACGATCATTTTTTCGTCATAAAATCGGTATAGATCAACCATTATGACGATCTAGTGACGAAATTAGAGGGTCACTAGTCAACACATTTCTTGTAGTGTTAGAAATTTTTATGTTGGTATATCTAATTGGAATAGGTATGTTCTCGATACTCTTACAGGAGGTAATTTTCTGGGTACTCCCGCTGGAGAAGCATGCACTATAATTGAAAGTTTAGTGGGAATACCACCTATTCATGTTGCTAAAACCGAGACCACCTTGGAGGAGGTGGTAGAAAATCTCAGCTCTTTAGAGAAAAGTTTGCCAAGTATCCTAGAAAATGCTAGCCGAGTTAGTGAATTAATAGAAAATATTGGTAAGAGAATCACCATTTTAGAGGCTAGCACTACTCTTGATAATCAAAACTTAAGGATTGGTAAGCTAGAGGAGTCTATAGAAACTCTTAGTTTAATATTCTCTTCTCTTAAATTTAAGAAAGAGAAAGTGTTTGTCGGAAAAGAGCAAAAAATTATGTATGTTCCAAAGGTTTCTGCGCTTAAACATCAACATGTTCTTAAAATTGGTAAGACTCTTAGTTTCACTAAGGGTGACTTGCAGGTTGAGTCATCTTCGGGGATTTCCAAAGAGCCTACTGAGGTAATTGATGCTTCATCACTTGATGTTACTTGATTCGCAATTTTCTGCGCCTAGCTCAAAGGCGTTAAAGAAAAGCACTCTTGGGAGATAACCCAATGTTTTATTTTCAGTACTTTTTCTTTTATTTGAGTCTTGGAAGTCATTACTACTGTAATGACTGCTCCTTATCCTTTTTATTTTGTTGTTGTGCTAAGAGAAGCCTCTAATTTGAGTGAGGTAAGATTTGGGGATGTTGCTGTCCTGAAACTGTTTTCGGTGCTGCACCGTAAAAATTCGTATAAATTCTCTGTATATCTTTTGGACCTGCGATTTCTTGTGCATATGCCCCAGGTTATATCAAAACTTTTATTAGTTGAACACTTTTTAATTTGAGCAACATAAAACCCCTCAAAAATTCGGCCTTTGTCAGCTGTTCTGTTTTGACAGATTTCTGCCAATATTTGTGTTTGCCGCTTAATCTCTTTCTTTTGAGTTCTTTTGATCACGGAACTTTTGTGAAAGTTGCTACAGTAGTATATGCTTAATATGTGGTGGTTTTAGGTTGAAACCTGAAGCAAAAAGAGGTTGATTATATGTTATGCTACACTAATGTTGCTAATAGATTTGTGTTTAGTTTTGTATGAAGGAAGTTTTCAAGTGTAGGGATTGGAGAATGATGAGATGAGTTGAATAATGGATAAAATCTCAAGCTTGGGGATGCCCATGCATCACCCCAAGAAATATCCAAGAAGTACAAGCGTCAAAGCTTGGGGATGCCCCCGAGGCACCCCTTCTTCATCGGTAAAAATCAGGTCACCTTTCAAGACACTATATTTTTATTGCTTCATGCACTATGTGTTTTTCTTGGAGCGTCAGTTATTTTTAGTTTTCTTAGTTAGTTTAGTTTGTTTGCTGCAATAAATGGTTGGACCCCAACAAATTTTATTTTGGAGAAGTTTCCTTGCTTTTCATTTGCGAAGAACGCTCCAGTTTTCACTCTTATCAAAAACTGAGTGTTCTTCTTTTTCTGCTACTGCTTTTGGTTTTCATTTTTGCCTTGATTTGTGTTCAGACCTTGTCATATCTCTTCATCAAGGTGTATTTTTTCCTCTGACCTTTATTGGTTTTCATCAAAAGAGGTGTCTTAAATTTTTTTGAATGGTGTTGGAAAAGAGAAAAAGCTTTATGCAAAAAAGTGGTACAAGAAGGAACTTGTGTAGACTGCGGCTTAGGCTTTTTCATGTCATGCTTGATGTCTTTTTGATAGTATGCTTAGTAGTTTTGCTGTAGCATGACTTGTCTCAAATAACTGAGATTGCTTAATGAGCCTTTAAAAAAATCATGCGTTGTTCTTATCTTATGGAAGCAGTATTTTGGTTTTCTCCTTGATGCTTTATTTGGGTTGACTTGGCGCATGCTCACACATGTTAGACTCTTACAAAGTCGCCAATAGCCTCTATGATCATTTAGTTTTTGACTTTTGATGCCATCTTATTCTTCTTTTAATGTCGCTTTGTCGCTTTGCATGATTATGGCCATTATTGCTCTCTTAGTTGGTCGCTCCCAGTCTTTTGCTAGCCCTCGCCTTGTACTGATTATGAGCTCTACTCGTGCATCCAACTCCTAAAAACCAAGTTTGCCAAAGTGTCCACCATACATACCTACTAGCAATTTGCTATTCCAAGTAAATTTGACTTGCTTTTATTTTCTCTTCAAATTAAACTCTTACCAGTGTTATGCAAAAATTGGTCAGTAAAGCTCTCACGAACCGGAAGGCACACTTTACTTTTCCCTGTTCTTAAAAAATTGACATTGTGGTCTCTTATGTTGAGTTGTTATGCTTGCAAGTTGTAAGTTGGAGACTAGCCCAGCCATGCCGTCATGGGGCAAGCTTTCAACATTGCACTTCTCTTTTGAGTTAATATCGTGATCTTTTGTTTATGGATGCCCGCGGTGTGAAATGAATTGGGAATCTTGTGGGGATCATGGAGTTTGTATATGTGTTAGGGAAATGCCTGGGCCGCCAATCTAAGCCATGCATAATTCATGGTGGAAATTTGCAGCATACCCATGGTGGACATTCGACGACGCATCTCAAAATAAAAAGCTATACATATGGTTAATAAAAGAGATGTCGAGGTGTTCATTGTCTGCTTGTCCTGTCATTTTGATGTGGGCTTGTTCCATGTCATCGGGCACGGAGGTACCCCGTTGACGGTTCTCGATGATACATATATACTTACAATGACAAGAGCCTTGCTTGGGACTCTAAGTTGAGTAGCATGAGGTTTGGGTACTCGTATTTACGGGACACGAGGTTTTCAACTTTTGATTTATCAAGCATATGCATCATAATTATTCTCGCATTAACTCTAACCATTCAAGATGCTTATGATGGGGGCAATGCGAGCTCAAAGCCGGTAAGTAACATAATTTTTGAAGGTTATAAAACTTGCAATCACTGCTTCCCTCCACGAAGGGCCTTTCTTCTACTTTTATGTTGAGTCACCACCTTCTATCTTTATGCACCATTAAGAGAGCAAAGTTGTCATTCTTAGTATAATGTGCATTGTCCCAAGGTTTTCATTGATTGATTCATATTGTTGGTTTCACTTGTTCTCAAATTATTTGTATCTAGTCGCCCTCTTAAACTTGAAGGTGTCCTATGCATTTATATTTTGCTCTCTATGAAGGACAAGCTGAAAACCATTTGTATATTTTCCTTATGATTTGAACACACATTTGACTTTCATTGCTTCATTTTTCATGATCTTTGTTTGTGTTCATTTACATGTTATAACATGGTTGCTAAGTTTTTATTGTCAAGATTATATCTTTCATGCCCATGTTTTAAGTTCTTATGATCCCAGCTCACAAATGCTTACATACATGATCAAGATTGTGTAGGTGCATGTCACCTCAAAAATTATTCTTTTGTTATCACTTACCTACTCGAGGACGAGCAGGAGTTAAGCTTGGGGATGCTTGATACGTCTCCAACGTATCTATAATTTTTGATGCTCCATGCTTGTTTTTACACCATTTGCCTACTGTTTTGTTACACTTCGTGGCACTTTTATGCATTTTTCGGAACTAACCTACTAACAAGTAGCCACAGTGCCAGTTCCCTATTTTCTGCTGTTTTTGTGTTTCAGAAGTGCTACACAGGAAATATTCTCGGAATTAGACGAAACAAGTTCCTGAAGTCTTATTTTTCCCGGAAGCTTCCAGTGATCTGAAGAGGAGTAGGAGGGGGGCCACGAGGGCCCCACACACCAGGGCAGCGTGGCCTGGCCCCTGGCTGCGCCCCCTATGTGTGAGAGCCCCTCGGTCCACCTCTGACGATGCCCCTTCGCCTATAAAGACCCCCCGACGGAAAAAAACCTAAGTACCCGATCAATTTTCCAGAAACACATCGCGATCCGCTGCCGTCGTCGATCCGAGATCGGAAGGGTCCAGAAGCTCTTCCCGGCACCCTGCCGGAGAGGGGAATCGCCACCGGAGGTCTTCTTCATCGCCATGCTTGCCTCTGGAGCGATGAGTGAGTAGTCTACCTTGGACTACGGGTCCATAGCAGTAGCTAGATGGTTGTCTCCTCCACCATGTGCTTCATGTTTAGATCTCATGAGCTGCCCTACATGATTGAGATCACCGTTATGTAATTCTACATGTTTGGTTTGTTGGGATCCGATGAATATTGGTGTTATGATTGAGTTGCTATACTGAAATATATCTTATGTTATCTCTATGTTGTTTATGATCTTGCATGCTCTCCGTTGTTAGTAGCTATCTTGGCCGAGTAGTTGCTAGTGACTCCAAGAGAGGGTATTTATACTCGATAGTGGTTTCATGCCTCTATTTAACCTGGGGGAGTGACAGAAACCTCTAAGGTTGTAGATGTGCTGTTGCTACTAGGGAGAAAACAACATTAATATGCTCAAGGGCATATGCTTTGTTTACATTACACACTTTTCTTAATGCAATTATCTGTTGTTCGCAACTTAATACTCATGGGGTGTTCGGATGATATCCCTGTGAGTGGATTATTAGTCATAGATGCAGTTGGATGGCGGTCTATATATTTTGTTGTAATGCCCAGAGTAAATCACATAGTGATCTTCTTGACATATCATGTTTATCTTTATTCTATCAATTGCCCAACTGTAATTTGTTTACCCAGCATATGTTATTTATCTTATGGAGAGACACCACTAGTGAACTGTGGACCCCGGTCCTATTTCCATCATATTGCTATCACTCGTTTACTTTACTCGCACTGTTTACTTTACTCGCATACTTTCACTGTTTTCCACTCGATACGCTCATACCCTTTGTTTCAAGCAAACCGGTGAGATTGACAACCTCATCGCAAGTTGGGAACAAAGTATTTGGTTGTGTTGTGTGCAGGTTCCACGTTGCTGCTCGCAGAGCAAAGCTTGGACGAGGCGCCATATATAAATTGTCCGGAGCTGTCGCGAAGCTTGCAAGCATCACCTTCAGTCGTTTGTCTCTCCTCTCCTAATCGACAAACCTTGGTTTCTTAATTGAGAGAAAAACCTTGCTGCTATATTCATCACACCTTCCTCTTGGGGTTCCCAACGGGCTGGTCATTTACCACGCATCAGCAATCACTACTTCCCTCCACGAAGGGCCTTTCTTTTACTTTTATGTTGAGTCACCACCTTCCATCTTTATGCACCATTAAGAGAGCATGTTGTCATTCTTAGTATAATGTGCATTGTCCCAAGATTTTCATTGATTGATTCATATTGTTGGTTTCACTTGTTCTCAAATTATTTGTATCTAGTCGCCCTCTTAAATTTAAAGGTGTCTTATGCATTTATGTTTTGCTCTCTATGAAGGACAAGCTGAAAACCATTTGTATGTTTTTCCTTATGATTTGAACACACGTTTGACTTTCACTGTTTCATTTTCATGATCTTTTGTTTGTGTTCATTTGCATGTTGTAACATGGTTGCTAAGTTTCTATTGTCAAGATTATATCTTTCATGCCCATGTTTTAAGTTCTTATGATCCCAGCTCACAAATGCTTACATTTATGATCAAGATTGTGTAGGTGCATGTCACCTCAAAAATTATTCTTTTGTTATCACTTACCTACTCGAGGACGAGCAGGAGTTAAGCTTGGGGATGCTTGATATGTCTCCAACGTATCTATAATTTTTGATGCTCCATGCTTGTTTTTACACCATTTTCCTAATGTTTCGTTACACTTCGTGGCACTTTTATGCATTTTCCGGAACTAACCTACTAACAAGTCGCCACAGTGTCAGTTCCCTGTTTTCTGCTATTTTTGTGTTTCAGAAGTGCTACACAGGAAATATTCTCAGAATTGGATGAAACAAGTTCCTGAAGTCTTATTTTTCCCGGAAGCTTCCAGAGATCCGAAGAGAAGTAGGAGGGGGGCCACGAGGGCCCCACACACCAGGGCGGCGTGGCCTGGCCCCTGGTCGCGCCCCCTATGTGTGAGAGCTCCTCGGTCCACCTCTGACGATGCCCCTTCGCCTATAAAGACCCCCCGACGGAAAAAACCTAAGGGCCCGATCAATTTTCCAGAAACACATCGCGATCCGCCGCCGTCGTCGACCCGAGATCGGGAGGATCCAGAAGCTCTTCCCGGCACCCTGCCGGAGAGGGGAATTGCCACCGGAGGTCTTCTTCATCGCCATGCTTGCCTCCGGAGCGATGAGTGAGTAGTCTACCTTGGACTATGGGTCCATAGCAGTAGCTAGATAGTTGTCTCCTCCACCATGTGCTTCATGTTTAGATCTCATGAGCTGCCCTACATGATTGGGATCACCATTATGTAATTCTACATGTTTGGTTTGTTGGGATTCGATGAATATTGGTGTTATGATTGAGTTGCTATACTGAAATATATCTTATGTTATCTCTATGTTGTTTATGATCTTGCATGCTCTCCGTTGTTAGTAGCTATCTTGGCCGAGTAGTTGCTAGTGACTCCAAGAGGGGGTATTTATGCTCGATAGTGGGTTCATGCCTCTATTTAACCTGGGGGAGTGACAGAAACCTTTAAGGTTGTAGATGTGCTGTTGCTACTAGGGAGAAAACAACATTCATATGCTCAAGGGCATATGCTTTGTTTACATTACATACTTTGCTTAATGCAATTATCTGTTGTTCGCAACTTAATACTCATGGGGTATTCGGATGATATCCCCGTGAGTGGATTATTAGTCATAGATGCAGTTGGATGGCGGTCTATGTATTTTGTTGTAATGCCCAAAGTAAATCGCATAGTGATCTTCTTGACATATCACGTTTATCTTTATTCTATCAATTGCCCAACTATAATTTGTTTACCCAGCATGTGTTATTTATCTTATGGAGAGACACCACTAGTGAACTGTGGACCCCGGTCCTATTTCCATCATATTGCTATCACCTGTTTACTTTACTCGCACTGTTTACTTTACTCACATGCTTTTACTGTTTTCCACTCGATACGCTCATACCCTTTGTTTCAAGCAAACTGGTGAGATTGACAACCTCATCGCAAGTTGGGAACAAAGTATTTGGTAGTGTTGTGTGCAGGTTCCACGTTGCTACTAGCTGAAGACGCGCTAACTCGTTTTATCGTGAAATGGTGCCCTTGTTGGAGTGTCACTAGGCTATCAAGCATCACCTTCAGTCGTTTGTCTCTCCTCTCCAAGATCGACATACCTTGGTTTCTTAACTGAGGGAAAATCTGCTGCTATATTCATCACACCTTCCTCTTGGGGTTCCCAACGGGCTGGTCATTTACCACGCATCAGTAAGCCGGGGTCCCCACACCATCTCCCCTTCCCCTTCGACCAACGAGCCCATCAGAGAAGAGGACCGGAGGAGCGTTTCTAGGTATACGATCGTCATGCCAATTAACTGCCATGTCTCAGAGAACGTATCCAGTGGAAGGAACAGACATAATCCACCTAAGGAGTGGTATGATGGCTCATTTGCATAACGAACCTCCTTGTGTCACTGAGTTGCACGAATACCTCATTGTCTCTCTCCCCATGTTGTCCACGACAGGGTTAGGAAGTTCATCCCTCTGTTGTACCACTGGAGACTCTTTACCATCTCTTATTCCTAGGCGGCGAGCTCCATCAGCCCTGTGACCCTCTTAAGCGGGTGCACGCTACAAAATTAACTGGCTTGAAACAGATTGATTTACTAGTTCGAAGCAAATTGGGAAATTGATGAATTCGAAGAACAAAGTATGATTATAATCCATGATAAAAAAAATAAAGATAGCAAAATTTGGATCCATGAGCTGCAAATTAACTGGCCCTTTGCGGTGTAGCACAGCCAGCCCGCTGCTGCCGACCAAGACAATTTTTATGGCAGCGCCTATTACAAAAAGGATGGACGGCCGAAGATGGTGCTTCAATGCCACCGGACCTACGTACAGGAGAGGGAGGGGGGGGGGGATCGCGTGGCCATCAGTTAGGGAGAGGGAGGCGACAAAGCAAATCATCTCACCTGGTAGACTATAGAGGTCAACGAGACGATTGGTTTGGGGAAGTTCTGTTTGCGCAATTGAACAACCCTACAAGGTCCAATCCATAAAATGCACCACTAGGCCAGCGGGTGGTAAGATCATGTCCCTCTACTTTCAATCCAAAGGCCCATGTTCAAGCGGTGCAGCATGTGCATAAATTGAGTCGTTTCATAGGATATGTTCTCCCATGTATCACAATGAATTTGTCTTTTACTTTTTTTTAATAGGAATTTGTCTTTAACTTGCTCAAGTATGCTGCATCGATGCATGGTGCATGTGGTACATATATATGCACCGTTCATGGTCCCGATCGACGGATGTGAATCAGAGCCATCACAGAGTAAGTTTCCGTGGGTGCATGCATCATTGGACGATGGCAGAAAATTAAGTTAATTCAAATTATTTGAAAAGTGCTTTTGGCTCCTGAGCTCCCAGTGTTCCTTTCGTTAAAATAAAATAAAAATTATAGTTTTAAGTTTAAAAAATATGAAAATAAATCTGGACATGGTCAATGAAGTAACCTACAAGTTTGCAAAATTGTATTATGAAATTCCTTATGTTGTGGACTATACAAAAATAATAAAACTGATAAAATTTGTATATTTGAAATATATATACTCAGATCTAGACGCTTGCTATTTTTGTGTAGCCCAAAATATGAAGTGTTTGAACATGTTTACACGTTTATAGGATAGATAGTTGGCTACATGTAAATATATTTTTCAACATTTATGAAACTCAGATTTTTTTTATTTTTTTTAATAAAACGAGATCACTAGAGCAAGTGTGCACCAAATCCTTACTCGAAATTAAAGGTCGTAGGAAAAGTAGAACGGTATGGTGCACGACAGTCGCTATTCGCTAGCTTAACTCCGCAGATTTTTGACCACGCAACGATATGATTTTGCGTTCAGATGACGACGATGATCAAGTCCGGCCCAAATGGTAGTAATGTAGTACTAGTGTAGTACACGGTCCCCGGCCAACCATTACGTTGCGCCGCCGCGCCAGGCCTTGCTTAGCTAGCCGGGATGGCAGAGCATTACTCGCCGTACGTGGTATACTACAACAGTTGGCTCACGGTTTCGCAACCACCAATTAACCTCGGGAATTTATTTATTGCTCACCCTGACCCAACGGGTAGAATGCCAACAAAAATGTCAAAATCTGCAGTGATTAAGTAAACTTCATAGCCTGGCCTGGGCTTGACGCTGTGTGCTCAGGACAGATGCAGCAATATAGCGTGCATGTCTAAGATCAGCTTAATCCAGGCCATTACTGGTAATATCTCTGTGAATTAATAGCAGACAAAGCTTAAAAGTATAAATAAATAACCACGCACGACAACACTGCCGGCCGGCCCGCATGCAACCAACAAGAAGCAGGTCAAAAGTGAACTTTCCCAGGGCCTGCGCCGATCGTGGATGGCCAGCAACCTTTTTGGACGCTCCGATCGATGGGTTTACCGTGACCCGGCTTCTTCAAGTGAGTATACGTGCACATGTACGTGACACAATTGCTCAGTTGGTTGGTGCATGTGCATTGTGGTTGGTTGCTGCATGCATAGCATTCACGTATGATTAGTAGATATGACCATATCGGTAATTCGGTATACGTCGTACCCGATCTGAGCATCGATCGTCACTCCATGTTTCCAGTGCTGCGCCACCCCAGCCCGTTTCACATTCTGTTGTGTAAAATTTTCTGCTGGCTTGCAAAACGGCGTCGGATACCCACCAATGCGAGACGGTTCCAGCATCGGCTTACGGATTCTGCTGCTTGCCTCTCTTGTGGCCAAGACGAAGACGTCGATCACCTTCTCTTAACCTGCCCCCGGGCACTGGAAACATGGAGCTTCTTCAACCACTTCCGCTCTGCACCTGCGCCTTCCGGCTTCCTCGACCTCCTTCTCTCTTACTGCCGCGACGTTCCTGAAGCCACCGTCACCACTGCCATCGCCTGGAACATTTGGAAATGGCGAAACAACCTGGTGTTTAATCGGGCGGATGATCCTCTCGCTGCGACTGTCCGAAGCTGCATTGAAGATGTTAGGCTTTGGACATCTAGATGCTCTACTACTTCGTCTAATGCTCTTTATAATTGGTGTGTTAGTTTTGACCCACCCTGAACATGTAGTGTACTTTTTTTTTGTTTTCCTTTCTGTTTTATTTTAAAAATTAATATCAGATGTTGGAAAAAAATTTAAATTGAAAATTTGTTAAAATTTCTAATTTGTTCAAATCCGATTTTTTTTCAAATCTAAAATTAGTTCAAATTTCTAAATTGTTTAGATTTTGAAAAATTCAAATTCAAAAATAAAAAACCAATAGAACCAGTGAAACCAAATGAAGAAAAAAAAAATTGATAGAAGGAAAGAAAACATGCAGAAAAACCAAAAAATTCCAATGATCTTCGTCCCTACACGCGGGTGCAACGGTAGCCCGCACGTGTGCGGGCGTCAAAATAGGATTTGGGAGATTCCTATACTCCCCCAGGGTGGAGCCTACGCCGCGCCGCACACCCCTGCGCGGGGTGGGCTGGCCCATTAACACTACTCTTGGGAGGAAAGGAAACGATAGAGCGAGGACCACCGGAGGAAGAAGATGGCCGGATCGCTGCCCACCTGGCCAGCGGAGGTGAGGCCAGGACCTCGCCAGAGACGGTGATGGCGCGGCTAGCCGCGACGTCGCCGATGAAGGTTAGGAAGAGAGCCTTAGGGTTGGGGGTGTGGGGTGCGGTTGGTCTTAGGGTTAGAGGGTGCCGGAGAGCTCGTCGATGAGGGAGGTTCGCCGGTCGGGGAGCTTAGGGATGGTCGGCCAGGGGGGGTATGCACCTGTATGCAGTTGAATACCCATGATTCTGTGCAAAAAACTAATTGTATTAGGTATATTAGTCCCCCACCCATTCACCCATATGAGCCAGCACACAAGGGCACAAGTATCGGCCAGGCAAACACACACCGCACGGACGCATCGCGGCCACAGAGATCAACACATGCATGCCGCACGGACGTACCGCTCGCCAAGCTCTAGCTCGCACCACATCGTTGACTCTCGATCGACGACCAGACGCACGGCACAGGCGCACAACACAACACAGAGCGTCACAGCGGCAGACCCTAGCAAGCGATTGCAGCGGCACCCGGCGGGAAGCGGAGCAGACTCGAGCGATCGCGACTGCAACGAGCGTACTCTTCACTTCTTCCTACCAGGCTAGCACTTTAGTCTTTACTAGATCAGCATATCGAATCTGATTTTATCCCCTAAATTTTAGGTGCGATGCAAACTTCTAATTTGAGGAATTTCTCCCTCATTATTGTAGAAGAAGAAAAGTGGCGATGACAGTAGCATATTTGCATTATGGGAAAAAGCTTCAAAAGAAAAAAGACAGATGAAATATCAACATCGAAACAGACAGTCGCTCACTCAACTGTATTGATAATTATGATCTTTTCTCTTCTATATTGTTACTAGATTCAATAATAATTACTGTAGTATCGAAATCATGGTGTTATCTCTTATATATGTATATTTAATTGTTTTAGTTCATATAGTTATTGAGAAAAAATTTACAATGAATACCCAGCCTCTTTTTTCTGGAGCCGCCACTGGCGACCGACCGGCGAAGGTGGCGACTCGAGGAGGGCGGGGCAGCGAGGCAGCGCTCGCGCCGCCTGCTGCGGCTGAAGGTTAATGAGTACCGTAATATAAACCCACTTGCATCCAACACTAGTGCAAGTAGGTTTCAGACATTCAGTGTGGATCAAAGCACATGCATCGCACGCAAAACCATCTTTGACTATCTTGGTAAGAGCCGAGCGTCTGCAAGCACCCACGCATCCTAACTGAGTTTCTCGATCGTAAACTAGTGCTGCGGGTATACGTGTAGCAAGTGCCATTCTTCCATGGAGATGAGCAAATAAATGCACTGCCACTCTTCTATTTTTGAATGTATCCATGCGACCTGCATGCCGATTAAACTACGTGATCGCGGGATCTGGATGGATCAGATCAAGCTAGCCATCGAGCTTGAAGATAACCGGTTATAAATAACCGAGCTCAGTGTACCTCGAGCAAAGTCACACGTACGCAAACACACAACACATCACCCAACCGCAAGCTCAGAGCCCCAACACCAACATCAACCACGGCAATGGCGGAAGCGTGCCCGGCCTACCCATGGCAGCCGGACGGGTGAGCAGAGGACGCGGACTGGTTAATTTCTAGCTTGCTCGATCTATGTCTGGGAGATTTCTTGGCAACTAATTTCTGGGGTTTTGACCGATGGCAGGGCGCAGCGCGGGCAGAAGCTGTTCATGCTGTGCGACTGCGCGTCCTGCCACCACGCCATGTTCAGAGAGCCGGCCGTGGCGGCGCGGGCCGAAGCGGCAGTTCTGCAGGCGGCCGAGGTTGTCTTCGCTGTCCCGGAGGAGGCGCAGCCAGCAGCGGCCGCCGCGAAGCACCTCCACGGCGGCGCGTACACGCCGGACCTCACCACCCTCTCCGCAAAAGTAAGTAAACACTTCACTTGTTGAAAGTTTCACGAATAACTTAGATATGGTTCCGGTTTTCATTTCGTCCAAATGACTGATTTTTCTACTCGAAATCCGACCAAAGCGTCAAGAGTCGTGCAAAAAAGTTAATTTGCTGAAATTTCCAATATATCTTGATCCAAAGACTATTAGAGCAACTCTAGCAGACCCCCCAAATATGATTAAACCCGCAAATTTTTGAAGATTTGTGGTTTAGGTGTAAAAAAGTGGACCCCCAAAAGTAGTCCAACCTGCAAACGTTTTGCAGGTCAGCCTGCATCTACGAGTCGCGACCCCCATACATTCAGTTTCGTTGGCCGAACCTAATGAAATATGGAGGCACCTGCAACCCGGTCAACGCTCTCCGACATCGCAGTTTATCGCCGGAGTTCGTCAGAATCTCACCAACTACCAATTAAATCCTAAATTTCGATCGCTATTTGGTGAAGATTCTCATTCTGATCGAATTCCAATTGAATTTCGGTTAAGAAGGGGACAAATCGAGATTAATTTTGACATCTCACGCCCACGGTTAGCCGACAATGGGAGCAAGCACGGGCGACCAGCAGAGCAGGAGCGGACGGGCTTTAGACTGGCAAGCCGTGCGGCATCCACGCTCGCGACCACGAACGGGAAGGCGCCTGGGCGGGGCTAGCGGGCGTTCGGCGGCGGGGGCTAGCGGGCGGTGTCCGGCTGTGGGGGCGGGCGGGCGTCCGGCGGCGAGGGCAAGTGACCAGCGGCCGAGGCGAGGGGTAGGCGGCGGGATAGGCCAGCGGTGGGGGCGAGTCGACCAGCGGCGGGGGCATGCGAGCCGGCCGGAGCTAACTTCGTCGTCGGAGGAGTGCCCTGAGAAAAAAGGAAAAAAAAGGAATGAAAAAGACTGATATGTGGGCCTTTTAGTGGAATATGCTAGTATACGGTTTTCTTTTGCGGGATCTAGTCTACGCGATGCATTTTCGACCCGTATATCGCGTTTACAGGTCGACTTGAACTCAGTTTTGCAGATTTAAAAATAAGAGGTCTGCTAGAGTTACTCTTATTTTGGTACTTGCTCAATCTGTGACGTGTCGGGGTACCAAGATCTTGTGATGTACTCGCTCTAAATAATTGAAGTCCTAATTTTGTTCTAAGTCAAAATACTTTAAATGTAATTAAATTTATAAAAACTAAATCAACATCTCTATTTTGTTCATTAGATTCATCATAAATTTTATACTTCCTACTACATAGATTCGACATCGTAGTCTCGTAGATAGTAGCATATTTTTCTGTAAGTCCAGTCAAAGTTAGAGAAGTTTGACTTAGAACAAACCTTGAAATTTGACTATTTTGAAACATGCGAGCATATGAGCTAGTTTTTTATCCTCTTTTTTCACGGATACATAATAGTACGCTGGATCCACCCCTGGATGAAATGTTTAAAAAATCAGAAATTTTGTTGAATCAAAAAATACACTAACAAGAGGACATTAAGTAATGTATGATCCGTTCATTTTTTTTCTTCAGATCCATGGAGGGCCGTTGTTCAACAAAGTGTACTTCGCCCGTGGCGCCATCGGCGACACAATGCCTAGGATGCTTGCGGAGGGCGTCCTAGCGTGCCAGGAACTAAAGAAGAAGATTGCGATGCAGTTCGTTCAACCCTACATGGGGACTTCCATGACAACTTGATCGACGACCCGCCTCTCCCGAGCCACGCAATACCGAATCTTACCTTGTTTATTTATGTTGAAGAAGTGACATGTACCCCTGTGCTGAAACAAGTAGTATCGAGAATAAATCACACCCATGTACTCCGTGTTTCGTATGGGTGAAGTTCTTTCAGTATCATGTGTGGTTTACATGTTTTTATTTAGATGCACCGCCAAAGTGAGTGTATATTATAGATCCTCATCCTAAAAGGACGATCGAAGCGTATTGAAGATATCGATACGACTTGGAAATCATGAACACACGCCAAGTCCATGGTTACTCGACTCACGTCTTCCGAAAGATATGACCTCCTATGACTGTGCACATCAGCGGGTGTAGAAGCTGGGAGTAATTCTTCCATGATCGAGGCGACTCTAGGCCCAGGGCGATCGGATCTCAGCCTCCCAGCGGCGCCGCCGCAGATCGTCCCGTCTCTGTGGCCTTTGGGCTATGGAGCCATGGTGAATATCGGTCTTCATCGGTAGGAGAGCTCTGCCCCCTGATTTGAGGGCTTTGTTCTTCGTTTTTAAGGTCAAGGTTTGTAGGGGCGGATGATGGTGGCGGCGCCTCGTGCAATAAGGTCTCCCTGGCTTTAACTCCATCTCGGCGGCAATGTCGAGAGGCTTGTGAGAGTGGTGTGGTCTTCGAGGATTTTGTCTAGCTGTGGGAATCTTCGGATCGTCAAGGAGCTTCATCGGCGGTTCTTCCTTCTTCTTCGTCTCCGGGATGGATGTGGTCTTCTTGACCCGTTCGGCGACTTCTCGTCCGAAACCAACAACGTCAGGCCGACTTAGGGAGGAGCGACAGCGGAGGCGCGCCGTCAACACGGTCTGGAGGTTGAAGATGAAGGACTTCTCAAGGATCTCGTTGTAATTTTCGTTTTTCTTAGAATACTTTGTACGGTTTGTTGTTTCTTTTAATGCCACGTACTATTTGCAACAAAAAAAACAGATGAGAGGTACACTAGAGATAGAGTTAGGGGTATACCTGGGCATGTTTTCGGGTCGGGCCGGGTCGGGCCGGGCCGGCAAAAAGCCCGACTCAAAAAACTGCTGCCCAGGCCTAGCCCGGCCCGACTGTCGGGCCGTGTTTTGCTACCCAAGCCCGGCCCGTCGGGCCAAAAAAACGTCGGGCCGTCGGGCCGGGCCTTCCTAAAATCTACCAAATCTTCTGCCCAAGCCCGGCCCGACTAGTCAATCGGGCCAAATTTCTCTGCCCAGGCCCGGCCCGTCGGGCCAAAATAAGAGGTTAGGCCGGGCCATTTTCGGGCCGGGCCGGGTCGGGCCGTCGGGCCGGGCTGCCCATGCTCAGGTATAGTTAGGGGTGGGCAAAAGGCCAAAAACGGTCTCACACGGTTTAGCTTTTTTTGGCTAGCTCATCTTTTTCACTAAAAGAAGGCAAGATTAAATTTTGTGAAGGGAAATAAACTACTAGCTCCAGTGCTCCACTCTAGCCGGTTTCCACGGTTTGTTGAGAAAGACTGTGAGAGCTCGTCAAGGAAAAATCGGCTCGCCCGAGACACGGCTTCCCCACCATGTGGCGTTCAGTTTCCACGTCACACCCCAATCCGTAGTCCAACCCGCTTCACTCCACACTCCTCTTATCTTCAGAGAGCAGAATTGCAGCAGCGCCTGATCACAAACGCTCCAGCTACGCCGGTGACCACACACTACGCCGGAGCTCGAGCTCGCATTCCAATGGCCGCTCCGACGGGGGTCGCCTGCCCGGCCTACCCGTGGCCGCAGGACGCGTAAGCACCCTCCACGCTTTGTTTCCAGTCGTCACGGAGCTTTCTCTGAAAATCGTGTGGAACTTTTTGATTGATGAGCAGGTCACAGCGCGGGCCGAAGGTGTTCATGCAGAGCGACTGCGCGGCGTGCCACTCCATGCTCCCCTACGCCGGCCTCCGCGAAACAGCGGCGCAGGGCGACGTGGTAGCTCAGGCGGCCGAGATCACCGTCATCACTGCCGCCGCCGAAGAGGCGCCGCCGGCAGCGAGACCCCTCCACGGAGGCGCCGCGTACGTGCCAGGCCTCGCCACGCTCGTCACCGACGTAAGCACAAACATTATTCACCACCGCCATCAGTTGATCTTCGGTTTTTTCACCCACTGATTCTGGCATTTCTTTTTTTCCTTCTCGAAAGATCCAGAATGGGATGCGGCGCAACCTGTACTCCACCGGCGGCGCGAGCACAACAGCGGCCATGAGGAAGATGGCGCCGCTGAGCTCCGTCTGGCTGCAGTTTGCTTAGCCATACCTGAGGGCTTTCCATACCTGCAGTCCACTGTCACGCTCTGGTCTGCTCAAGCTTGTATCAAATTATGCCGAAGCTCCCCTTCACATGTATAAATGGCATTCGCATTGTACCCTATGCTTGGATCAAGCAGCATCGAAATAAATTACTTGTGCACAACTTTTTCATGCTGAACTTTTGCATTCCAAACATGCCGTAAGCTTATAATTTACTCCCCATAGGCATTAGCAGCCTACTTGTGACAGTAAAGGCATTTGGGACGAAAAGCTACCCTTGCAAGGTTTATAGGGAGATACCAGTGAACATCATCGAATAGAAAACAAGCCAACCCATGTCTGCAGGCACTGGCATTGATGTATCATAAACTACGGCATGATCACTGTTTGTTATCAAGAAAGAAATATTCTGCCTTCCAAACAAAAAAATGTGCGTAACAAAGTCGGCTAACAATAACACGGTCCCTGAAGGTCACCCAAGAGATAAATCCAACAAGCCAATGAGAGTTTGGCCGTGATCTTCACTTTTCGTATTGCAGCCAATGAGCTGCAGCAAGTCGGCGTGTGTCAAGTCTTTTGTTTACGATTCCGAACAGATTGTGGGTGATTACTCCTTTTCCGGATGGTTCCCTTCAGCTGAATTGGTGCCTGTTGTCTGTTCTCGGTATGCTTCTTTCTGGCCCACAGCCGGCGTGTTTGCACGTTGAAATCTTGGCAGTGCCCCGAGCAGTTTTAGGCTCTCACCCTGCTTCGCGATCACCTTCTCAAGGTACTTGCTGTGTTCTTCTACTTGCAGCTGCAGCTTTCTCTGGATCTGTGGAGATGGAAACACAAGAGAACCCACATTAGTAAAATGGGTGAAAGCTCGCACCTCTTCTCTTACCAGTTCTGAGTAGAATGTGCATACCTCAAGCTGGTCATGAAGCTGCTTCTGCAAGCCGATCTGAGTTCTTAGCCCTTCACTAGCCTCCATGGTTCTGCACAAAGTACAGAGTGAACAATCAGAAATCTGGACCTCACACACATACACACACAGACACACACACACACACACACACACACACCAAAAAAAACTTTATTGTGGACTGGGGCATTTGGTCTTTAGTAAAGTAATAAAAGCAAAGATGATGTATCAGGTAAAGATTATCTCACTTCAAGTTCTGAGAACAAACTTCATCCATTTGGCTGCTTCTCTCTGTCAAAGTGTCTCCTAAAATAAAGAAAATAAAATAAGCATAAAATCCAACATTTCAACAGCTTTCTTCAATTTGACTAGAGGCTATACATAGATAAGTAATGTAAAAAAAAATGGTAAGTAACCAAGTCTACTGCAGTATCCTAGTTCGCTACAATATGGTCATGGTATGTCTTGCGATGATAACATTAAACCAGCGTTGCAACATAGAGAGAAACACACGAACCATCAGATGATTCAGATCGATGACGAACTGTACGATACTTCTGCAAAATAATAATTCATGGTCATAAGGGAATAAGTAAGAGATAACAACTCATTTAAAACTCAGAAGCAACAAAAATATACCTGTAGATGGCTTTTTACATGGTATATAGTTAACCCTTCAACTTTCATAACTTTCTGGACAGCTTTTGGAGTTGCTTCTGCAGGAAGAGGGCATAGGTAAATGATTTTTTCTACTCCCTCCGATCCATATTACTCTTCACTAATACGGATGTATCTATCACTAAAATGTGTCTAGATACATCTATATTACCGAAGAGTATTATGGGTCGGAGGGAGTAGCAAAAGTAAAATAAACTAACGAACAATATGATTGTACAATTAGGAACATGTAATTATTTCCTGTTTCAAGGCAACATTGTCCCATACAGTTTCATCAGTGAGCAAATATGATTAGCATAAAACAAACCATAAGAGAAGACATAAGAAAGCACTAGTGTCTAGTGATCATACTTTCACTTCCACCAAGCTTGTTAACAGCATCAACAAACCGCTCATGGAGCTCAGGCGTCCAGCGCATCCTTGACTTGGTTGGAGCAGTGCCTGAAGAAGGTGAATTGTCACTGCAAAGTTCATCCACGTTGAAAGGACTTGGTACATTGTTCTGCCCATGAAAATATGCATAATTTGAAGGTGGTGTACTTCTTGCATCAACTGCCTGCAAATGAGGTGGTAACGACATTAAGCATGTGAGACAAAATTCAACAGCATTAAATGGAAAAAAGGTTGGATCTAGAGCTGCAAGAAGGTGGACAGGAGATCTCCCAAACAGGCCTTGAGGACAATGATGAAGGGTTGGTCATCGTATCGTTTTACAGATAGTAAAGCCGAAAAGAGAGAGGACACTGAGAACATAGAATAATTAAAGCAAATCACAAGCGAAAATAAGTAAAATGAGATATTACCTTCAGCACAGATCCACCAGATCCTGAATTTTCAAGAAATTGCCTTGAACTCCCAGATGAGAACCACTCTTTTTGATTAACAAGGTGGGTATCATGATCCTCTGTAATGATGTCTTGGTTTTCTTGGCTATCAATCATGTTTCGTTGGTCAGAAACATCAATGCTCGCTGGATATTTAATTACTCCTGGGAGCATTTCTCCACCCCAACTGATCTCTTCAGATACTTTGGGATACAACATATTTGAGTAACCTGTATTACCCTTGTAGTATAATGAATGTGCTGAAGGCAGTGAAGTATCACAACCAGATATTGCAACAGTATGCGATTCAGAAGACAGCTTCCCATTAGGCGATCCATTGTTGATACAAAGATCTGAGGTGAAGTTGGACATCGAGTGGAGGCGACCATTTGCAGCCCAAAAGGTATTGAATGAGGTGACAGAACTATCGAGCATATCCTTTTCAATGTAAAATGTTCTATACCCTGGAAAACTAGAAATTGTGATCTCAGGGAGTGCTGGTACAACATCAATCTCTGATGAAAGATACCGAGAAACTTCTCCATTGCCAAATTGACTCATAATTGATATGCGCCCGTGTGCATTACCCTAGTATGATCCACTTCAGTCCATTAAAATGGATCTTTGATCATATGTAAGGGCCTATCCGATTCAAACTTGGAAAGGAAACCAGCGAAGAAATTATTTTCCTGTTCTTGTTCAGTCATTCAAATAACTGGAGCTTCTTATTTCCCAGGTCGCCAACTAGTGGAGAATTTGTCTTCTACAAAATTTGCAAGCCAACAGAAACCCCCAATTAATGAATCAGTGAGGTCCTTAAATTGTGAATGTCAAGCAGGTTTATGCATCTTAGTAAAAAAATTATAGTTGAACACCAGAATCATGATGTGAATTGCAAATTCATAATCGCCATTAATACTTCTAGAGATTGCGAGTAAACTCAAGATGTAATCACGAGGTAACAGGAACTAACTGCAAAGGATTGAGAGACATGTGCAACATGATGTGCAGATGCAACCCCTTCTTAAACATGAAAGATAAAAATTAAATAAGTATTCAATAACTGAACAGAACAAGCCTCAACTGTTGAAGTAGTTTCAAGAAGGAACAAAATTGTGGAAGAACAACCAATAACTAATCACCTTTTCTGAAGGGAAAACAATTTACTAATCTAAGGGATAAATCAGACAAAGAAATTGCAAAAAGGAGTAACTTGATGTGGATTCTGCGTTGCTGTTGCAGAATCAGTTGAATCTATGGTGCCACTTACTTGTTTCTTCAGACTTGAATCGAAGAAGAAAAAGTACAAGCTTTTAAGCAAAGATGTAAGACTAGGATCATTTCAGGAGCTAAGGGTGCCAGGAAGTTCAATTCGTTGTGTCATGTGCATATGGGAGGGTAGGTGGGGCTATGGTTCTAGAGGTGGGCTCTTAATCTGCTAATGTATCTGAATTATCCTAATCATCAAGCTGATAGTCTACCAATACTTTAAACTGACCCATTTTATTTTAAGAGTGGGACCACACGGAGTTACTTCCCATGTATTAATAGGTATTTTAAACCTACCAGTTAACCACCCCAAGAAGCACCCATCGTTAAATTTGTTAGAAAAAAAATTAAAACTTGACAAGGCTGACAAAGAGAATAAATATAGATGCTACAATTCTGGATTGCTAGTATAGTAAAGGGATATATTGCTTCAGATAGGCTTAATAACTGCTAGTTTGGTCTGACTGAAACAGTATTAGGACCTGGTAAGAATTAACCTATTACACTGACCAATTACAGAGTTGTAAGAAAATCCTGACACGGTTACCTCCAAACAGTATTAGGACCTGGTACAGCTAACTTGCCCAGGCCTTTTGCTGAGTACTAACCGTGTGGATTTAGCAGTATTCCATAAAAGAATCCAAACAAAGAGCTTGCAATCTAGGAGCATCTTTTTGGCAACTAGGTGCAGTGCTTTGGAGTTGACAATCCCAATTTGGCATGTAACAGAAGGTTTTATAAAGCTGGCAAGACCATGTCTCTTTCTAAACTACCTTATCCAAAGCCATGCATCTTAGTTTATAAGAAAAGGACAGCTGGAATACAGCACTTCAACAAATAATCTATTATCATGTCTTGGAGCTCTGACCTGGTGGAGGTGGAATCTAGAAGCACTAAGAGGCAAAATGTAATAGGAAAAAAGTCAGCTGAGTAATGGTTAGATGCAGTTTGAAAAATAGTTATCTTCAGTAACTTCATTCAAAACATGTGTTTCCCTCGGTGGATTAATTAAGGCGGTTGCGCTTTCCAGGATTTATGTTTGACAGTTGACACACAATCAATGCAACAGTAGGTGGATCGTGTGATATAAAATTGACGTGTCAGATTTGTACTTAGAAACAAGTTCCCCTCCTTGTGAATATGTACTACGAAGACCTTATTCTACAACAAGTTGTATTGTAAGCATGGGCACCTTATGTCGATCAGAGTACATTGACTGGTTTTTTTTCCTGATGGGATTCGTCTGCCATGATGGTACCAGACTTCCAGGCCAAATTAAAGAGATCAGATCGCATCAAAATCAAAATAAATAAAAAAGATAACAGACATTAGTCAAACAGCAAAGGTTCAAATAAATCCCCAGATTTAAGTTTCATTGACCAGAAAAACGAGAGGAAAAGAGAAGAATAAATGTGATGCAAAAAAGATCACCAAAAGTAAACATGGGTTGAACCAGAAGATAGATGTGATTCATAATAAATTGTCAGCTTGGAAGAAAGAACCGGAGGAACAAGAGCCTATTCGATCTTCATATTTGACCAGTCTATATGCAGTCACTGTCGATCAATATCTCTTCTAGATAAACAGTTTTAAGTTTCATCATGCAAAAATCATATACTCCCTCCGTTTCGGTTTAATAGTCATATGCGTATCCCTAGGTTGTTAATTTGACCAACTTATCGTGAGATATACATTACAAAAAAAATTATCATTAGAAACATTAGTTGTTAACTTGTTATACTTTCTAATGGTATAAGTTTTGTGCTATATAGTTTACATTATATAGATCAAATTGGCGACCTAGGTACACGTGTAGGACTAGTAAATCGAGACGGAGGGAGTATAGATTTCCTGCTGTTTTATGCCCATCAAATCACCACCATCGTACATGCAAAGTAATTAACTGCAGCCAGCCTAGAAAATCAATTACTTGGAGTTGAGGTGCACATTGCGAATTTCCAGCATTGTCTTCAACTGCCGCACCTAGGGAACTGTCAGATGCGGTTGCTGAACATGGATCATGTGGAGACATTGAATCCTTTCGGCAATTTCACCTAAAATGAAGAAACAAGTATTTTAAGTGTTTGGAGCATTTGGGTGTTTTACCCATTTCAAATATGGGAAACGGAGTAGGTACAACCACAAAACCACTTACAATTATCATGCTGCTCTATTCCATCTCTCCTGCAATTACATTTTCTAAATTGAAGCAAAAATAAAATAACGATGAGAACTGGTACAAAAACTTGGAAATGTAAAATAGCTTATGGTAAATACTTGGCTCTTGGGCATACCGATCTGTGGAAGAAGCTTCATCAAATTGCTTATCTATTTCCGCAAGGTATATCTCAAACAAGGTAGACCTATAGGATCCAATGCAGATATTAAAATGACCACACAGCTCAGAGAGACATTGTTTAAGGTAAATAGCAAACAGCTCACCGTGCCGGAATTGCTGCAGCAGTAAGAATCGGAGGTAGAAGCCATAATATGTGTGGTTTACTTTCTAATGACTGCCTTGAATACTCAAAAATGGCATTTTCCTGTCAGAGTTCAAATGTTCGGTGAAAGAGAATACATTGTTTTTTCCTCGAACATAGTTCAAATGTTTGGTTAAAGATAATATATTGTTTTTTGCTCGAACACACATCATAATGCGTATTGTTCCGTATTGCAAGGACACGCCGAGAAGACGCAAAAATAGATGACATTATTTAAAGATAAAGTGGTTAAGTGCAAAGGGGCAGGTGACAAGACAAAGTGTTAACAGAGGAAATGCTAGATTTTGCTATTATTATGTACGCGTCACATATTTTACTTCCTGAGAAACACCTGCAAGGCATGTTCACTATAAATTATAACCAATACAGCAGAAGGTGGCCTATTGCTCAATTGTGAAGAACTTTATTGTGATATATTTCCAATATAATGAAGTGTTGCGAAATCTGGACATAATGAGGCGATATATTACTAGGCTACAATATATCTGGGCATGGGCAGCCCGGCCCGACGGCCCGGCCCGGCCCGAAAATGGCCCGGCCAGTCGGGCCAAAACATGCTGTCGGGCCGAGCCTGGGCAGGATTTTCTAGCCCGATAGGAGTTTCGGGCTGGGCTTGGGTCGGCAAAAACAGGAATTTACTGAAGGCCCGATGAATTTTTAGCCCGATGAGCCGGGCCTGGGCAGGAAAATGAGGCCCGGCAGCCGGGCCGGGCCTGGGCAGAAAAAAACTGAGTCGGGCTTTCTCTCGGCCCGGCCCGGCCCGAAATAATGCCCAGGTATGGGCTACAAGCTATAAAAATAAAATATATAGGTTTGCGGACTAGTTCACTGACTCGAGCAATGTTTAAATCAAATATCACCTATTACCTCCGTTCCAAATTATAAGATGTTTTGGCTTTTTTCAGAAACGTATGTATCTAGACACGTTTCAGTGTGTAGGTTCACTATTTCGGTCCATATAGAGTCCATGCTGAAATATCTAAAACATTTTATAATTTGGAACAAAGGCATCAAACTAGTTCAACTATAAACAACACTAGTTTTCACGATGGTTTTCGCCACCTACACACTAAGTATCGGCAATTTGGCAGCTCTCATCAATTAATGGTCCATATCGACTTCTTGTCAGCTGCCAAAGCATCGTTCCAGTAACCAAGGTTATTAAGGTGATAAGGCGTCCTAAGGTATTCAACCCCTGCCTTACCACCCAAGCGCTTAAAGCAGGCAAAACACTAAGGCGTAGCCAGGGCGCTCTACCGCCTAAGAGACGCATTATGAACCATGCCAGCAAAAAAAATGTGGATTTGATTTCTTCTAGTTATAGTGTTCCTTTCAGATTTTTAGCACAGCAGGGACTTGGAGAAGCACATTAGATAGTTGACAAATGGTGCTTAACAGTACTTGGCGTTCAGAACTTCAGATGTAGGATTCTTCTTTTAAAAATTTGCATAGCTACTCACTTGGTTTACAGGGGTAGGAATCCTTCATTTAAGATGCTTTCACCAAACTTGATGTCGAAAGAAAATGGAATGCTTGGTAAAAACTATAAAGAAGAGATAAGATAAAGATATAAAGAACCTTCAGATTAAGAATCTTGTCCAGGCATTCATCCTGATAAGGTCCCTGAAGCAACTGGTGCAGATCAGCATACTGCTTGGATATAGGAAGGGAGCTAAATGTATGCGAGACAAAGCTCTGTATCAATGGGTCCCATCGCCTTGAAACCAACCCCAGCAAGCATATCTCCTGTAAAGACAATTCGTATAAATATTGATGTGATAATGCTGATACTGAGTACACAGTAGTGCAGATGAGTAACGGCTAAGTGGAGAATATATACCATAACTTCAACGAGGCCACTCTGAGAAGAATCCGTATTAGCTTTTAATGGTTCAAACACTTTCATCCACTGCTCCTTTGGAGCGCTAAAGATAAAATTAGACCCAGAGACAATCCGAATGGTACGCTCATCAAGCAAGTATGACAAACACTTCCCTCTCCACTTCTTCCACATAAGAAACTCGTCGACCATTTGAGATTTTCTGTGTCGTAAGGTCTCAGATGAGTCAAAACTGAAGCATGATACCAAGTAAACAAAAAATAAGGTAAAATAGATTAACAAATAAGAATGGTAGTAATGTACAAAGGTGAGTGCTTAAGGTCTTATGTACTTAGGAATCGCCGGCGTGCATGACGTGCTCCCTGCATCATCGAAGCTGTTCCTTTTAACGCTGTTCAGAAGTGTGCCCAGTCCTCTCTCAGCCAGAGAAATACATGATGCTGAATCTAGCCGCTCCAGAAGCTCGTTAACTAGGAGCCGAGACTGACCCGCAAACAAGGATTCTGCATATAGTTCATCAGAACTAGTGGTGGAAACTCCGACACCACCGCCATTCCTTGTCCGCGTCAAACTAGATAAATCCAAATTCAAGATCGACTTCACATACTCTTGGTACGCACTGCGCTCGCCACTGCCGCCAATGCCATCGATATCCATCTCCACAACCGCCTCAAGAACAGCTTGAAAGTTCTCCACGCTGGTTGTTCTGGCTTTCAGAAAATGTTTTATAACCAACTCCCGAGCCGCCGAAAGCGTCTCCGATCGAACATTGGCAAGGCCCTGCACGGCACGAAGCAGAGCATCAGTAGCCGCGTAGTCATAGTGCATAGAACATACAGGAAATGGTTCCTCAAAACTCAAAAGCACCTTGGGGAAACCCGGGCTTGCGGTGAGCTCCGCGAGCGCCGCGTCGAGCTCCCTCGCAGAATCCTCGTACTGTCCAGAGTCACGCAGGTTCCTGAAAACCTGAACGCAATGCAGGAGCGAATCGGTCATGCCACTTCACACAGCATTCCGCACACAAATTCAGAAATTTTTCAGGTGGCTAGTACGGGCTTGGACAGCGTAAGCGGGCGCATCAAAGATGGGAACCCAAAGCGCGTGAAGCCACACCTAGAGGCCGGGAACCGCCATGGCCGCGGGGGAAGAGGGGATCGTGGGGTGGGGCGTTACCTCCTCGAAGAAGAGCGCCCAGCGGAGGGCGTTCTGGACGTCGCCGGAGCGCCAGATTGCGGGGGCACCGGAGGAGGTGCGGCCGCCGGCGAGGACGAGGATGTCCACGAAGGCCGGCACCAGGGCGAGCACCTCCTCCATGGCCACGGTCTCGTGCGCCCACCCCATTTCCTACAATTCCAGCTTTCGCAGGGACGAATCAGCAAAAAAACACTCGTGTAAAGCCGGCGTAGAGCTCTGGCTATGTTCTCATTTAGCACCCCGTACTATTTTGTATTACCGTCACATAGATAACACGCACTTGCTCGAGGACGTGAGTGACGTTACGAATGTATCTCAGGTGCGCAACTGAATAATAGTCGCAAAGCCCTAGACCCCGCCGCTATATAACCGAGGCAGCCGCGTCCGCCCCGCCGCCTCCGCCGCCGGACACCACCCCCTCTACCGAGATGTCGAAGCGAGGTAAAATTCCCCTTCTCTCAATCCCCAGCTTGGATGTCCTCCTTGAACGCAACACATGTTCTATTTGCTAGTGATCACGATCTGTGTTTCCGTGGGTGATCTAGTTTGGTCCGTTCATCGCTATGGGGTTGCGGATCCTCGTATAATTTTAGATTTTTTTTTCGTTTATGTTCTTGGTGCGAATTGTTGATAGTATGATTCATCAACCGTTAGATATGGTGTAGAAGATACTCCCTCCTTTTTTAAATATAATTTAAATATAAGATGTTTTAGCTTTGTGAAGCAAATGTATTTACACACTAAAAGATGTCTAGATACATTTGCTTCATAAACCTAAAACATCTTATATTTTAAAACGGAGGGAGTACTTCGTAATGGAGTTCTGTCCAGCTGTATGTTTGTCTAGGTTGTTCAGACCCGTGTAGTTGCTTACTGTGCTGATGTTGGAGATGGATCATTGCCTATTTGCCTTGTCAGTGTTTAGATCCCCTTTAGGACCATCTCGAAGACCTTGGGAAATGAGTGTATGTGTATCTGTGATCATTGCAGGCTCGCATCTTTGTAGATGTCTGGGATTAAGCCTTAGTTCGTCTGAGATGGGTTGCTGCTTGGTAGACTTTTATTAAGTTCATATGTCTAAACTAGTGTTTTGTCTTGAGATAGTCTGTGAGATGTTATCTTCAGTATATGAACTATTGTGCATGGTGCCATCTTTCTATTAGAACTTTGATGAAACATTTGGGCAGTTGCATTTCTCAGGTCAAGTTAATAGATGGCTGTAAATTTTCTTAATTCTATGTGTCCCTGCCTTTGCTCAGTAAATAGATGTTATTTCTTTTAAAACTTTGAATGAGTTTGCATGATACCATATAACCATCCAAGATGTGTTTTGTGGCTGCATGCTTCTATATATTATTCCTTTAGCTTACTGCAGACATTTGGGGTTTTTTTTTCTCTAAATATATTCTTACTGGTGCTCATCTTGAACTGCAGGGCGTGGAGGTTCTGCTGGTAACAAGTTCCGGATGTCGCTGGGTCTACCGGTGGCAGCAACCATAAACTGTGCTGATAACACTGGAGCCAAGAACCTGTACATCATCTCAGTGAAGGGAATCAAGGGACGCCTTAACAGGCTTCCTTCTGCCTGCGTTGGTGACATGGTTATGGCCACCGTGAAGAAAGGAAAGCCTGACCTGAGGAAGAAGGTCATGCCAGCTGTTGTTGTGAGGCAGCGCAAGCCATGGCGCCGAAAGGATGGTGTCTTCATGTACTTTGAAGGTACTGTTAAGTTCTTAAGCTGACTCAGGCCTTTCTGATAATTGTATGCTTCTACGGTTTTATTTTGGTTATGTCCATTGTGAAATTGCTTGCTTAGAAGTAAGGCTTCTTGTATAGTCGTATGACACTTATGAGACCACTGTTTGCTTCGATACACGATTCATTGTAATTTAGTGTCTCCAGAGTTTGCAGTCCAAAGCTGATATTCTGTGAAGATTATGAGATACCATTTCAATTTTTAGGAAAACTCTTGTTGAACAAGATAGATTGAATTTCTGCGAAATTACAATTGCACAGCTTAGAAGTAAAGTTCTGATTGTCATGATTTAACCCAGTAATAGTTTTTTATGCACCCTCTCCATCTTTCATTATATTGCTTCGTTTTATCATATAAAGAGTGACCATCTTTCACTGTGGTCATTTGTCACTAGGAAGCATAGATACAAATTGGCCGTTAACACCATCGTGTGTTCTTGTCTCGCATTATGGTATGAAATCCTGGGAACATGTTATAAGCAGCCCCCGCCCCCTCTACAGTTTCTGTGAAGAATGCATAACCTTATTAACATATAGTCCTCTTTTGCCTTTTACTATAGAATAATACATTAGGTTTGTTGTTTATGTCTTGATCTATCATCATTTGTCCCTGGAAGTTTCATCGTGTCATATTACTGATTTTGTCCTGTTTCAATTGTATGGTGCTGCTTCATTTTATCACATAAAGAGTGATCACCTTTTGCTGTGGTCATTTATCACAATGAAGCATAGATGCAAATTGTCCAGTTAAATATCGTAGTGCATTCTTCTCTCTGCATTATGTAATGACCCCTGGGCAGATTCAACCAGCAGTTCAGCTCATAAACTTGTGATTCCTTTTTTATGTGATAATTGTTTAGTCTTCATCATATCTGAAGCTATGTATGGCTGTGTTCTGATGTGTCATGCTTTGTCCATTGAAATTTTCTTGGATAAATTTTTGTTAAACTTGAATTCTAATGTTTGGTTGATGTCATATCTGCAGACAACGCTGGAGTCATTGTGAACCCAAAGGGAGAGATGAAAGGTATACTATGGCAGATTCATTACTTCATTACATTTACATGTTGAATCTTTATAACAAACATAATGCCCAGCTAGATATATCTTTCTGCCCTGGGTTAATACATGTAGCTTCAGTAGCTATTTCTGTGCAGCTGGATGAACAGCTTGATTGATACCTTTTTTGATCTATGCAGGTTCTGCCATCACTGGACCGATCGGGAAGGAGTGTGCTGATCTGTGGCCCAGGATAGCCAGTGCTGCAAATGCCATCGTCTAATCGAAGCAGCTAGCTTAAAGTTTTGATAGCGTATCTATCTATGCATGGCCCTTGAGGGATTTAATGGATGATGTAATATGCACTCTGGTAGTATGGTACTGTTGCTGACATTTAGCGATTTAAATCCAACAAAATTGTCCAAAATTTCTTCGTTTCTTGCTTGCATAAATAGTTGTTTATATGTTATCTGGAGATAGAATATGTATGCTTGCAGGGAGGGTATTAAAATTCAGTTTTTAAAATGAGAGATCTGTACGGTTGTGTATCTTCGAGAACAATTACGAACACTTCAGTTTCTGACCATTGATAAACATACGCTTGGGAGTATAATTTGAACCTTCCACCTGAGGCACATATCTATCTTGAATCTTGACATTTTAATATGAATCCACCATTAGTTGGTCAACCTGAAAACAGGCAGCCCACACCAACGCTGGTGACAACATCTCCCAAAGTGTCCACTATCCATGAGGTCACGGGGAGCATGGTGCACGGCCGGATCCAAAACTTCCTCCCGCTGCTGTCTCAGCTCGTCCCAACATTCTCTTTTTTTTGAAATAAAGACATATATATATAAAAGACTAGCAAGCCGCCTCATTAAAAACCTTCCAGTCCCCTTAGGTACCCTGGTAAGGAAAAGAGTGCGTCAGAAACTTGCAGCCTATCTCAACGTTTGGTTACATCGTTCAGCAGTTTACAGATAATAAAGTCCGGGGGTTCATCAACCCAATTATACGAGTTCCTAGACAAGAAGCTATTACTTTCTATCTCATGAGCTACCTCATTTGCCTCTCTCGGGCAATGCTTGAAGGAGACTTTATCAATAAGCGCGGCCAGGTCTACACAGTCAGCAAAGATCGCCGCGGACTCGCCCCACCAAGTTTCTGAGCCGGTACAAGCATCAATGGTCTCCCTTGAGTCCGATTCCATGATAATGTCATTGCAGCCAAGTCGGTAAGCTAGGGCTAGCCCTTCCCTCATAGCCATCGCTTCCGCTGTACCAGCCGAAGAGATATTAGAAAGAAACACTGAAGAAGCTGCGATAAATTTACCTTCACAGTCGCGGATAACAGCAGCAGCTGCGCCTTCACGCTCCTCCAGGTGAAAAGAGCCATCCACATTTACTTTTAGCTGTCTAGCCAGAGGCGTTTCCCAGTGAAACTCGGTCAAGTTTGGTTTACCCCTAGCACTAGCCGCATTGGCAATAGCCAGCACCGACATTTTGCAACGAAAGAGAGGAGGCACCGACTCATTGTGGGTTCGTCTTCTCCTAATCCACCATAAGTACCAACAAGTGACAGCAACAACTTCTTTCAATCCCAAAGCAGCGAAACCTGGCATCATCAAGTCTTGTCCCCTAAAAAGAAGCTCAAGGATCACCGAACCAGAATGATCAAGTTGTAAAACCTCATCAACCACATTCAGTAGCCCCAATGTCCTCCAAAGATCTCTTGCCATTTCGCACTGGAAGAGGAGATGTTTGACATCCTCCGCAGCTAGCAGGCACACAGGACATTGCCCACTCGTCCCCACATGTCGGTTAGCCAAAATAGACTTGAGAGGGATCACTCCATGTAAAGCCCGCCATAAAAAGATCTTGATTTTACTAGGGAGCTTGAGTTGCCAAACAGTTTTCCAGACAGGATTCAACGCCGAGGTACCAGGGAGGGCGAGCTGGTTCGCCCGAGGGCCAAAGGTGTGTCTCCATTGAAGATGATATCCTGATTTAACAGAGTAGCGTCCATTCTTGTTATAATTCCATGCAATGAAATCATCGAACCCCTGAACATTGATAGGAATTTCCAATATGCGCTTGACATCAACCTCCAGGAAGAGTGAACGTAGTAACTCGGCATCCCACGTGCCAGTAGAAGTATCAATCAGATCCGCAACTTTGGACAAAACCCCTAATCCTCTTGGAGAAATAATCATCCTGTTCGGACTCGAGGGAACCCATGGATCAGTATATATATTAATCCTTTCTCCCGAACCCACTCTCCAAATATACCCACGTTTAAAAGTGGGAATAGCCGCCACAAGACTCTGCCAAGTAAACGAGGATCCTGCCTTCGGACCAGCAGATAAGATATCATAGTTGGGGTAATATTTTGCTTTCAAGACACGTGCACAAAGCGAATCATGATCAGATATGAGCCTCCAAATTTGCTTAGCGAGCATAGCAAGATTAAAGGAGTGAAAGTCTCTGAAACCCATACCTCCTTCTCTCTTTGGATAGCACAGTTTCCACCAGGCTAGCCAATGCATCTTATTATTATTCTCATCATCACCCCACCAAAAGCTCGAAATAGCGTCCATCATACGTTTGCAAATATTCTTAGGGATTTGGAACACAGACATAGCATAAACCGGGATAGCTTGAGCAACTCGAATCACAAACTTCTTTTTTTGAGGGATAGTATGTAGGATGTGGAGTGATGTGTGGTACCAGGCGTCTGATTAGCTTGTTGGTGAGGCAGCCAGACAAGTGATATGAAATGATTTTTTTGTATCCACCCACTTTGCTTTGTTATCTTCAACTCTTTCTCTTTTGGTAGAGGAAGGCATTCCTAGTACTTGAGAGATACTAATTCCTTTATGTGGTACTGATCTCGGATCTTCCTCCCGGGATATGCATGATTATTAAAAATGAAATAACTGCTGCTGACTTCCCTAAAAAATGATGCTGACTTGAGATTGCTGATTCTTGTGGCTGGATGCGATGGCACGTTTCGCGCCAAAGAATGTGCTCTCCGGCTCCTCTCCCTCATGCGCTGATTCCTACGGGCCAATGGCTCGGGTGCGCACAATTGTTGCCATTTAGGTTTGGTCGTTGCCCGCTTGTGAAATGCACTATTAGTTCTTGAAATTAGGAATAATTTTATTTATAGTACAAAGACATGGTATGAATCTTGAGAACTTACAAAGAACTGATGTGGAGGTGCTCAAACTATGGAACAACAACAAATTTGCAGAGAAGACGGGAGGGAGTCATGGAAGCGAGTGGAAGATGAGTTCATGTCGTTCGAGGCAACTAAAAGTGATTTTTTCTTGTGCATTTACTAAAAAACTACAATCATGTCACGCGGCCTGGTACTTCTCCTTGTATGCTCCCACCAATGAAGCATTCAAGGTTTTGCCAGTCCAGGCCATCAGATGGAGGTGGGGATGATGGGTCCATCAAAAAGAGTGTTGCATGCTATGATTTTGGTGATCCATCGTTGGTGGTTCCTGGTGCCTTCTATGCCCATACTTGATACCTATCAAACTCATATCCCTAGAATGCAAAGACACAACAAATAATGTGTAACCTTGGAGTGAATAATTGCAACATAGCGGACTAATATGAGAACTAAGCTCTTCATATTTTCCTCAGGGAATTCTTGCTCCTTATAAAGACTTCGAGTGTTAGATAGTGACATGAAGTCACCAGTCCTTTTGTAGGTCAATAGAGAATCTATTGGGTATGACTTTAGTCCTCGGGTAGGTAAGGGGCTACAATAGCTTCATAATTCGTTTAAACAAACAATGAGTATTCTCATGTCATTGTTCAAGTTCAGTTAATGAAGAATTGAAGGGGACAATCTTTTGTCAATCCTACATATTAACCTAATTCATTACATGTTCTAGCAGATGCTATTGCCTGCAAAGGAACTAGGCTTAGCTCAAATATATTTGTATCCAAGCTTTTGATACAAGGTGTACACCATCTTTTTTTCATATTTCAAATACATTCTGAACATTCTTGGTTTATTGTTCTTGAGATTTTGTCCTTTGTTTATTTACTAAGTGAACTAGTATCAATAAAAGTTTGTTAAAAGATCTTGAAAGTAGAGATCCCTTAAGTTTTGGAAACCAAAATCTGTACTAAATAATCTTACATTTTTGTTGTCTAACATGTCATTCTTGAGGCAGGTGCACTCCTGGTGTTCTACTCGCCTTGCAGAGTTGTTGCCGATTTTTTGTTTACAATGTATGTAAACCCTAGCGACTCATGTGTGAACTTTGCGGTATCAATGCATTAACATAACCAAACATGGCACCAACTCTTTGATCAGGTCAATCACCAACAATAAGGCGCATTGCCGTGACTACAGAAACTTCTAAAATATGGCCTCTGAATCTAGAACCCTCTCACTTATGTCGGTTTAAAGCCGCTGAACAGTTAAACTCTAAAAATGATTTTTTTTCCCCAAAATTTCTATCTTTTTGTTTATTGCGCATCTGGATTTTTTTGCATGTGAATGGTTGTTATGTGCTATCTGGAGAAAAGTATGTGCTTTTTGCAAAAAAATCACTCTTGCTGGGAGATTGTTTATACACATCATTCTCCATAAATATGTGACGCATTGATAGGTTCTGCTATGACTTGTGCGTATTTGAGCATATGTTAGACAGTACCATTTAATGTTAAACATAATGTTGCAATGGGTTTGGACCAACGTGCATATGTTTTAGTCTAGCTGCCTATACCCAATAGAACCAACGGATGATTATGATTCACCTCTTCCCATAGACTCTTGTAATCATGTCTTGCAAGGCTAGTGTTTCCTCTATCTGCAACATAGTTTGGCATGCCCTGCTTGTGCTCTTTCCAAAGAATTATTTGGTCAACAACTCAACATGGCAACGGCTTGTAAAATATTTCTATCTAGACTGACATGTATATGATGGCATCGAACTAGGTCAACACTATACTTTTGAATCTTACTAGTGTTGCGTCGTTCCTTTTGAAACTTGTGATTTGAGGTTCATGATGAGAAAGATAGGATGTTCTCCCACCAGCGTCATCGAATAAATTTGTTGTTTGCTTCAATATTCTCACCCTCTTTTGTTAATCATCACTGCGGTCTCCGATTACCGTTTGGTTTGATCCTCCAATCCCCACCTCATTCTAGCGAAGCCAGCAAAAATCTCTCATGTGCTTCTCCACGAGAGCCTAGTGTGCAGTGTACGTCATTAAGGAGGGGATAATGGTCCACCAAGAAGTGAAGTGCATATTATGATTTTGGTGATTCATCGGTAATTCCTGGTGTCTATATGCCCACCTAGCAAACTCATACCCCTAGTGTGCAAAGACACAACAAGTAAAAAGACAAACTGCATAATTACAACATAGGCAAGATGAGAAATAAGTTCTTCATCGTTTGCTCAAGGAAGCTTGGCTCCTTATAAAGACTTAGGGCTCCTTTGATTCATAGGATAGGAAAATCATAGGAATAGGAAAGTCATAGGATTAGAATGGCATGCTTACTTGAATCCTATAGGAATATGAAGTGTCTTTGATTGTAGCAAAGGAATTTTCCATGAGGTATGACCTAATGCTTTTTTTTCTATAGGATTTACACTACTGGATTCCTATAGGATTATTTCCTATGGGATATATTCCTACGAATCAAACATGTGTGTAGGAAATTTTCCTATACTATCTAAATCCTACAAAGTTCCTATGCAAATCCTATGAATCAAAGGAGGCCTTAAGTGGTAAACGCGGACATCAAGTCATTGACCCTTATGTAGGTCCATATATAAAAATACCTTGGTTAGGGTCTCATCTTTGGGTAGGCAAGCAGCTCCAAGAGCTTCATAATTTCTTCGACTAAAGGATGGATCTTCTCATGTCGTTGTTTGCGTTCTGGTTGAAATCGAAGGATCTATTTTCTCAATTTTGCATTTACCCCTTTTCACCTAACTTATTTAAATATTCTAGGAGATGGCATATCAAGCAAAAAAGAACTAGGGCTTAGGTCAAGTAAGTTTATATCCAAGCTTTGGATATCAAGGACACACCATCATTTTATTGATATTACAAATACATTCCAAGCATACTTGGTTTATTATTTTTTATGGGATTGCCCTTTGTCTGTTTATTAAGTTAGTTAATCTAATAGGACCTCTGTGAAAAATCTTTAAATTTTTTGGTAACCAAAACTTTTGCTAAATAACCTTCCATTTTTATAATTCTCTAGTGTGTCATTCTTGAGGCGGGTGCACTCCTAGCGTTCTACTTGCTTGCCGAGTTATCAATGGTTTTGTTTCAAAAAATATGCAAACCATAGTGACTCACCATGCGTGAACTCTGCAGTTGCAATGCATCAACATGACCAGCATTGCACCGACTCTCTGATCGCATGGGTCACCACCAATAAGACGCCATGATGTGAGCATGGAAACTTTTAAAATGTGGCCTCTTCACTTTAGAATTCTCTCTCACATATCACGGTTTAAAATGCTTCTGAACAGTTTCTAATCTAATTTTCATATAATCTCAAGTTTCAAATGCTTGCTTTAAAAAATCGAAATACATTTTCCAAAAGGTTCAAAACCCGCTGCAAATAATGTCGACTTTTTGGGCTTGCTCCTGGGTAAATTCTGGCATACAGGGCCCAGGAATGTAGGGCCTGGGCTGTTATCAGTGAGACTTTCCTTATCTATCATGTCAACTCCTCCTCCACACCTCTGCCAGAAACACACAGAGCTCGCCGTCTCCGGCCAGCCATGTGGTCCCCACCGCCTCCGCCACTGCCCCTCCAGCTCCGGCGACCTACGCTTCCCCTCTTCCCCCACGGCCGCCGCCGTCGCCGCCGCAGCCTCAACCGCATCGCCGCCTCACAGGAGGACCCCCTGACCGCCCTGTCCCGCGTGCTGTGGGGCCGCGCGCTGCCGCCGTCGCAGCTCGTCCTCGCCGTCCGCCACGGCTGGACCTCCGCGTGGCGGATCCTCATGCGCCAGCTCGCCCCCTCCGACCCCGCCACGGGCGCCTTCACCCGCACCCCGTCCCGATTCCCCGCCGTCGTGGCCGCCCCCTCCCCCGGCGCGCGCCTCCACCTCTACGTCGGCCTCCCCTGCCCCTGGGCGCACCGCGCCCTCCTCGTCCGCGCGCTCCTCGGCCTCGACACCCGCCTCCCTCTCTCCGTCGCCGTCCCGGGCGACGACGGCGCGTGGTCCTTCACGGCCGGCAGCCCCGACGCGCTCTACGGCAAGCGCAGGCTCCGCGACGTGTACGCGGCCCGGCGCGGCGGGTTCGAGGGGCGGGCCTCCGTGCCTATGCTCTGGGATGCCGACCGCCGCGAGGTCGTCTGCAACGAGAGCATCGAGATCGCCAAGTTCCTCTGCACCCTCGCCGACGCCGACGGCACGAGCACCCTCGACCTCTGGCCGCCGGAGCTGCGCCAGGAGATCGACCGCTGGTACGGCGTCATCTACCCGAGCGTCAACAACGGCGTGTACCGCTGCGGGTTCGCGCAGAGCCAGGCGGCCTACGACACGGCGGCGAGCGAGCTCTTCGGCGCGCTGGACATGCTGGAGGACCACCTGTCCACCTCCCGGTACCTGTGCGCCGCCGGCAGCAGCATGACGCTGGCCGACGTCTGCCTGTTCACGACGCTGATCCGCTTCGACCTGGTGTACAACCCGCTGTTCCGGTGCAGCAGGAGGAAGCTGGTGGAGTACCCCAGCCTGCACGCCTACACCCGGGAGATCTACCAGATGCCCGGCGTCGCCGCGACCTGCGACATGGCCGCCATCTCCGATGGTTACTTCGGGACGCTCTTCCCTCTCAACCCCGGCGGGATCCAGCCTGTCGTGCCGGCGAGCTGCGACCGGGAGGCGCTCATGAAACCTCATGGCAGGGAGGCAGTGCCTTCTGGTCCTGGTGCTGGTAGGCAGCTAGGAGCAATTTCTAGTGTTGGCTAGGATTACAATGCTTAGTAGTGTAGCTAAACTGTGTAGCACATCATATAACATACTGAGTAATGACTGGGTATATAGAGGATGAAACAAATGGCAGAATATGATTGTGACTTAGATTTTCATGTCATATAAATGCTTTGGCAATATCTTCTGTTGGCCAACAAATCGATACATTGTAAACAACACAGAGAAGTTTTGAGAAGTGAGAACCTTCTACTAGCAACTCAAATTTGCATCCATTTTTGGTGCTAGTAAGCAGTCAGAACCTTTTATTTCAAACACTCAGATCTTGTCACAAGATTTGATGCCCACAGCGACCTGCGCATGCCCAGTGATCATTTGAAAAGGCTTCTAACTGCGTAGTTATAAAAAAGAAGTTTTAGGACCAAGGATTCTCATTGTGGGGATAGGACATAATAAGAGTTCACACATATGAGAATGCAAAATACCGAAAAACCGCTGGGTAGAGGCAAATATCACCATTGTCATGATCAAGTAGCACTCTCTTCACTTTCCATGTACAGTTTGTGCTCCCTAATGTACTCAATTACTTCATCACAAGTAAGATACTTAATTGAGAGACATCTTCTTATACATTCTCTGCAATTCGATCAAAAGTAAATACAGGAATCAGCATCCTAGCATCAAATAAAGGGAAACTTGAAGGTGGTAATATCATCTAATTATTCAAAAACCAACACACATACATGATACCTTACTCTGGAAGAACTGATCTGGTTTGGCACGATCTCATCAACACAAAAGATGTTATCCTGAAAAATATACAAGGACATACAAACGCGTGAGTAAATTTTCATGCTTTGTTGGAGTAGTAAGCTCCTCAAGCAGGAAGTTTCACCCTGCATTCTTGCAGCGTCTCGCTGTTGGATATTAGCTTCTGAACATCTTTTCCTTCCCTGCGTATGCAAACAACACCATAGTCTTTACATATGGCCCTGACCTGGAAACAGAAGGATGTACATCAAAGTTCTCCGATAAGGGAAAATAAAACAGCAACTAAATCCAAAATAAGGGGATCACAAGTTTCATATGTTAAATTATTGAGACCAAACAATTTTCAAATTTTCTACCTGATCTGGAATCCAAACTCCTGGGGAGCTGAATGACTCGAGCAGGTCAGAACCACATAAAAGCATTACCTTGAAACCACCTGAAAGAAAATGCATAAAATGCATGTTGTAAACAACTAGTACATATAGAGGGTACAAAAGCACTTGATAAACTACATTTTGAATGGGCCAACAGTACGAGAGAGGGCATGCTGTACTGCAACAAACATTCCTCACCATATACCTTGATCAGCTAGGCTGTCCTTGCACAGAGAGTTCTTAACTCTGGAGAGAACAGTCAGGGTGCGCTGATAACCTTTTTGCATTGCCTACATCAAGAACACAAAAAATGTGACCATCAAACACCGCATCACCCAAATTGCAAGTATCTTACGTTAGAACGCAAAACCACATGGTACACATCTACTGGCATGAAACAATCAAGTTACCTCCCACGGATCGACCATCACGAAAGATGAGCTTGCACACGCCAGTTCACAAAGGCGGATTCGGTGAAGAGCCGGCAAGAGGTCCTAACAGGCTCCAAATTGCTAATTCAGTCAAGTGAACAGCAATATCATATTCGCAAAAAAAAAACAGCAATATCATAGGTCCATATACTGTTCCAGTTTCACATGATACCTTCTTCTTATAGGCGTCATTAACCGGGGACAAGTACCCAGCCAGCACAGAGTACCCTCGCTGCTGCAACTCATCCTTCGCCAGCTCTAAATGAAACACATCAAAAGATGAGAGAGAGGCAATCTTTCTTGATTACATTCCAGGCTGTTCTCAAGTTACAAATACTTGGTAGGTGTTAAACAGATTAACTGAAAAGTGCTGAAGCTTTACCAAACATTCTTAGGTGCATGTAGGTGGGAGGGTTGAAGCTCCCATTGGCCACCAGCACAACTCCACCTCGCTTTGCCCCATCCCTGCCATCATCGAGGTAAATCAAGAAACAGAATTGTGGATCAGGCTAGCTATGAATCAAGAAACTTGAGCAATAGAAGATCATATTCTCGTATTTTGCTACCGATTTGGATCCACGGAGAGCTTCTCCGTGGGGAGAGGCACTTCCACCTCCTCCATGGCCATGTCCGTCCCCCTCAAATCCTCAGCCGAGCAAGCAACTGGCGAGAACTCCTGAACTCCCCTCTTCAGTTGCCTGCACGGGGTCGGTTCGCCGTCCGCTTGACGTCGCGCCGCCGGCAAGACGGCGGCTGTCCGGCGTGAGGTACGGTAGCAAAGGCAGAAGCACCAGATTCTGCACTTTTATTTGGCAAACCCTATACTCCGACCAGGTCGGAGCCTACGGGGGCGCCGCACACCCTGGGCCGGCCCGTTAGCACGATTTTTAGAACCAACGAAACGATCAGAGCAACGGGGGATCGATCGACCAGAGGAAGAAGATGACCGCCGGCCGCCGCCCACCTCGCCGGAGACGGCGACGACGCGGCTGGCCGCGGCGTCGCCGGCGGAGGTGAGGACAGGACCTCGCCGGAGACGGGACGGCGCGGCTGGCCGCGACGTCGCCGACGGAGGCGAGGAAGGAACCCTTAGGGTTGTGGGGTGCGGTGGTCTTAGGGTTGTGGGTGCGGTGGTCTTAGGGTACCGGCGGCCGAAGGTGGGCTTAGAGGAAATCTGGTCGGCGGTTCCGATGGTGGGGCGAGTGAAGATGCCATCGGTGACGGGATCGATCGATCCGAGGAAGAAGACGACCGAGGGAAAGTGAAGGCGTTCGTGGTGGGCCGCGGCCCACGTTGCCTCTGACATGTGCGGCGCTTCGTTCCCATCGACCAGGTTGACATATAGGAGGACCCCTTTTATTTTGAGGTAAACATTTTCTGCTTTAGTACTGGACCAGTTTGAGCTTCACGAGTTGGGCCGTAAGTGTTTAGCAGCGCAGGCCCATTATAGTAAGCGAAAGGCCCATTACTAGCGGGCCGGGCCTGCTAACCTGGGCAGCCCCTCGCCGCTCTATAAAGTCTCCACCACGCGCCGCTAGGGTTCGTTGCGTTCTTCTTCTCCACTCCCTCGGCGGCGGCGGCGCAGGCGCAGCGGCGACAAGAGAAAGGCGAAATGGTGAGCGAATCACGGCGGCTCTCGTCGGAATCCCAGCCTCCTCCTCGTCTGCATCTCTGATCCTCACCCTGTTTTTCTTTCTCTCCGCGCAGACGAAGGGAACGGGCAGCTTCGGTAAGCGCCGGAACAAGACGCACACGCTGTGCATCCGCTGCGGCCGCCGCAGCTTCCACCTGCAGAAGAGCACCTGCTCCTCGTGCGGCTACCCCGCGGCCCGCATCCGCAAGTGTAAGATCGTCAGATCCTTGTTCATTACCTTTGTTCCTCGTGCTCCTCCAGCGTAGTTGTTCTAGCTAGATGCGATGTTTGATTCTGATATACGCTGCCGGTGCGAAGCCATGTTCGCTTAGATTTTGTAATTGCGGTCTTACATAGACGTGCGTATCTTTGGAATCCCGTAGCTATTGTCTTGAATCGCGTGCTATCTGATAGGTGTTGATTATACTCTATGATTGCTATCTGAAACTTCATTGTGATTAGCTCCTGTCTGCTGTCAGTGATGGTTTGGTACACCCTGGTGGATGTAGTTAGGTTTGGATCTTCAGCATTATACCAAATTATTTGCAGGATGTAGTTACAACCAGCTATGAGAATGAACTGTTCATTTTCATGCTTTGTTACACCCTGTTGTCGTTGCAAACAACTGAATAAGGTGGATGAAATTTGTTGTGCTATTAAACATACCCATGTCAGTGTATTTATAGGATGTTTGTCCTGTTACTGAATTGCACAGATTTGTAGTTGGTCTTTCATCATTAACAATTAAGTTTGATTCAGTATACTTTGTGGTAAGATGGATTGGTATAGTTCTTGCTATGTGACAACAATTTTTAGCACAGCTCACTTTTTGCTCCTTAAAAGAACCAGTGTTAACCTTAATTTGTTCTTGAAAACAGACAACTGGAGTGTGAAGGCCATCAGGCGGAAGACCACTGGCACTGGGAGGATGAGGTACATGCGCCATGTCCCCAGGAGGTTCAAGAGCAACTTCAGAGAGGGTATGCTTCTATTTCCTTTCCCACCTGTTAATATGCAGTTCTGATCCACCTGTTATGAGTTCTGTTGTGCTAAACTGTGATCCTATGTATGTGCTCTACAGGAACTGAGGCTGCACCGAGGAACAAGGGAGCTTCGTCCAGCGGCAACTAGATGGGACAGTCTAGACTTTTTAGGCTAATCGTGTCCCTGATCATCAAAGTTAGCTATTTTGCTGCTTTTCTTTTCTACTGGAGAATTCTATGTTTATGTGTCGGAAAGGCAGACGATGCTTGTTCTATGTTATTTGCACTATTCTCGTGGACGTTAATCCTTCAGTTTTGAATGTTGAATCGTGTCAGATGTCCTGTCTTCATGGTACATCAGTTGATCAGCAGTGTTTTTGCGAATACCATTGAATCTGTTGTGAAAGGCGAAGCATGTTAGGTGTACGCTGGTGTTGCATTTATCGAATACTTGTGCATGGTAGTGTATTTTTTATCCATCACTGATGCTGGGAAAGTACTGAATGGTCTTATTATCAGATAGACTGCGGATTTAAAAAAGAATTGTTCTGCAAAGCTGAACATCTTTAACACCGTTTGTGATTCATGGCCAATTGACAGAACGTTTGTGCATACTTAGCATAAAGCTGCCTCTGATTTTGGCAATGCTCTTCTCTGTTGTTTTTCCTCACACAGGCTTACAAAAACTACGCAATACCAGCGATAGGGGAAGGAATACTTGTTTGGAGGACTTGAAACTATCGCTAGAAATTCAGTTTTAAACTTGTAACTGAAACAGACAAAGCTTCAATTGTTGCTGAGCTCCTGTATTCCACCAATCTTCTCAGGCCAATACAGGTCCTGTCCGCGCCCAGAGCACCATCTCCTGCTCAAGAACGGCGTGGAGGCGAGCTATGCAGAGGCATGTATTGTTGTGATAACCATATGTTTTGCCAAATGCCTACAAGACTGCATTCAAGTAGAGTAGGATGTTGAAAAAACCCACATACCAACTCAGTAGCCCTCCGCGTTTTTGACCTAGCGGCCGCCTCTCTTCCTCCTTCTCCATAGATTGGTTCCCCCTCCTCCGACCGGCCTTGCCGGAGTCAGGAGGGGTGGGGAACCCGATCTATGGGTGGAGTTTTCAATTAAAATAGTGTCATCACAAGATTAGATTAGGGGTTTGATAGCCAATTTCTTTTGGCCTCAATGTCAATGGAGATGGCATCGTCTACAATAAGTGATCTTCGGCTCTTCGTTCGACGACGAGATCTTCTTCTCGACGATAATGGTGGTGTTGTTAGATTACAGTTCTATAGGTACGGTCTTCCAGATCTTACTTCGCCAAGTCAATTTTGGAGTTTTTCTCTTGGTTGCCGCGAGGAGGATTATCCTTGTAATATTTGTCCCGGCTGCTACGTCCTCGACAATGGTGATTCGTATACTCGGCTCTCCAACGACGTCGACCAGGCTGTTCGGTCTCTTTTTCCTGGAATATTGGTGTTGGTACTCTCGCCGATGTGGATTGATTATTTTAATGGTTGCGTGCGTGCACGTAGCCTTGGCATTGCGGCTCAAATCAAAAATATGGGAGCACCTCTATTGATATTTACAGGTATATATGGTATGATATTTGTGCCATTATCTTTTGACTGCCTTCAGAAAAATACAAGATTATGTCATAGAAGAAGAAGAGTTTGAAGACCTCGAAGATTAGCTCGTTTTCTTTTAGACTTTATTTTGTAATAGTTGGAGTCAGCTCTATCATGTACTATTTACTATAAATATATGTGGTATTGATTTTAAAAAAAAAGTAGAGTAGGATGTTGAATCAAGAGGCAGACAAGGAAATAAACAAGAAAGGCTTGACGAAAATCATATCATAATGATGGACCCAAGTAGGATGGATGAGAAACAATCAAACAAGAGTCTTTTGGGAGAGCTTATGGAGGGAGTGCAATTTTGGTGTTGCAAGTGCACAGTTCGTAGTGGCACCGTGAATCACAATGGCCATGAGAAGGGCAGTGATCTTTGTTATGTGTGATGCTCATATCATTTGCGCAACATGTGGATGAACTTTCTTCCCTCTTGTTCTTTGCATTTGGATGATTTTCCTTTTTCACTACCATTGCATTCCAATGTTAGCTTGAGATGATATATTTGCTTTGATGATGATAATTTGGAAAAGAGGTTGTAGCACCATTGTACGAGAGGAAATTTCTTTGACATTGTATTTAGTTCAAACATATAGGTCTAAAATATAATGGTTTTGCTGAGTTTACACGAAGTCTGTATTCACAAAGATAAGAGAAATGGAAAAGAGGTTGTAGCACCATTTTTTGGCAGGTTGCCAGCTAAGGCGAGCTGGACCTGTTGGCGACTAAGGATCAGGCGGACGCGTCATATTCCAGACCAAGATCAGGAGGAGATAGACGGTGTGCCGACTTTTTTTTTTTTGAGGGAAAGCCATCACAACTGATTTTATTATTTCGGTAAAATAGTTACATCATTGGATAAAATAGAGACTAGAAAATCAGGAGGTTCCTCATGCCATACAATTGACATAGGCCCATCGGAGTATTTAGCTAAACTATCTGCCGCCATATTAGCTTCCCTAGGACAATGAAAAAACTGAACTTCTACAAAATTGTGACTAAGAGAAGTACATTCTTCATAAATTGCTGTTGCGTGTGCTGACTTAGGCGTGAAGGATGGCTAAGGAGTTCAAAAGATCATGCCAAGCAAATTAAGCCAGATGTGGACCAACTTTTGCCTAGAAGGCCTAGAGACTAGCCGATTGAAGCCTAATGCAAGACGGGTTTGACTTTCAGTCTTTGACACGAAGGAACAATGTGGCCCCAAAGAAGTCCATCTGGGTGCTTGTTGTCCAAGTTTGGTACGAGACGGAGGTCGACTTGCCTAGTTTTGGTGAATTTATAACATGTAGCGTAACCCACGACTTGCATGGAAAGTCTTGCTGCGAGCCGATTGGATCTAAACAAATAATCGTTCAACTATGAATACAATCTTTTTTTACTCTATACCTATGTCTGGGCTCCTTTTTTTTTGACATAATCATACCTTTTTATTCATTCAACACAAGTGTTACATCATTTACCAAAAGAGGTATAATAAAATTTGGTGGTTCATCAAGCCAGATATGCTGATCTACTCTACGGGCTGACTTTGCTAACTCATGTGCAACCATATTTGCTTCACTTTGTGTGTCTTCGCTTAGAATTTGCCCGCAGATCAAAAATCAAGCTAAGGGTAGTCAAAATCCGCTTAGTTCAACCCATAGTCACCGAAACCTCTAACGGGTACCTCCTAAGGACTGGGGCTTCGGCCTTCCGGTTCTACTTTCGTGTGAGTTGGGAGGCATCTTTCTTGACGTCGCGGGTAACACAACGACGTGCTCCCGTAACACGTTTCCTAGGCAACAAATACAATTATTTTGTGGAGCTCTATGTACGTCCTGAATTTAGGCACTAGTATAAAAAGATGTCTGGCAGAGTTGCTGTTAAATTGTTGATCCAATTAGTCCAGAAAATGTGGATATGGCAAAATTAAAAGTTACCAAATAAATGGAGTAGGAAAGAGCCCCGAAAAATTGGCAAGTATTATTTCAATTCCAGCACACCTTCCAAATTCAATCGTACCGGAAATGCGCCAAATTTAAACGCTGCAGCGCTGTAGCCTGCCAGGATTACTCCGACGCGTCTTCTCCACCTCTCCCTTATATTTAGCCACCCTGGGCTGCTGACACCCACCGACCTCGCTCGTCCCAGCTAGATTGCGGTTTCCTCCTTAATCTGCTTCGCCTCCTCGATCTCTCTCCGTGCCGGCCCGACCGAGATGTCGGAGATCGTCGAGCTCGACGACGACGAGGACGTCTGGCCGGCTCCTCCACCGCCGGCCCCGCTCCACCTGCTTGAGGTCACCGTCATGTCCGCGCAGGACCTGCACCGCCGGCAGCTCGGCCGCCGGGTGCGCGCGTACGCCGTGGCCTGGACCGACGGCGCGGCGCGGAAGCTGCGCACCGGCGTGGACCTCGCCGGCGGCGCCGACCCGACGTGGAACGACCGGTTCCTCTTCCGCGTCGACGCCGAGTTCCTACGCTCCGAGACGGCCGCCGTCGCCGTGGAGGTGCGCGCGGTCCGCGGGCTCGGCCCCGACACCGTCCTCGGCCGCACGCGGATCGTGGTGAGCACCTTCGTGCGCCCATCCCGGTCCGCCGCGGCTCCCTCCGGCCGGCAGGTGGCGGCGCTGCAGCTTCGGCGCCCGCGGACGCTGCGGCCGCAGGGCATGGTGAACGTGGCGGTGGCGCTGCTGGGCGCCGCCCAGGCGCGCGCCATAGCGCCAATCTACTGCGCGCCGGGCTCCCCGGACGGGTTCGCCGTGAAGGACCTCGTGGCGATGCGGCCGATGCGCAGGATCGACGAGGAGGCGGAGGATCTGGACCACGGGCGCCGCCGGCAGAAGCCGCAGGTCGAGTACTCCGGGCCGCTGGACCCAAGGCGCGCCGCCGTGGAGCAGAGCAAGCTGACGATGAAGCTTGAGAAGTGGAGGGCGGACCTGTCGCCGGGCCCTGTGGATCAGAACGGCGGCGGGGCACGGAGGCGGCGGCGCCGAGGCTCCTGCTTCGGCGGCGGCGCGGATTGGGAGAGGTAACCGGCGATCAATCAGGCCGGACGGGGCGGGCGCATGGCTGCATGCATGCGCGTGTCATAATACGAGAGATTGCTTGCCCAATTAGTTCGTTTCGTATTGAACCAGATTTATTCGAATCATTATATGCTTCTGTAGCACGAAGGTACAATCACAAGATGGGAAGATTTCGTTTTAGAAATTTATTTTAGAACGTGTGATAGTCAGCTATACCTATAATCCAAAATTCTCTTGGCGTCAAAAAGAATTTACTCCATCCGACCCATATTACTTGTCGTGAATATGGCGATAAGTAATATGGGTCGGAGGGACTACATAATTTCATCGAACAAACAGAATGTAATAAAGAATTCTTTAGAAATTTATTTGGCTATAGGCGTGAATTTAGAATGTCCCATGCTCATTCTGAAGTTTGAACAAACCAAATCAAGACCTTTTTTCACATATTGCTATGTCCTCATGTACCCTGTACCAAGTAGACATCTCTTCTAGCTTATGTTGCAAACTTTGGTATAGAAAGGGACACGAGTATCTGCAGACGACTGCAGCCATATCACCATGCTTGGAGTAGGCGTTTATGGCAACGTCCAACCTTCCTTCGAGATTTACAAAAATAACTTGCCTCCACAGAAGCACATGACCATCTTCACCTTTTGGCATTGCTTTATCTCTTTTGACTGAATGAGCACAATCTGGCTGGATGAGGGCGAGGGAATAATCCTACGAGTGAGTCTACTATCACTCAACACAAATTTCCTTCGTTGTGGGGAGAAAGCAACGAGGCCACCCTATTTGAAAGGCCATGACCCACCGTCTTTGACAACATGGACACCCAATATAGTGGCCTGGGCTGTTTTTTTAACTGGCTCCAAGCACAACTCTAGCGTGCATAAGACATTCTTAAAGTAGAAGGTAGACACACCAGGACCATCCCCTCCCGTACAACAGTGCGCACAACTTATCATGTCTTTATCTTGAAATCTTTCCAGACCTTTTACTCTTAGTTCGATTTCAATCCAAAACTTGTTCATAAACATGATTGCATGGGACGGACCATTTAAGTGCAGAAAAGGATCCTCCAAGCAAATCATGAATCACCAACGTGCAATTAAGATGTACAAAATGAAAATGAAGATAGTAGCAGAGCATACATACATTCTATTTTAGTTCTTGGGCCTTGTTCCTATCGAGAAAGAAGAGAATGTTTTGGTTGCGATCCACCATGTCTCGGACGACAACCACGCCATACACAGACAATGACAACTCATGGCCATCAGCAAGTCCAGTGAGTCTGATGGAGATGATCTGCAAGGTTTCCGGGGTGGTACAGCCATTGTTGTATGACCCGTGTCGAGGCATATAGTGTGTAAACTGCATTGAACTCAAAACCGCTGCACCCAAGAAAAAGTGTAGCACGTGTTAGAAATTAACATGCATGAAACTAGCACCAAATTGAGTCCCTTCCTCAACTTTCAAGCAGAAAAGAGAATCTCTTCAAAAACAATTGAGGAAGAGAACCTCTTCAATTTATGTATATATGTAAAGGACATAACCACCAGTTAAACAAGAGGAAGGGTTCGTTAGTTGCTCACTTATGTCTCTGAAGGAACCACAGGTCTCCAACTGTTTATATTCCCAAAGTCTACAATGGGAAGAATCTCTCCTCCTCAGACTAGCCATAGTACTAGTATATAGTCAGTATCATGTAAATAAGGCCCACAAAATACTGATGTGGCAGTTAATTAATAAAGAAAGAATTAGTGTAACATAGGTGGATACCGTATCATAGTTAATATCATGATAAAAATTAATATCAAGTAAATCTTTACACAATTTTGCATAGAGATTCTACAAATTAATAAATACAATAAATATCTGATACTAGTACATGATACCATATATTATATAGATAGTATCATGATAATATCACCACTATGACCAGTCTCAGCAATCTCCGCGGTGACCGTCTTCTTGGCTAGTGGTGTGGCTGATTTGCTGCCCTCGTCTTCTATCTCATCCTTTTCGTCTTCATCGCCACCTTGATCCAACATGTTGGACAAATCTTTGAGCCGCCGCAAGGTCTTCTTATCCCTTATCATGCTCTTCTTCTGTGTCAACTTCTCTTGGGTGTCGAACAGGTCCCTCTCTATCTCTACAGACAGCGTCCTCTTTGGGCTGATCCTCATCATATTTATTCTTCTTCCCAACCCATTCTCAGCTTGCTCCCCTGTATGCCACCCGCTGAATTCTCAAATTTCTCTCATCCATACATAAATTTATTCATTGCCGCCACCCTCTCTTGGCAATGTTTCATCAGTTTCTCCTGAAATTCAGGTATCATCCATCAATAAAATTCTTGTACTAGTTCCGTCGCGTCTTCCGCGTGCTGCTGCTACTGCAAGATGTCGTTACCCATTACCTCTTGGGCCATGGCTGATTTGCCGCCGCCTACCTTTACAGATTCATCACCTCTATCACTGAGATTCCTAGAATCAAGATGGGAAACAATCCTGATCGGGCGACCGATCGTGCCCCAAGATGGTAGCAGCTCTCACTCGCGCCCAGGTGTATCCAATCTTTTGATGTATATGAGTTCGCTCATTGTGGGAGAAGATGTAATATGGTGGCACATTGCCTTGCGCAATTTGTCTTTAGAGACGGTGCTGATTGTTTTGGATGGTCCGATGTGGCACCTCCGTTTGTATTTGATTTGGTGGCCACCGATATTGCTGTGCACTGTGGTTAGTGGAATCCCATTAAGTTTGAAAAAAAATCATGCCCCTTGCTAGCAACGTGCACGCCTTGATATCTTCCAGGATGTAACTACAACATAGCCGACAACACAATTTGGCGAAATCTAAATTTCTCCCAAAGAATTATTTGATGTTGCATACGTTAACTAATTTTGTAAAAAACACATATAATATTTGTAGAAAAATCACACACGATATGTCGCAATATTTACCCGAGTGTGCGACAAGTTTTGTGTTTCCCCATATTTTCAGTGTAACATAAGTTATTTTAAAATAGACTTAATAACGTTAGGGGTACATAAACTTGTCTTGTATGTGCATTTTCATACACAAAGTTGCAAGTTGTGGTATAGTGGTACACAGACTTGTGTTCCGGGTGTAGTTCAGGTCGTTTTTGGTCCGAATTGGTTAGTTGAATTCCACGCTGGCCATGTCAGGCATTGTTTTTTTTTTGTGCAAAAATACCCCTGTTCTTGGTAAAAGCACAATTACTTGTCCGTTCGCTGAGAATGAATAGAAAAACGACCCCGTTATTCCCAATAACATGTCTTGCCTTACCACACAATCGATAGGTCTTCGGTTTACTCCTTAGAAATTGAATTCTATTACCTCTGTCCTAAAATGTAAGCATTTTAGAGAGTTAACTTGGCTCTCTAAAAAGGCTTACATTTTGGGACGGAGGTAGTACCTCTCAATCAGTACAAAACAAGTACTCCCTTCGTCTACTAATGTAAAACGTGGAAGATATTTTCGACAGCCCCAAAAATATCCGTAACGAACAACTATACCTCTGATTGATTTGCACGACCAGATCTTCCATTTGCCTAGGTCGCGTCTCTTCGCCCAGCCCCTCCCCGTGTCGCACCTTCCCCTCCCCCCCTTTTCTTCGTCGCCCAACCCAGCTACAGCTAGCCAGGCCACACCCAGCAGAAGATCGAGCCGGCGATGCGGCTGAGCGAGGTGGGCGAAGCTAGCGCGAGCGAGGAAGCGGAGAAGACTGCGGGAGATGATTGTGACCGTGACCCTATCCGAATGGGGGGAAATTTAGAAATATGGGATTTTTGCTAACGTTATAGAATGTGACCATGGTTTTGTTCCACGACTTATAAAAGTGGAGGGAGGGAGTAGAAAAATGGAAGAAAATATGTATAGAAATGTTTGAATTCCATCTACTATCTTCCAAAGGGAATTAGCGATTTGTCAAATAACGCAGTGAAGTACTGCATCATGGACGGAAGCAGTAAAAGCCACATCTAGCATGCTGGCGTCGACGACTGCAGGCCTGCAGTTTACAGTCGCGGGTGGGGGATTTCCTATCTAATCGACTTGCCACACTATTTTTTAATTTACTGCCAACTAAGGGGCTATTAGCAAAATAACAACGTACGTGGAGTGGGCCAGCTGCCTACGTAGCATACATGTACGTGTGTCAACAGCAAAGCCTAATGGACCAAAACTTCACCCACTCGTCAAGTTAGTGTACCATGGTATCACATTTTGCAAGTTTGTGTATGAAATTGCACATAGAGAACAAGTTTATTACCTTAGGTGTTATTAACTCTTTAAAATATAACAAACTCGTACATGTTTTTCAAAAAAAAGCAGACGCTAGATGTTCCAAAGGTTTGCTACAAGTTTGTATATACATGATTTATTTTTGTTGTAATTGTTTATGTTTTCTGTTGAAATAGTTCATTATTTTTGTTGTCAATCAATATGTAGCAAAAGATTATTTTTCTTACTTGCTTTTTCATTGTTACGAACACGTGGTTTTTTATTGTAAGAGTTTGTGATTTTTGTTGACATCATTAGCAATTTTTGTTGCAAATTAATTTATAGAAATAATTGTTGTTTAACCATTTATTTTGTAGCATTACTTTTTTTAAATGTTGGTACCATTTTATTGTAATGGTATAATTTTTTTGTTAGGGGCTAGGATTTTTGTGGTGTAATACTGGGGTAAATCATTACAATGGCATATGTGTTGTAAATATTTGGACGGTTCAGGCCGAAGAGACATGTTCCAATGATGTAGGTCAGACCGTGGGTTGATTTTTAGAAAACTAAAAGGGCAAAATATAAATCTACATTTTAAGGTAATCGTGAACATCAGATTCTGACCATACGGTGCGGAGAGCGACTGATTTTTAGGCTCTCATCGGACGATCGACGCCTAGCACTGCTAGGGATGGCAATGGGTACCCGCCACCCGCGTACCCGCCGGGTAAATACCCATTAGACGTATGGGTATGGGACAAAAAAATACCCATGGATATACAAATGGGAAAAATCTATACCCATCGGTTAGAGCGGGGATGGGTATGGGATCCTAAAACCCATACCCGTATACCCAGATACCCATCTAATAGAGTATCAGCGTACTAAATTAATACGGTGCTATTATGCGCAATTGTGGTTATTTATGAGAATGTGTTGTTGTTCACAAGTATGTGTTGTCGCTTATAATATGTTGTTATTAAATTATGGTTATATGTTGTTTATGGCTATTTTTTTGCTCAAATTGATGTGCTATAAATGCGGGTATTTTTACCCGCGGGTACCCATTTACCCTGGCGGGTGACGGGTATGGGGAAAATTTGTACTCGTTGGCGGGTATGGGTATGGGTGATGGGTAAGATCAAGGGAGATGGATACGGGTATGGGGTGGTTCCACCCGTACCCATACCCTGCGGGTGCCATCCCTAAGCACTGCCCTTACAAGATCACCCCTCCATCCTTAACTCATGACAGACCCTAGACTGCTGATGAGCCACACGCTTGCTTTCTTATCCCGACCGGCGGCCCCGACACGCTTGCTTGCTTTTTTCTCGCCGCCGCCACCTAGCTTTAGGGTTTACCTGATATACGCCTAGCTTTAGGGTTTACCTGACACATATCCGTAGATAACTGAAGGCGGCTCCAAATCGAGTACAACTCGGTCCGACACGGAGACCATCTAGGACTCACGTACAATAGCGCCCCTTTGTTGACGCGAGCTCCCTCGAAACCTAGCCAGCGATGCGCCGCCGCTGCCCGATCTCGTCTCGGCGCCCGCCACCACCGCTACCAGCGGCAGTCTCCAGCCCTCCGGAAGACCTCCTACCGAGCACCGGTCTCCACCACAGCTCCGGCCAAGTTACTGGCGGACGACTTCCTCCTGAGCACCAAGCTCGCCCCCTCCTCCTCCAGCCAGGGCCCCTCCTCACGCCGGACGACCGCCGCCATCCTCACATGGTCCTCCATCATGAGCTCCGCCTCCAACTCGAGCTCTTCTCCACCAGCCGGTACGCATCCTTGCCCTTAAGAGCTCCTCCTCCACGCCGGCCAAATTCTTCTGGCCGAACTCTGCCCTGCATTGCTAGGTGAGGTTCCCGTGCATATTTCTCTGTTGATGGCGACAAATACAGCGTACGACTAGGACAGGAGCTGGAAACCGGAGGTATAAATTTAATTTATTTCAAACAAAATACAGTCGCCTCACCCCCACTCTATAATTGCTTCACTCTATATGTTACTAGGACTACCAAATCATGATGCGTATATATAGGTGAAACCACAAAGTACGAGCGAATTGATTCATGCCATTATTCAGAACTCGTTCCTGCTTTTTTATGTTAGCTTCAGTCAGAAATAAAAGGTGAGAAATTTGCTGCCACTTATGATTCTGCTATGTAGAGTTGCGTGCTTGTGCACTCCAAGAATTCCATTTATTGGCGTATACCAATGATTTCTTCTATCTCAGGTTAATTTAGAATAGCTCTTAATTTATCTTTAATTTTCTGTCATTTCTACAGTTTTTTTCTGCGGGTATCATTTCTACAGTGTGCGATCTTGAGAATATACAGTTTCATACAAAGCACCATATTTCCCTCCTTAAGGCTGGGAGCAGCGCTGATAGGATTAGGAGCGGCGCTGATAGGATTAGGAGCAAACATGCGAAGTGATGGTGGAGGCGAAAGGAGGGCTGATCATGCCAACAACCTTGAATGCATTGTAGCTCACATCGTGTGAGTTGTTATAGTAGGGACATGGTTCAATTAATTTCAGAACGATGACCCCGGTACGATACCATGGGTCGAGGGACGCCAACACCAAATTGGGACGATGTCCCCGGTACGGTGCGGTGGATTGAGGAACATGAAACTCTCCTATTTAGGACAATGACCTCAATATGATACAATGGGTCGAGGAATGCGATCCATATAGGCATGGATCAGCAATATTATCATCCAAGCTAACCCAACTTAGCTGCCTCATCAATCAATCTATTATCCTCCAAGCTAACCCAACATAGTTGCTCAAGCTTCAAGCTTGACTCCTCAAATAAGCTATTATCATGATCCATATCGCACTCATGTGGACCTACATTGTAGCCCTTCGAAAACCTTCTCTTGAGATGCTCGCTCGCATAAATAAAGACAACCTTATCGGTTGTCCTTGCATTTAATTTGTTCCTCCTTACATCATGTATAAATTAGTACGCACTTCAATTTCTTTCGGCAGAGGAGCTACTTATTGGCCGAGACAATACTTTCTTTTCCACTTCATTTAAATTTAGCATTGTTGAGCCATAATTGCACCACCAGTCTATAGCATTTATCGTGGCCACAATAGCTTGAACAGGCACCATGGCATAGACACCTTTCTTCATTATAAAGGTGTTAAATTCCTCACATAAAATAGCATACACTTTTTATCTATAGCACCTTGCATAACCTTAGTGTCATCGTTTGGAGCTTTCCTGTTACCACCACCACGAGCTGGAGTTGCAAGATATGCTTGATCATATTACTTTGGAGAAAGAGTGAACTCTACGCAATGAAAGGACCAATTCATCTTCCCCACCGATCAATCATCCTCATGAGGGTTATCTTCCTTTGCCATGACATCTATTATCTCACCAGGCATATTGTCCTTTTTTTCATAGACATCACCACATTTTGGACCTTCTCCATCGCTGAACTTCATTACCATGTATAGTGGTTTTGTGATATCAATGATGATGTCAATATCTCCCAAAATATGGCATCCATGATATTTTGGGCAATCGGATTTGTTGTTGCTCAGGTTTGTATATCACAAGCCTTCACCAAGTCCTTCCACTTGCTTGTGATGATGGTAGTACTAAGTGCCCCCCTGGGCATCCATAAGCCTCTTAAGCAAAATATAACGAGAAGCAAATCTCGTTGAGACCTTCAAAAGATCCAACTTGTATTTACCTCTAAAGAGAGCCAAAAAATTCCAATGGTTCCTAAAGAACTTCACAATTGCTTTTCAAGTCTGGTATGTGTCAACCATCCAAGCAAACTTGTTTGCGAAATCTTTGAATACTAGATTCAGTTTGTGAACCACACATGGGGACCAAAATATATGCTTATGCACATGTCAAATATAAAAGTTAAATACACTTATATGCACATTGTGGAACATAAATAAATGTTTATTGCACATATGTAATTTTTAAAACCAAAGTACCAAAAAAGGAGATAAAAACTTTTTGAATTCCTTTGCATACGGATTTGCAATTAGATGCATGGATTGCAACAAAAATTCTGCAATGGTTTCACTTGTCTTATCTTCTCTGGAGAAACATTGAACCTCAGCTATTCGATTTTATGACGTTGATTAATTGTTACCTTTTCATATTTGTCCAACTGCCAGAAACAACGGAGACACTAGGGAATACCTATATAAAAGAAATATATGAAGTTCTAAAATTACATATAAATAGGTCAAACTGATGATTAGAAATGATATATTTTGGAGGCTTAGCATGTCTTTTTAACCGGAGCTAAATCAGTCTCCACCTTTTTTTTGCATGCATAAAAAAGGGTAGTCCTTGCCTTCTCATAGGAAGGAGGTTTGTATCCCTTCGGTGCTTTTTAGATGGCTGCTAACATTTCAAAATATTGAGAACTTTTCAACCCATTATATTGAAGGGAACTCCATTAGCAGATCGGAACAACATTATCTGCATGTCTACCTCATCTCGTGCCAATCCAGGAAATAGTTCTACTAAAGGACTAGCATATTGCTTGGTAGAGCCTGAAGCTAGTCCTTTCTCATCTTGATGAAACCGTTTATAAACAAAATCAATAAAAGAGTCATACATGTGCCAAATGAAGTTTTGTTGTCTATTATTTTTTCATAAAAGGCATGTGTACGTACCTTATCATATATTTCTTATACTTGACACAAGAGGAGCGTGAGATTTTTGGAGTTTTCTAGGACCAACACCAAAGAAGTGCTAACAAATTCATGTGTAACTACTTGTGAATTTCTTTTGTCAGTGTTTGCATCACTAGGGTTTTGATCCACTAGAGTTCTTCCCGTTTGGTAATGCAAAAGCTACTAAGTCCCTCCTAGATGAGATAATTATTCTTGATGCACCAAATGGGAGGAACTTTGGTGGTTTGAAACCCTGGCGATGCAAACACTCACAAAAGAAATTCATAAGTAGTTATGCAAGAATTCACTCGCACTTCTTTGGTATTGGTTCTGGAAAAACTCTAGAAATCTCGCGCTGCTATGTTGCAAATGATTCCCGCAAGTACAAGAAAATATATGATAAGGTACATGCACATACTTTTTATGAAAAAATAATGGAAAACAACACGTCCATTAGCATATTATGACACTCCACCAAGCTGAGAAAGGACAAGCTTCAGGCCTGACCAAGCAATCTGCTAGTCCATTAGTATAAGCTTTTGTTGAGATGGAAAGAGATGCAGATGCATTAGACATGCAAATAATGTTGTTCATTTGTGCTAATGGAATTCCCATCAATGGGTTGAGAAGTCCTTAATATTTTGCAATGGTAGCAGCCATCCAAAAAGCACCAAAGGGATACAAACCCTCCTTCCTATGAGAAGGCATGGACTACCCTTCTCGATGCATGCAAAATAAAGGTGGAGACTGACTTAGCTCATGTTAGACAAACATAGTAAGCTTCCAACATTTAGCATTTCTAATCATCAGTTTGACCTATTTGTTATGTAACTTTAAACTTCATTTATTTTATATTGGTTTTCTCCCGGTGTCTCCATTGTTTCAGGCAATTGGATGAATATGAAAAACCAACCGATAATCAATGTCATAGTGTCGAATAGCCGAGGTTCAATGGTTTTGTACTAAAAAGACTTCTACGGAGAAGAGAAGACAGGTGAAGCCATTCCACTTTTTTTGCAAGCCATTGCACGTGGATACCGCCACCCAGCCACCAAAGCCGTCCACACATCCCTCTAGTTGATGTATGTCTCCAAAGATGATGCCCCCACGGGGGTGACGACGTATACGTCACCATCATTTGATACGGGAAGCCCGCTCAACGCCTCCAACAAGGACTACATCACCCACAGGCATCGCTGTCAACGGCAGCATCCCTTGGATTTGAAGTTTTCCCCGAAATCAATGGAGCGAGAGACACCTCCACCATCGCCTCCAACAAGGACTTCATGGCCGATGCTCCGTATGGTGGCATCCTCACCCGCTTCATCAGATGGACCACTGTCTTCTCTCCATGGTCTGCCACACCCCACGGGCCAGGCAATCTGCTATTGGAAAGCCGCCGTGAGGTAGCATCACCACCGACTGGATCGCTTTGTACCGATGAGGAAGGAAACCAATAGCGGAGGAGGCCACCTTACTGCGTGACCAACGCCATAGCCACATGCCGCCACGAAGTGCCCTCTCAAGATCCACCGTCGCAGCCTTGCCTCCAAGCCACGATGGAGGGATGCCCCGTTGTCGCCATCGTCTCCCTGCATGGGCTTTGCTCAGCTAGGATCCGGCGACGGTGGGAGGGGAGAGGGGAAGCGGTGGGAGGTGGGGAAGGGGAGGTGGCTAGGAGGAAATTTCTTATATTTTGAAATGGACTGAATTATACTATGACAGAACATTTATATCATCATCATACTTTTCATAATTTTTGTGATTTATTTTACAATAAAATGCTACCGTATATATGGTATCATCACTTAGGAGCGTTAAAAATATTTCAAAACTTAACATAGCAAATAAGCTAATTTTTTAGAAGGCTAAAAGAAATCTCAAACCAACTTCTCAGAGCTTCTCTCCACAAAGGGGAGGCGGGTAGGAGGAAAACTCTTATATTTTGAAATGTACTGAATTATACTATGACACCACATTTATATTATCATCATACTTTTCATAATTTTTGTGATTTATTTTTAGCTCATTTTACACTAAAATGCTACTGTATATATGATATCATCACTTAATTAGGAAATGCATCTAATTTAGGAGGGTTAAAAACATTTCAAAACTCACATCAAATAAGCTAAATTTTTATAGAAGGCTAAAAGAAATCTCAGACCTATTTTCGGAGCTTCTCTCCACCACAGTTTCTTTCCACAATTTTCTAGAAGTCGGCTTATGCATAAGCACAAGCTAAAAAATATCAGCCTAAATCGTGGTGTACAGAATAAAAGTACTCCTTCCATACCGGATTACAGGGCAATTACGCACTTCGAGATAAACTTTGACCTTTAATTTTACTCATGAAAATATAAGATATATTATATAAAAATTATACCATTGGATTCATATTCAAAAGAACTTTCTAATGGTATAATTTTTATGTTAAATATTTCATATTTTCTTAACTAAAATTAATGGTTAAAGTTTGTCTTAAAATACACAATTGTCTAATAATCCGGTATGGAAAGAGTACACCCCACATTTCTATAGCTAAGGCATAAAGACAATCTACTTATGAGAAACACAAATGGGTTATAAGAGTCCCATCAAACATAACAAGGCATAATTTCCCATAACCTAAAAATAGGTGAAACTCCAACCGGTAGGAGCACATATTATGTCGTTTTTTGACAACTGCCCTCGAAATCCTTAGATCTAACTTCCCAGAATGAAATCCGGCTCTGCAAAGAATCCCGTAACATTCTTATAGCTCCCAATTTTTTTGTCTAGTCGCTAACAATGGGCCCCATTCACTAGATCCATCTTCCCTAAATACGCACCCTTCACCTCCCCAAATCTGCCCATATCCCCCATAGTGCCCTCGCCATAGCTATGCCTCCACCACCCCCCCCCCCCCCCCCCCCCCCCCCCCCCCGCCCTTCAACATGGCCGTTGTCGCCGCTCGGAGCTCCAGGGCTGGCGCACTGCCACTACCTTTACGTACACATGTCGAGCACCTGCTAACCTATACCTCCGTGTACCCTGGCGGGAGCAGCGCCCATGCCTCCTCCTGGTCTAGGCCTGGCCTGGTAGCGGCCTCCAGCCTCCCACAACCATGCAGAGGGAAGCGGGAGTAGGGGCGTTGACGGCCAACTAGGATCAGCTTTGGTTGTGGGAGATCAGACCAAATGCGCGAGATGTTGGAGCGTCAGCGAACACGAGGAGAGAGTTTGGAGAAGAGTCCTAAGGATCTCGCCGGAGAAGCTAGGTCTAGGGGTGTCGGGGAGCCTGCCCAGAGCAGCTGAGTAAGGTCGGAGGCAAGAATTATTGAGGCATGGAAAAAAGGTTATGCTTTTGTTCTCGTGAGGAATACACCTAGGAACAAGCATTTTTTTATGGCATAACCGTAACTTTGCACTGCTCTGCCATTTGTTGCTCCATGAATTTGCAAAAGGCATGATGCGTAGTTTTTATATCGATTTTTGGTTGGCTTCTGGAATCTAGCTTCACAATTAGGGTGTTCGGTGCTGCTCTACGATGGATTCTACGAAAACTAGAAAATGGTGGGTTGCCCAACACGTTGCATAGTATAGTTTTCTCTATCTCTATCTCTATCTCTACTACTTATAAAAGCAAGAACACGTTGCATAGTATAGTTTTCTCTATCTCTATCTCTATCTCTATCTCCACCGTCAACCCAACTACATCTAACGGTCTATGGCGCTCCAATGTTGAGCTACTCAACACAATTTAAAACCCGCACACATCCATCTAATCTAATTTTGGAAACGCCCCTCTAATTACTCGCCCGCTAATTATGATTTTATTAAATCCCGCACACATCACCATTTTAATTCAGGAAACACCGCTCTAATTGCTCGCCCGCTAATTAAGCTTTCCATCAATATCGCTCTTGCCCTCCACCTAGAGTGGGGCAGTGCATCTCATCCTCGCGCTAGGCCTGGCGGTGCCAGCTCGCTCAAGGAGATCGTCTGCTAGAATCTAAACCACTTACTCCCTCCGCCAGGAATTACCCTGCATTCTGTGTTTGGTTAAAGTCAAACTTTTCAAATTTTAACCAAACATATTGGTAAAACTATCAATAACTATGAAACCAAATACATGTAATATGAAAATATATTGTATTACAATTCTAATGATGGTTATTTTATATTATAACTATTAATATTTTTTCTTATAAACTTAGTCAAAGTTTGACTTTGACTAAACCCAGAATGCAGGGTAATTCTTGACAGAGGGAGTATGTCAGACGTCCTGGTCTTGGTCAGCGGATGCTGCTGGTGCTGATGTGTGACGCGACTGCGGCTGTGGTGGTGACTTGAAGAGGGATCGAGACGCCATGACTAGGGTGGCGGAGGCGTTCAAGGAGCTGGCGCACGGTATAGAGGTCAACAGCGGTGAGCTCCGCCATCGACGCTCCCAGATCCTCTCGGCGCCCCGCCGCAGACGCCGCAACACTATTCAGCATCTATTTTCTCAAATTTCGCATCCAGTTTGCATAAAAGAGCTTGGACACAAGTTCCATGATGCAGCCAGCACGAACTCATCAGTAAGCGAGCATTTTATATTTATTAAACCGTTGCTTTTGTCATGCATATATTGTTGTTGTCATAATTAAAAGCATTTCAATCTTTGCATTTTATTGTCTTTTAGTATGGCAGTGTTACCTGTTAATTTGACATAAGCTTGGGACCTTGGGTTACTTGACATAGTTTAGTACTGTTGGCTATCCAACGGTCTCAAGGAATGCTGACAGAAGAATTGACCGAGTTGCTTCATTTGATCACACTGTGGGCTCGTGATTGTAATTCGGTTGGCATACAAGTATTTCTAGGTGTGCTGGCTGAGACTTAACTTCGATTTAGGCCAGACCCGAAGTTCCCATATGTAAGGCTGGACGCGAGCCAACTCAGTCCAGGCTCGCTCCGAGCTGGCCAAAAGCTCGTTCTCCTCGGGCCGAGCCTGGCTCGGCTCGATGCTCCGGCGAGCCGCAAAATGGAGCTCGGCCCGAGCTTCCCACGAGCTCGGTGTAGCTCGGTGCAGCTCGCGAGCCTGGCAGCGGTGAGTCACTGACGGGTGGGGCCTTCTTCCTTGGCAGCGGCGCAGTGGCGGCGGTGGCGGCTGTAGCCCCGTCCTACAGCGGTAACGTCTTGCGGCGGTGGCGCGTGACCTAAAGCAAGCGAACGAAGCGCTATATGGAGGTAGACGAAGCAAATTTCTGGTTATATCTCTTAACAGGCCAGATTACACGGCCCATTACCTGTCCTTAGCATATTTAAATTCCTAAAAAAACATTTGGGCGAGTCAAACGGGCTGGACCGAGCCGATCCTGGCTCGGCCCGAGCTTCCCGCGGTCCAGGTAAGTGAACTCGGCTCGGTCCAATATCCCTGGCGGGCCGAGCCCAACTCGGGCGAGCCTGGACGAGCTCGGGCCGAGCCGGAAAACTCGGGCTGCACGTCCAGAATTACCCATATGCCCTCCTTCTACTTCAGTCCCATTGTCTTCCTAATCTCATGGACGGAGCAAGGTCAGAAATATTTACTAATGGAGTGCTACTAGATGGATGATGATATCTTGGTTAACACGCTCAATACTTCAGTTAATGGATCAACCTGAGACCATCGCCGATGCAGACCAATGTAGCTCTTGACAAGTAGGTTCAATGGTAATCTCCGTCACTTGCAACTTGAGTGTTTTTCTACCGAGTAGAAGCCTGATTAGACATGTATGCTAAGATAGATATACTTTTAAGCTAGGAAGAGAAACTTCCAACACATTTTAAACTCCACAAGCATTGCAACTTGATATGCTACAAATATGCGGCTTAATGATATTCATACATGATTCTTATTCCTGGTCATTGCCTTTACTCTGTTTAATTGGTACAACTGTGGTTCAATGAAATTATTGTGCATTAGTAAGTTCTGAATTGCAACCGGGTGGCAAATTTTGTCGACAGAAAGAATGGAAGAAAAATAATAAATGAATGTTCTGTGATAGACCATGTAGTCTGGGAATAGGATGAGATAAATAATGGAATAAAAAGAATAAATGATTGTTCTTTGGTAGCGTAGTCGCGTAGTCAAGGAAAAGGATGAATAGTAACAAAAAGGAAAGCTTATGGTTGACATGCTCATTACGATTTGTATGAATTAATCAAGAGGTGCGTTGCACGTACACACTAACTAGTCTTTCGAAAAGAAAAATACCATGATGCAAGTTCCAAGCTCAAAATGCTAAAGATGAGGTAAGAACCACAGTGAAGGACCCACGTGTCAATGGCCCGTACTAAACCGCCCCTTATCCCCTCTTCAACCACCATACCTTCCCACTGGCCCTGTGCCGCGCCACATCGCAGCTTCGTATCGCGCCACACCACCACCTCGCAGCTCCCTCTCCTTCCCTCGCGCTCGCAGCAGCGCGCGGCCAGACGGCGCCATGGCCCACTCCTGCCTCTCCACGGCGCGCACGGCGGCGCTGCGCCTCCCGTGCATCATGCTCCATTCCGACTCCACCTCCGTGTTTCCGCGCGCCTCGTCCCGTCGCTACGGGCACCGGCTCGTTGCCGACTACATCGCCGCGCCCGCCGTGCCGGTGTCGCGACGGAGCAGGCACGTCGCCGCGTTGGCTGCGCAGGAGGAGGGCGCGGCCACGGCCGTGGAGGAAGCCGCCGGAGGACAGGTGCAAGAGGATGAGCCCGAAGAGGAGGTTGCGCACGAGGAGCAGGCTGCGGCCACGGAGGCGAGCTCGGAGGATGATGGTGGTGCCGGCACTGGATCGGCGGAGGCCGAGGCGGGGAGCGCCACCAAGCTGTACTTCGGTAACCTGCCGTACAACTGCGACAGCGCGTTGCTCGCCGGCATTGTGCAGGATCACGCCGTCCCGGAGATGGTCGAGGTATGCCTGCGTGCACGCTGCTTGCTGAGGATCACTGTGCTTAGCAATACTCTGCCTGTAAATGCCGATCAAATCAATAGTTTGATCAGAGGAGCTCGTCACACAACTTAACCTGCACTGGTAGAACCGAGTCTCAGATGCTTGCAATTTCAGGTGCTGTACGACCGGACGACGGGAAGAAGCCGAGGCTTCGCGTTCGTGACGATGAGCACGATCGAGGACTGCGAGCGAGTGATCAAGAACCTCGACGGCACCGTGAGCACTCTCAATTCATTATTGATCACACCGTCTCCCATGAATCCCTCACTTGACACTCGTGACTTCATGATGTTTCGATTGTTTCAGTTGTACAGCGGGCGCACGATGAGGGTGAACATGGCCGACAGGCCCAAGCCGAAGCTGCCGCTGTATCCGGAGACGGAGCACAAGCTCTTCGTCGGCAACCTGTCCTGGACGGTCACCCCGGACATGCTCATTGAGGCGTTCCAGCGGTGCGGCAACGTGGTAGGTGCGCGGGTGCTCTACGACGGCGAGACGGGCCGGTCCCGCGGTTATGGTTTCGTGTGCTATTCCACCAAGGAGGAGATGGACCAGGCTATCGAGACGCTCAATGGAACGGTAAATCACACTCACAATCTCTCTTCTGTTTGCTACATACAAAGTTGTACATGTGTAAGTTTCATATGCAAACCTGTACATTTCTACGATGACATACTTAACATCCATCTAACAAACCGTGCGTCTTTAAACTTTTAGACGCGAAATTGTAGCAATATATGGGCAATTCCTGATAAAAATGAAGAATTCTTGCCAAGCTGAACTTTATCTGACAATGACACATCTTACAGGAAATCGAAGGCAGGGAGATCCGGGTCAACCTGGCCCTTGGAAAGAGATACTAGAGCTGGAACGTTTCTTCACATTGGAGAAACTTGCACAAGGGTTAACGTATGCAATGCTTCGTCACAACACGACTTACACACAGCCGTTGTTGCCAATTACAGAGCAACAGAGGAACACCGCCATTACTCGTCGGGAGTGCACTTGAAAAGTCACAACAGGGAAGGCATCACTCTGAGTTATAGCGCCATTCAATTTTTTTTCTGTACCTAGTAAGAGTATGCTTAATGATGTGGAAATAGATATTTCCATGGTTCCTTGCTCAAGGAACCCCACCATTTTGATCCACCTACAACTAGTCTTGTTATGAGTTCACATATTGTATTCAATAAAATTATACATGTTTTTGCAAAGGAATGACGCAAATTTGTTGCTCATAAATAACTCTAAGCTGTAAGCGCGGTCGCTGACCCGCCTAGTGAGTAGGGCTGCAAGAAAAGCTCGAGACTCGTGAGTGGCTCAAGATCAAATCGTTTCGTAGCTCGACTTGAGATCGACTCGAAAGGAAATGGGTCGAGTATGAGTATCTTATATAGCTCGATTGGAACACGAGTTGATCTTGAACCAACACTAGCTCGCTTTATTTAGCTTGATAGCTTGAAATGAAATAATCATGTATAATAATTTCTTATATATTAAAGAAATTATACAAATTTCTTACCGTATATGTTGCAATTGAGATTTATTTCTTTTAATTTGGATGAAATTTTGACTAAGCTATTCCTTCTATACGTGGATAGTTTTTTTTTTCTTTTATATGCAAGCAAAATTAAAATTTGTTATATTTCTTAGCTCGAAACTAGCTCGAGATCGACTCGAGATTATGATAAGCTGATTACGAACCAACTTTTATAGCTCAGACCATTAACTCGACTTAGTATAAATTCGTTCAAATTTTTGTATGAGCTAAGTTGAGCCAAGTCTAACCTGCTCAAGCTCGACTCGTTTGCGGCCCTACTAGTGAGGCCATCCCCGCGCAATGCATTATCAACCGTTTGATCTTTCGTTTCAAACGATCTGGTGCCTCCATTCGGACTGGTTGATGAAACTTTAGTTACTGTTGTCTGAGTTTTTATACGGCTCTAGCTGGGACCAATGAGAGACTAGACCATCGCACCCCCAATCCCAGGAACGCAGCCAACTCTCTCGCCCAAATGTTTCTTCTCTTCCTACCGAGCATTCCTACGACCTTGGTTTCCTCCGCCCCAAGCAGCTCCGGCCGCCGCCCCCACGCAGCTTCGATCGTCGCCTCATGCAGCTCTGGCCGTTGGCGTGAAGCTCTTACCGCAGCTGTCCGCCTCACATCTTCTCTACACACCATACCCCTTCCAGATCCAGGAGGTACCCCTAAGCTCCCCCTTCGCCCAACCCCTCCCTTTGGTCGTCGGATAGATTGGCTCAGCTGATGAGGAGGGAGGCATTGCAGCGGCGTGGCTGGTTTCTGTTCGTCACATGACTAGTGTTGAGAACGACTAGCCTCCTTCCTCGATCTTGACCTAAGGAATCATAAGCATTGTAGGAACTCAACACACATGTCGTGTCCCAGTGAATCGTGTGAGAAGTATTAGATAGGGTTTTCATATTTTGTCCATTGACCGCTCCCCACCACCGCTCCCCACCGCCGCTCCCTGATACGTCTCAAACGTATCTATAATTTTTGATGCTCCATGCTTGTTTTTACACCATTTGCCTATTGTTTCGTTACACTTAGTGGCATTTTTATGCATTTTCCGGAACTAACCTATTAACGAAGTGCCACAGTGCCAGTTCCCTGTTTTCTGCTGTTTTTGTGTTTCAGAGTGATACACAGGAAATATTCTCGGAATTGGACGAAACAAGTTCCTGAAGTCTTATTTTACCCGGAAGCTTCCAGAGATCCGAAGAGAAGTAGGAGGGGGCCACCAGGGCCCCACACGCGTGGGTGGCGCGGCCAGGCCCCTGGCCGCGCCGGGCCCACGTGAGGGCGCCTGGCTCCTCCTCTGACATCGACCCTTCGCCTATAAAGACCCCCCGACGAGAAAAACCTAAGGACCCGATCAGTTTTCCAGAACACATCGCGATCCGCCGCCACCGTCGACCCGAAGATCGGGAGGGTCCAGAAGCTCTTCCCGGCACCCTGCCGGAGAGGGGAATCGCCACCGGAGGTCTTCTTCATCGCCATGCTTGCCTCCGGAGCGATCAGTGAGTAGTCTACCTTGGACTATGGGTCCATAGCAGTAGCTAGATGGTTGTCTTCTCCACTATGTGCTTCATGTTTAGATCTCATGAGCTGCCTTACATGATTGAGATCACCGTTATGTAATTCTACATGTTTGGTTTGTTGGGATCCGATGAATATTGGTGTTTATGATTAAAATGCTGTACTGAATTATATCTTTTGTTATCTCTATGTTGTTTATGATCTTGCATGCTCTCCGTTGTTAGTAGCTATCTTGGCCGAGTAGTTGCTAGTGACTCGAAGAGGGGGTATTTATGCTCGATAGTGGGTTCATGTCTCTATTTCACCTGGGGGAGTGACAGAAACCTCTAAGGTGATAGATGTGCTGTTGCTACTAGGGAGAAAACAACATTCATATGCTCAAGGGCATATGCTTTGTTTACATTACACACTTTGCTTAATACAATTATCTGTTGTTCGCAACTTAATACTTCTAGGGTGTTCGGATGATATCCTCGGGAGTGGATTATTAGTCATAGATGCAGTTGGATGGCGGTCTATGTATTTTGTTGTAATGCCCAGAGTAAATCTCATAGTGATCTTCTTGACATATCACATTATCTTTATTCTATCAATTGCCCAACTGTAATTTGTTTACCCAGCATGTGCTATTTTATCTATGGAGAGACACCACTAGTGAACTGTGGATCCCGGTCCTATTTCCATCATATTGCTATCATCTGTTTACTTTACTCGTACTGTTTACTTTTCTCGCATACTATATTGTTTTCCACTCGATACACTCATAACCTTTGTTTCAAGCAAACCGGTGAGATTGACAACCTCATCGCAAGTTGGGAACAAAGTATTTGTTTGTGTGTGTGCAGGTTCCACAAACACCTTCAGTCATCATTGTCTCTCCTCTCCTGACCGATATTAAACCTTGGTTTCTTAACTGAGGGAAAACTAGCCGCTACACTCATCATACCTTCCTCTTAGGGTTCCCAACGGGCTGGTTATTCACCACGCACAAGGACAGTTTGCTCCCACATCAACTTGGAGTAGCAGCTACTTTTCTGGCGCCGTTGCCGGGGAGGAAGAGAAGACTTCTGCGAGGAGAGTTCTTCGCACACACATTCTTTACTTTGTTATTGTTTTGCTTTACTTTATTTATTTTACCTGCATTGCTTTATATCAAAAACCCAAAAAAATTAGAATCCTTGGTAGCTGTTTTTACTTATCTGCTTTTAGTTTTGTTAAAATGAGTAATCCTGAAGTAGAAGTTCGTAGTTTTAAGCAACAAGGGGGAGAAAGTTTAAAAGATGCTTGGTACCGTATTAATAATGCTCATCATAGGTGTACCAAAAAGCACTCTACCACGATCCTCCTTAGAAATTTTTATGTTGGTATATCCAGTTGGAATAGGTATGTTCTTGATACTCTTACAGGAGGTAATTTTCTGGGTACTCCCACTGGAGAAGCATGCACTATAATTGAAAGTTTAGTGGGAATACCACCTATTCATGTTGCTAAAACCGAGACCACCTTGGAGGAGGTGGTAGAAAAGCTCAGCTCTTTAGAGAAAAGTTTGCCAAGTATCCTAGAAAATGCTAGCCGCGTTAGTGAATTAATAGAAAACATTGGTAAGAGAATTACCATTTTAGAGGCTAGCACTACTCATGACAATCAAAACTTAAGGATTGGTAAACTAGAGGAGTCTATGGAAACTCTTAGCTTAATCTTCTCTTCTCTTAAATTTAAGAAGGAGAAAGTGTTTGTTGGAAAAGAGCAAAAATTTATGTATGTTCCCAAGGTTTCTGCGCTTAAATCTCAACATGTTTTTAAAATTGGTAAGACTCTTAGTTCCACTAAGGGTGACTTGCAGGTTGAATCATCTTCAGGAACCTTCAAAGAGCCTACTGAGGTAACTAGCACTTCATCTATTGATATTACTTGATTCGCAATTTTCTGCGCCTAGCTCAAAGGCGTTAAAGAAAAGCACTCTTGGGAGATAACCCAATGTTTTCTTTTCAGTACTTTTTCTTTTATTTGAGTCTTGGAAGTCATTAATACTGTAATGACCGCTCCTTATCTTGTTTATTTCGTTTTTGTGCCAAGAGAAGCCTCTAATTTGAGTGAGGTAAAGATTTGGGGATGTTGCTGTCCTGAAACTGTTTTCGGTGCTGCACCGTAAAAATTCGTGAAAATTTTCTGTTTATCTTTTGGACCTGCGATTTCTTGTGCATATTCCCCAGGTTATATCCAAACTTTTCTTCGTTGAACACTTTTTGATTTGAGCAACAAAAAATCCCTCAAAAATTCGACCTTTGTCAGCTGTCCAGTTTTGACAGATTTCTGCCAATATTTGTGTTTGCCACTTTATCGCTTTCTTTTGAGTTCTTTTGATCATGGAACTTTTGGGGAGGTTGCTACAGTAGTATATGCTATATATGTGGTGGTTTTGAGTTGAAACCTGAAGCAAATAGAGGATTGATTATATGTTATGCGTGCACTAATGTTGCTAATAGAATTGTGTTTAGTTTTGTATGAAGGAAGTTTTCAAGTGTAGGGATTGGAGAATGATGAGATGAGTTGAAGAATGGATAAAAGCTCAAGCTTGGCGATGCCCAGCACCCCAAGAAATATCCAAGAAGTACAAGTGTCAAAGCTTGGGGATGCCCCCGAGGCACCCCTTCTTCATCGGCAAAAATCAGGTCACCTTTCAAAACACTATATTTTTATTGCTTCATTCACTATGTGTTTTTCTTGGAGCGTCAGTTGTTTTAGTTTTCTTAGTTGGTTTAGTTTGTTTGTTTGCTGCAATAAATGGTTGGACCCCAACAAATTTTCTTTGGAGGAGATGTACTCGTTTTCATTTGCAAAGAACGCTCTAGTTTCCACTCTTATTAAAAATCGAGTGTTCTTCCTTTTTCTGCTACTGCTTTTGGTTTTCGTTTTTGCCTTGATTTGCGTTCAGACCTTGTGATATCTTTTCATCAAGGTGTATTTTTGCCTCTGATCTTTATTGGTTTTCATCAAAAGAGGTGTTTATAAAAATTTCAAATGGTGTTGGAAAAGAGAAAAAGCTTTGTGCAAAATAGTGGTACAAGAAGGAGCTTGTGTAGACTGCGGCTTAGGCTTTTTCATGTCATGCTTGATGTCTTTTTGATAGTATGCTTAGTGGTTTTGCTATAGCATGACTTGTCTCAAATAACTGAGATTGCTTAATGAGCCTTTGAAAAAATCATGCGTTGTTTTTATTGTATGGAAGCATTATTTTGGTTTTCTCCTTGGTGCTTTATTTGGGTTGACTTGGCGCATGCTCACACATGTTAGACTCTTACAAAGTCGCCAATAGCCTTCATGATCATTTAGTTTTTGACTTTTGATGCCATCGTATGCTTCTTTTAATGTCGCTTTGTCGCTTTGCATGATTATGGCCATTACTGCTCTCTTAGTTGGTCGCTCCCAGTCTTTTGCTAGCCCTCGCCTTGTACTGAGTATGAGCTCTACTCGTGCATCCAACTCCTAAAAGCCAAAGTTTTCCAAAGTGTCCACCATATATACCTACTAGCAATTTGCTATTCCAAGTAAATTTGACTTGCTTTTATTTTCTCTTCAAATTAAACTCTTACCAGTGTTATGCGAAATTCGGTCAGTAAAGCTCTCACGAACCGGAAGGCACACTTTACTTTTTCCTGTTCTTAAAAATTTGACATTGTGGTCTCTTATGTTGAGTTATTATGCTTGCAAGTTGTAAGTTGGAGACTAGCCCATCCATGCTGTCATGGGGCAAGCTTTCAACATTGCACTTCTTATTTGAGTTGATATCGTGATCTTTTGTTTATGGATGCCTGCGGTGTGAAATGAATTGGGAATTTTGTAGGGATCATGGAGTTTGTATATGTGTTAGGGAAATGCCAGGCTGCCAATCTAAGCCATGCATAATTCATGGTGGAAATTTGCAGCATACCCATGGTGAACATTCGACGACGCATCTCATAATAAAAAGCTAAACAAATGGCAAATAAAAGAGATATCGAGGTGTTCATTGTCTGCTTGTCCTGTCATTTTGGTGTGGGCTTGTTCCATGTCATCGGGCACGGAGGTACCCCATTGGCGGTTCTCAATGATATGCATATACTTACAATGACAAGAGCCTTGCTTGGGACTCTAAGTAAAGTAGCATGAGGTTTGGGTACTCGTATTCACGGGGCACGAGGTTTTCAACTTATGATTTGTCAAGCATATGCATCATAATTGTTTTCGCATTAACTTTAACCATTCAAGATGCTTATGATGGGGGCAATGAGAGCTCAAAGCCGGTAAGTACCATAATTTTTGAAGGTTATAAAACTTGCAATCACTGCTTCCCTCTGCGAAGGGCCTTTCTTCTACTTTTATGTTGAGTCACCACTTTCTTTCTTTATGCACCATTAAGAGAGCATAGTTGTCATTATTAGTGTGATATGCATTGTCCCAAAGTTCATTGATTGATTCATATTGTTGGTTTCACTTGTTCTTAAATTATTTGTATCTAGTCGCCCTCTTAAACTTGAAGGTGTCCTATGCATTTATGTTTTGCTCTCTTTGAAGGACAAGCTAAAAACTTTTTGTATGTTTTTCCTTATGATTTGAACACACGTTTGACTTTCATTGTTTCATTATCATGATCTTTTGTTTGTGTTCATTTGCATGTTTACAACATGGTTGCTGAGTTCTTATTGTCATAATTATATCTTCATGCCCATGTTTTAAGTTCTATTGATCCCAGCTCACCAATGCTTACATATATGATCAAGATTGTGTAGGTCCATGTCACCTCAAAAATTATTCTTTTGTTATCACTTACCTACTCGAGGACGAGCAGGAGTTAAGCTTGGGGATGCTTGATACGTCTCAAACGTATCTATAATTTTTGATGCTCCATGCTTGTTTTTACACCATTTGCCTATTGTTTCGTTACACTTAGTGGCATTTTTATGCATTTTCCGGAACTAACCTATTAACGAAGTGTCACAGTGCCAGTTTCCTGTTTTTTGCTGTTTTTGTGTTTCAAAGTGATACACAGGAAATATTCTCGGAATTGGACGAAACAAGTTCCTGAAGTCTTATTTTACCCGGAAGCTTCCAGAGATCCGAAGAGAAATAGGAGGGGGGCCACCAGGGCCCCACACGCGTGGGTGGCGCGGCCAGGCCCCTGGCCGCGCCGGGCCCACGTGAGGGCGCCTGGCTCCTCCTCTGACATCGACCCTTCGCCTATAAAGACCCCCCGACGAGAAAAACCTAAGGACCCGATCAGTTTTCCAGAACACATCGCGATCCGCCGCCACCGTCGACCCGAAGATCGGGAGGGTCCAGAAGCTCTTCCCGACACCCTGCCGGAGAGGGGAATCGCCACCGGAGGTCTTCTTCATCGCCATGCTTGCCTCCGGAGCGATCAGTGAGTAGTCTACCTTGGACTATGGGTCCATAGCAGTAGCTAGATGGTTGTCTTCTCCACTATGTGCTTCATGTTTAGATCTCATGAGCTGCCTTACATGATTGAGATCACCGTTATGTAATTCTACATGTTTGGTTTGTTGGGATCCGATGAATATTGGTGTTTATGATTAAGTTGCTGTACTGAATTATATCTTTTGTTATCTCTATGTTGTTTATGATCTTGCATGCTCTCCGTTGTTAGTAGCTATCTTGGCCGAGTAGTTGCTAGTGACTCGAAGAGGGGGTATTTATGCTCGATAGTGGGTTCATGTCTCTATTTCACCTATGGGAGTGACAGAAACCTCTAAGGTGGTAGATGTGTTGTTGCTACTAGGGAGAAAACAACATTCATATGCTCAAGGGCATATGCTTTGTTTACATTACACACTTTGCTTAATGCAATTATCTGTTGTTCGCAACTTAATACTTCTAGGGTGTTCGGATGATATCCCCGGGAGTGGATTATTAGTCATAGATGCAGTTGGATGGCGGTCTATGTATTTTGTTGTAATGCCCAGAGTAAATCTCATAGTGATCTTCTTGACATATCACATTATCTTTATTCTATCAATTGCCCATCTGTAATTTGTTTACCCAGCATGTGCTATTTTATCTATGTAGAGACACCACTAGTGAACTGTGGATCCCGGTCCTATTTCCATCATATTGCTATCACCTGTTTACTTTACTCGTACTGTTTACTTTTCTCGCATACTATATTGTTTTCCACTCGATACACTCATAACCTTTGTTTCAAGCAAACCGGTGAGATTGACAACCTCATCGCAAGTTGGGAACAAAGTATTTGTTTGTGTGTGTGCAGGTTCCACAAACACCTTCAGTCGTCATTGTCTCTCCTCTCCTGACCGATATTAAACCTTGGTTTCTTAAATGAGGGAAAACTAGCCGCTACACTCATCATACCTTCCTCTTGGGGTTCCCAACGGGCTGGTTATTCACCACGCACAAGGACAGTTTGCTCCCACATCAGCTTGGAGTAGCACTCCCCACCGCCGGATGCCCGAAGAGACCACCGTCCTACCCACCACCGTCCCCATTCTCGAGGCTCTCTCCGCGCCTGGGAGTGCGGGTGGAGGGTCGGGGGCCCTTGGAGCTGTCTCAGGAGGAAGAGGAGAGGATTGCGAGGGAGGAAGCAAAGCTCGAGAGGAAAATCATGCTCCTCCTCATGCAGCTTGCTTCACCGGAGGAGAGGAGCATGATGGCCGAGCCGATCGGATGGAGGCCAGAGCTTCCGCTGATCGATCGGCGCAGGTTCAGGAGATATCTGCAGGCGCACTTGGATACAAGGGGCGGGGTATCGGGGATCCCACCCATGTGAACAGTCCTCAAGCACTGTTCCATGGCGGGGTTGACTGGGCCCTAGTGCAGAAAGCCGATCTGAGATCCCGTGGTGAGAACACTTTTCCCCTTCCACCCACACTCCCCTTCTGCTCGATTCGCACCGCAGTCTCTAGATACCACGCATCGCGCAAGCAGTCAAATCTGGCGTAGCGGCCCCCAGATGGAGCCATGGTTCTACCAGGTTCCGCCACCGTCGATGATGGTGGATCACAGCGGGGCGGCGGCGCTATTAGATCTGGTGCAGGCTTCAGGAACAACGTTTGTGGAGGGAGAAACAGAGGCTCTGGCTCTTTCTGGGGTAGAGCGAGGTCAAGCTGCGTCTCTCGCACCTCCGGCAATGACCTTCCCACGAGATCCAGCTGCTGTGCGATGTTTGGCTATGGAAACGAGAAGACGAGGTGCAGTTCTGATAGTCAAGCGCAATTCGGTTTTCAGAATAGTCGGTCTGCTTGCAGTCAGGGAGTCAGCTGTGATTCATCTGCTGGAGCGAGCGATTGCAGGCAGGCTGCAAGTTTATCTGGAGGTGATTTAACTCACTCCAGATCCTCTAACGGAGAGAGGCATCAGAGTAAGGGTAGTACCACCATTGGACGCAATGCAGCTGGTACTGCGAGACCTAGAATCGCTGAGGGCGAATCAGCCGCTGCAGCGCATTTGATGAGCCCTGTCAAATTCAGTTTCAATCTGCTTCAACAGAGAGGCAGAGGGCAAGGTCGGGTGCTGAGGCGCGACCGCCGTTTTCTGAAGCTGAACTCAAAAAATAGAGGCCCTGCAGCATGTGAGGTGACCGGTCAAACTTTCAGGCAGACGGGAAATCCCCATACGCTTTCTGGTGATATCAGGTGCACCCTTCGAGTTGGCTCAATTGAGGTGCCCCTGTAGGAGCAAGTCGCAGTGGCTAGGGTACCTTCAGGGCCGCCGCACGCGCAGCTTGTCTGGGTTAGGAAGTTTGCTCTGATTTCAAGAGAGTTCTCTACCTTAGACTTGCACCTTGCTCCTCCATCGATAGGTTTTACCAGAGAGCCAATGGTGGTTAGTGATAATCTGCTTGCAGGGCTCCGGGAGAAGATGCCAGACAACAGAGGAAGAGGCAGAGGGAGAGGGGGATCTGGAAATTTCCAGGAAACTGGTAATCCTTCTCAGAATCCTGGTGTGTGGGTGCAGCCACAACAATTCCCACCTCCACAAACCCTTCAACCATATCCTCAACAAGCTGGTTTCAATTATGGTTATCCTCCCTCATGGGGCTTTCCAAATCAATTCCCTGGTGCTTATCCGCAAAATCAGTGGGTGAATCCGAATACTTGGCAGAACCCAGGTCAGCCTGCCCAAAGTGCTTCAACACAACAATTACCTGCGGCTCCTCCTCAACCTGCTCAAGGGACATCGATTGGGAATCCTTCTCTAGGAATAGCTAAGGTTTTGAGCAAAAACCAAAAGAAGAAAGCTGCTGCAATTGAAGCAGCCAACAAGCAAAAAGGAAAAGAGCTTACTCAAGGCAAAGACAGCTACATACATGTAGTTTGCTACAATTGTGGTGAACCTGAGCATCACAAGGCATTCTGTCTGAAGCCTTCTGTCTGTTTCATATGTAACTCTACTATCCACATGGAAGATACCTGTCCAGTGAAGAAATTGTCTCCTCCTTCTGCAAAACTGGTGGGTAGTGCTAACCCTGGCCTGGAATTTTTCCATGTGGAGCTCCCACCTCCATCAGCACAAGGTCTGTTGATCACTGAGAATGTGGGCATTGTGTATGTGGAAGCTGGAGAGATTAACAAAGATGACCTTGCAACTGAATTTTTAGTTATCTACAAAACCACTTGGCCATGGCAGATTAGGGCCCTTGATGATTGGACTTACCTGGTAAAATTTCCTCCTCACATGTCTATTGCAGATGTAGCTAGCTATCCCTGCTTTGGCCTGATGAAAGAAGGAGTCACTGTTAATGTTGAAGTCTGGGATGGAGAGCTTGAATATGACGAAAAGACTCATGACATCTGGCTTCAGCTCAGAGGCATCAACCCAAAATGGTGCAAGTGGGGTCCTTTGGCACAATTTACCTCAGTCTTTGGCATTCTGACTGATGTAGACTGGTGCAGCACTTTCAAATCTTTGGGTGAAGTGGTGAGGGTAAAAATCCAATGTAAAGACCCAGCCTTAGTTCCTAAGGAGTGGTTCTTTGAAATGGAGAAAAATTCTACAAAATTGGGATAATGACTGAATTACCAGATGAGTCTGCTGATAAAGGAGAAGACCCTCAAGACCCCTCAGATCCTGGTGCTGATGGGGACCAGGGCTCTGGGAAAACTGACATGGATACTGAGCAAGAAAATGGTAGTAAAAAAATCCAACAATGGACCTCAATCTGGTAACAAGAGCACTGCCCCTGAACCATCAAACAACAATTCTGCCAAGCACAGGAAGGCAGATGCTGATCTCCAAGGTGCCTCACTCCTCAGCCCTGAAGTTCCTATGTCTGATGCCATTCCTCCACACCTAGAGAATGCAAGGAAAGACATCCTGGCTTGGTTAACAGCTGACAAACTAGATGAAGACAGATGTTACAATCTCTTGAGGGAGATGGAATTGGTCAATGAAGATGGATATTTCAACTATGAGCAGGAAGACAATTATGATCAGGACCTGGAAGGTGATATTCATCTAGGGACAGCAACTACTGTGCTGCCTGTTTCTGTTCCTATCAACTCCCAAAAAGCCCCCACCTGGGGTCCTGTTCAAGCTGAAAGGCAGAGCACCAGAATTCAAAGTGTTACAAGGAAGACAGTCATGGACATGGCTAAGGACCTAAAGAAGAAGAAACTTGACATCTAGGCTCCTAGTAAATTCCAAGGTATCACTTCCCATAACCCTTTTGATATTCTGCAGAAAAGTTCTTTAGTAAATATGGCACAAAAATTTGGAGTCCACATTAATAATACCTCTGAATTAGATACCAGTGAGTCCAAACTGGCTTCTAACTTAGACATAGATTTTAAACAACATTTGACTCCAGAAAATGTGCTTACCCATTTTGATGGGGAGGTTTCTCCTCATAGCACTGAAGGAATGTCTGTGGGACAATCTCCTTCAGTTGCTTCTACTGTTGATTGTTTAGGATCTAACTCACTTGTCACTCCTCTACACCAAAACTTAGATGAGGGATATGATAGTGAGAGAGAATGGATCAAAGTTTGCAAACATAGACGGGGCAAGCACCCTAGGAAAAATGTTTTCCAATGAATAGTCTCTCTTGGAACATTAGAGGCATTGATGCTGTAGGGAGAAAAAAATGCATTCATGACAACCTTGCTAAAACTAAACCTTCTATTGTTTCTTTTCAGGAAACTAAGAAAGAGACTTTCTCTGTCTCCTACTTAGATTCTATTAGTTTAAATATTAATCTTTCTTGGAATTATCTCCCAGCCAAAGGCTTTGCTGGAGGCATACTTGTTGGGATTGATTCCAATATTTTTGATATCATTGCATGGGATATCAAAAGTTTCTCTGTTTCTTGTGTTATTAGAAACAAAGTTGATAGTGTAGTATGGAGGCATGTTTCTGTTTATGGCTCTCCATATGAGGAAGGAAAAGAGGAATTTATCTCTGAACTTCATTCAATTTTCCTAGACACCAAAATCCCCACTTTAATTAGTGGTGATTTTAATTTAGTTATATTCCAGAAGGATAAAAGCAATGGAATTGTCAATCAGAAATGGTGTGACAAATTCCATGCTTGGATAGATATTTGGGGTCTCCTGGAAGTTAAACTAGGTAATCGAAAATTTACCTGGGGGAACAATCAAGAGAATCTAATAATGTCCACTATAGATAGGTTCTTTTGTAATACTGAGTTAGATTCAATTTTCCTCTGGCAACTATTCAAGCATTTGCCAGATTAGGGAGTGACCATACTCCTTTACTGTGGGACTCTGGTTTGCATTAGATACCCAGATCATCTAGCTATAAATTTGAAAAGTGGTGGCTGCTGAGAGAAGATTTCAGTGATGTGGTCACTAAAATCTGGACTTCTCCCACTAAGGGCAAAACTGCCATTGATATCTGGAAGGAAAAAGTGAGGAGGTTTAGAAAGACCACTAAAGGTTGGAGTAGGAATATTGAGGCAGATCCTAGACAGATGGAAAAAGATTTGATGGAAGAGTATGATACTCTTGACATCAAAGCTGAAACATCTGCTCTTTCTAATTCAGAAGTAGATAGGCTGAAATTTATTCAGCTTGAAGTGCACAAACTTTGGCTTAAAGAAGAAGTCAAAGCTAAGCAACGTTCTAGTGACAGAGATATTCTTGAAGGAGACCGGAACAAACGGCCTACTTCCATGCAGTTGCAAATCAAAGGAGAAGAAAAACCCTAATTCATATTCTAGAGGTTCCTGATGGACCTTCCTCTGATTTAAACTGTATGTTAAAAATTGCTACAGATTTTTACAAAGACCTGTTTAAGGCTGAGAGCAGAGAAGATTTCTCCCTATCTGAAGATTTCTTTTCAGATAATGAAATTGTCTCTGCTGAAATGAATGCTTCTTTAGATAAACCATTCACAGAAGAAGAAGTGAGACATGCTGTCTTTTCTTCTTATTCTGATGGAGACCCTGGTCCTGATGGACATGTTCTACCAAAAAAATTGGCATTTGGTTAAAGATGATGTGATGGCAATGTTCAGAGACTTGCATTAGGGAAGCTGGATCTGTTTAGATTAAATTTTGTTGTACTTTCTTTAATCCCAAAGGAACCTGATGCTTCTTCAATGAAAAAATTCAGACCCATCAGTTTACTCAATTGCATTTTCAAGATTTTCACCAAAGTCTTAACTAATAGACTTGGGCTGTTGATGAATTTTCTTATCTCGCCTAATTAGACAGTCTTTATAAAAGGGAGATATGTTCTTGAAAGTGTAGTGTCAGCTCATGAGGTTATCCATTCTGTCTCCCATGGGAAGCAAAAAGGAGCCATTTTAAAGTTAGATTATGAAAAGGCCTTTGACAAGGTGAATCTAGATTTCCTAGATGAGCTCCTTGTCAGAAGGAAATTTAGCCCTGATTTTTGCTCCCTCATCAAACAAATGACTAGGGGGGGTCAGTGGCAGTCAAGGTCAATGGAGTAGAGGGAAATTCCTTTACTACTGGAAAGGGGTTAAGGCAAGGAGATCCTTTGTCCCCCTGCTCTTTAACCTAGTCATTGATGTTTTTACTCGAATGCTTATTAAAGCTGCATCTCATAACCTGATTAGAGGTCTTTGCCCTGACTTGATTCCTGGTGGGGTTATTAGTTTACAATATGCAGACGACACGATTCTTTTTGTTGAAAACAACCCAGAGAAGGCTAGAAACCTCAAATGGGTCATGTCCTATTTCGAACAGGTTTCAGGCATGAAAGTTAATTACTGCAAAAGTGAATTGATTCCTATTAATCTAGATATTGATGAGACTACAAAACTACAACATATTTTAGAATGTGTTGTAGGTTCTTTCCCTATTAAATACTTGGGATTTCTATTTTCGTGCCCTCGGGTCGTTAGTTGTACTCAGTTTTCCCTAGCTTGTTAGTTTTTCCTTAGTTTTCCCCAAGACGTTGTCTGAAACCCTCAGAAGGAGGTCGAACGGGAGGATTCCCGTTTAGTTGACCGTTTCCGTGCTGACGTGTGGGGCCGCATCGTGTGGGGCCGCGTCGCGTGGGGCTGGTAGAAAGGGACCGTGTGGGACAGGACGAGACTGCGTTTGGTTGTACGTGAGAGCTCGGTTCTGTCTCTCTCGGGCCAAATTGGCATTGCCTTTTCAGAGCGCCTTTTCAGAGCGCCTTTTTCCCCTCTCTCTCTGTAACAGTTCTCTCTCTTTTTACCAAATTAGTATCAAATCTAGAGAAGCTTCTATTTCTGTCTTTCTTCAATGATTGTTGCCTTTTGGCCCTCATTTTTTGCCCAATATGGTAACAAATCTAGAAGCTAGTATAGGATAAATTCACAGCAGCATAATAAATCCAGAAAACTAAGTATAATACATAAACTGTATACAACAGCCAAAAGCAGCCAATAACAATGTTCTTCATTATGTATCATATATTTCGTCATCGCTATAATTCATGAGATGAAAGAAATATTCACTGAACTCCCTCCGTCTGTAGTGTGCAGCAAATACATCCTCCAAACGGTATGGCCTTTGTTTATTTTTCGGACCATATCATATTCTATCCGCACGTCGTGGCCACTCATCCCAGGCCTTTCTATCATCATCATACTCTCTGATATAACCCAAATCCGCGTAGTAGATGCAGCCAGGTCGAACTGTCGGGTGCACTCTGGTGTCGACGGAGATACACTGGATAAAATTGACGAAGAGGGCACGACTGCCAATGTTACTGACGGCATGGAGAGAGCGGCTCTCAGTGTCCACACGGTACACCAATGGTTGACCTTCCTCCAAATGCCCATTGTCGTCAGTGCTGCCGCCCAACAACACAAGCAGCAGATCACCATCCGACTCCACAAGGTAGAACTTGGAATCATAATCATTTCCAAGTTCTGGAAATGAAAATAGTGTCTTCATGTTGACAGTGTTCGCGCGCTGCTCCAACTGGACATTGTTGGTGCACACTATTCTTCCGAACTCATTCACAGCTATTGCATACAATTCACCATTGAACGGGGTAATGCAACGCAGAGAATGGTCCTCGATCGTAAATCTTCCTTCTCCCCAATCATGTACATCTATATCCTTAGTTGGAGAGCTCTTATCGACCCAAGCAATGTCATTGGGGTAACTTGTGCAAATGAAGACCATAGTCAGGGACTTCATTACAGCGACTAACTGCACAATCATAGATGGCATCTGCGCCTCAAACGTAGCGTTCAAAGTCTTTGTGAGTGGGTTCAGAAGCCGTATCTTGTACGGCTGGTTCCTCTGGGCAAGCACGATGATGCCACGGTAAAAGCCGACGAAGTAGTATCTAAAAGGGAGTTGATGAAGATAACATTCAGCACTAAGATGTTTACGATTAAAAATAAAAATAGATTAACTCTATAGATATGGAGGAATTTGAATCTTGCATGAACTTTCGTTAGATCGATGGTGACGTAGCGGGATGTGCGGAGGTTGAGAAAGGAGAACTCAGCGGCGCGTGGAAGGGCGTGTTCTACCACGATCCATTCGTGCAGGTGCACGTCGGGCTCAGGTAGATCTGAGCGCCAATTTGTACAAACTTGCCTCAAAGCAGTGTAGGTGTCCACGTACTCCTCGTTCGCCAGTAAGCAGTCGCCGATCTTGTGAAGTGGTTCATCAACCTTAAGAGAGGCCCAGTTCACGGAGGCGCCGCGCTTGGATGCGCCGCCCTCGGATGCGACGGGCTCAGATGCGATAGGCTCGGAGGCGATGGGCTCGGAGGCGATGGGCTCGGGGGCGACGGCCGCCGGCGCATTCTTCTTCTCCATCGCCGGCAGGGGAGCGCGCGTAGGGCGGTTGGAGTTTTTTAGATTTGGAGAAGGTGATGGGACGTGAGAGGCGTGGTTGCGTGCGTGAGTTATAATGAGACTGTGTACAGAGGGAGGGAGGGAGGGAGGGGCTCTGTACTGGCAAAGTGACGGTTCGTCTCAGCAGTTGACGTTTGGTCTCAACACGTGCACCGCGCGGCTAACCGCTGCTCACCGCGACATGCGTCCGTGGGACTGTACGTCAGCACCGTTACGTGTACTCAGTTCTACCCTCGAGTCTTACACTGGAAAAATATCTGTACTCAGTTTTCCCCTCGAGTACTAATACTGGCTAGTGCAATATACTCAGTTTTACCCTCAAGTGGCTGGTCAACAGAGAGTCAACAGATAGGATTAAGCCATCTAATTGAGTCATTTCATGCGCAAAAAAATTCAAAAAAATAAAATCATAGTGCCTCCTACTCATGGAGTCTTGTTACGCGACCTGCCACGTAGGAAATCATAACAATCATATATAAATCAAGTTTTCACACAAATGGCCACTTCTGAAATCACTAGTAGCTATGAAGGTTCATGGCTTTCCACTCAAACCCCTTCTCAAAACATCTATACCCAAAATATAGTTTGTCTGAATGAGGCCATAATTTTTACACTCATGTATATTTGAATTGCTAATACTTTGATGTAGGCCAACCTGGGTTTCATTGTACAAAACATGTGTTTTTCTTTTTCTAAATCTCTTATTTGAATTCCTTAGCCTATTTACTATTTACTTGCCCTTGTATCCTTGATACTACTCAGTTTTACCCTCTCCCTTCTCACAGAAGCCCAAACTTGGCCTGATTGGTCAAGCTGTTATCACACGGATCGTGCCCACCTACCGTCGATCCTATGATCTAACGGAAAGGATCATGCCACCCTCTCTCTATCTGTCGGTGGCAAACTACTACCCCTCTATGTATGCTAAATGACGAGTTTGCCACCGGATTCAACAAGTTGGGTAATCACGAATTTCTTGTAGACATTACTTTTCACGGTAAAATGATAAACTATCACGAATTTCTATTTCTTGTAGGCTTTACTTTTTACGGTAAAATAATGAACTATCACGAATTTCTATTTCTTTTAGGCATTACTTTTCACGGTAAAATGATAAACTATCACGAATTTCCATTTCTTGTAGGCATTACTTTTCACGTTGAAATGATAAACTATCACGAATTTCCATTTCTTGTAGGCTTTACTTTTCACGGTAAAATGATGAACTATCATGAATTTTCATTTCTTTTACGCATTACTTTTCACGGTAAAATGAGAAACTATCACAAATTTCCATTTCTTGTAGGCATTACTTTTCACGTTGAAATGATAAACTATCACGAATTTCCATTTCTTGTAGGCTTTACTTTTCACGGTAAAATGATGAACTATCACGAATTTCCATTTCTTTTAGGCATTACTTTTTTGTTGAGATATAAACCACCCCCACAACGGTCATTGATACGTCTCCAACGTATCTATAATTTTTGATGCTCCTTGCTTATTTTTACACCATTTGTCTATTGTTTCGTTACACTTTGTGGCATTTTTATGCATTTTCCGGAACTAACCTATTAACAAGTTGCCACAGTGCCAGTTCCCTATTTTCTGCTGTTTTTGTGTTTCAGAAGTGATACACAGGAAATATTCTCGGAATTGGACGAAACAAGTTCCTGAAGTCTTATTTTACCCGGAAGCTTCCAGAGATCCGAAGAAGAGTAGGAGGTGGACCACCAGGGGCCCACACGCCAGGGCGGCGCGGCCAGGCCCCTGGCCGTGCGAGCCTGGCGTGAGGCCGCCTGGTCCCTCCTCTGACATCGCCCCTTCGCCTATAAAGACCCCCCGACGGAAAAAACCTAAGTACCCGATCAATTTTCCAGAACACATCGCGATCCGCCGCCGTCGACCCAAAGATCGGGAGGGTCCAGAAGCTCTTCCCGGCACCCTGCCGGAGAGGGGAATCGCCACCGGAGGTCTTCTTCATCGCCATGCTTGCCTCCGGAGAGATGAGTGAGTAGTCTACCTTGGACTATGGGTCCATAGCAGTAGCTAGATGGTTGTCTCCTCCACCATGTGCTTCATGTTTAGATCTCATGAGCTGCCCTACATGAATGAGATCACCGTTATGTAATTCTACATGTTTGGCTTGTTGGGATCCGATGAATATTGGTGTTTATGATTAAGTTGCTGTACTGAATATTATCTTTTGTTATCTCTATGTTGTTTATGATCTTGCATGCTCTCCGTTGTTAGTAGCTATCTTGGCCGAGTAGTTGCTAGTGACTCCAAGAGGGGGTATTTATGCTCGATAGTGGGTTCATGCCTCTATTTAATCTGGGGGGGTGACAGAAACCTCTAAGGTTGTAGATGTGATGTTGCTACTAGGGAGAAAACAACATTCATATGCTCAAGGGCATATGCTTTGTTTACATTACACACTTTCCTTAATGCAATTATCTGTTGTTCGCAACTTAATACTTGTGGAGTTCTCGGATTGATTCACCACAAGTGGATTATTAGTCATAGATGCAGTTGGATGGCGGTCTATGTATTTTGTTGTAATGCCCAGAGTAAATCTCATAGTGATCTTCTTGACCTATCACGTTTATCTTTATTCTATCAATTGCCCAACTGTAATTTGTTTACCCAGCATGTGTTATTTATCTATGGAGAGACACCACTAGTGAACTATGGACCCCGGTCCTATTTCCATCATATTGCTATTACCTGTTTACTTTACTCGCACTGTTTACTTTACTCGCACCGTTTACTTTACTCGCATACTCTATTGTTTTCCACTCGATACGCTCATAACCTTTGTTTCAAGCAAACCGGTGAGATTGACAACCTCATCGCAAGTTGGGAACGAAGTACTTGGTTGTGTTGTGTGCAGGTTCCGCGTTGCAGCTAGCAAGCAAAGCTTGGACGAGGCGCCATATATAAATTGTCCTGAGCTGTCGCAAGCTAGCAAGCATCACCTTCAGTCGTTTGTCTCTCCTCTCCAAGTACGATTAAACCTTGGTTTCTTAACTGAGGGAAAACTAGCTGCTATACTCATCATACCTTCCTCTTGGGGTTCCCAACGGGCTGGTTATTCACCACGCACAAGGATCGTCTGCTCCCACGTCAACTACATGCCAGCAGCCTCTTTTCTGGCGCCGTTGCCGGGAAGGAAGTAGAAGACTTCTGCGAGGGGAGTTTTTGCACACACATCCTTTACTTTGTTATTGTTTTGCTTTACTTTATTTATTTTACTGCATCGCTTTATATAAAAAACCCAAAAAAATTAGAATCCTTGGTAGTTGTTATTTCTTTACTTTTAGTTTATCATGTTGATCCCTAAGTACGTTCTGGAGGACCTCTCAGTAGGTAGTGGTTCGATAATTGGCAAAAGTAACATTGAGGAGTTCTTTAATCACATTAGTATGCATGAGGAAGTTGAGGAAAAGTCTTTGGTTGAGCTAGCTCCTAGTATTGAAGTTGCTTCTACTTATTTGATTCACATGTTGGAAACTAGGTTTGCTAGTCTTAATCCTTTTATGCAATACATGTTCCTTAAGCTTCATGAAATTGAGGATCCCGAAAAGAAAGCTTTTATCTTGGAAACTTTGCGCATAGAATTCAGAGATGTGGCAAGTGAGGCTAGGAAAGTTTTTAAGAAGTTTAATAAGCTTGGCTCGCCTGTTGAAACTGTTGGTACACCCAATGAAGAATCTAGATTGCCAATACCTTGTAAGCTGGTAGGAATTCATAATGCTTTGGTAGCTAATACTAGTTGGATTTGTCCTGAAAATCTTTTTGATGAAAATAGTGTACCAAAGCGTGATTACAAGGGATACTCAAAACCTCAATTGGATAGTATTCATTTCTGTATTCCTATAGTGGATCCTGATCCCCCTTTTATTATTACTTGATTCGCAATTTTCTGCGTCTAGCTCAAAGGCGTTAAAGAAAAGCACTCTTGGGAGATAACCCAATGTTTTCTTTTCAGTACTTTTTCTTTTATTTGAGTCTTGGAAGTCATTACTACTATAATGACCGCTCCTTATCTTGTTTATTTCGTTTTTGTGCCAAGAGAAGCCTCTAATTTGAGTGAGGTAAAGATTTGGGGATGTTGCTGTCCTGAAACTATTTTCGGTGCTGCACCGTAAAAATTCGTATAAATTCTCTGTATATCTTTTGGACCTGCGATTTCTTGTGCCTATGCCCCAGGTTATATCCAAACTTTTGATAGTTGAATACTTTTTGATTTGAGGAACAGAAAACCCCTCAAAATTCGTCCTTTGTCAGCTGTTCAGTTTTGACAGATTTCTGCCAATATTTGTGTTTGCCACTTTATCGCTTTCTTTTGAGTTCTTTTGATCATGAAACTTTTAGAGAAGTTGCTACAGTAGTATTTGCTATATATGTGGTGGTTTTGAGTTGAAATCTGAAGCAAAAAGAGGTTGATTATATGTTATGCTTGCACTAATGTTGCTAATAGAATTGTGTTTAGTTTTGTATGAAGGAAGTTTTCAAGTGTAGGGATTGGAGAATGATGAGATGAGTTGAAGCTTGGGGATGCCCAGCACACCAAGAAATATCCAAAAAGTACAAGCGTCAAAGCTTGGGGATGCCCCCGAGGCACCCCTTCTTCATCGGCAAAAATCAGGTCACCTTTCAAAACACTATATTTTTATTGCTTCATGCACTATTTGTTTTTCTTGGAGCGTCAGTTGTTTTAGTTTTCTTAGTTGGTTTAGTTTGTTTGTTTGCTGCAATAAATGGTTGGACCCCAACAAATTTCTTTTGGAGAAGTTGCCTTGCTTTTCATTTGCCAAGAACGCTCTAGTTTTCACTCTTATTAAAAATCGAGTGTTCTTCTTTTTCTCCTACTGCTTTTGGTTTTCATTTTCGCCTTGATTTGTGTTCAGACCTTGTCATATCTTTTCATCAAGGTATATTTTTGCCTCTGATCTTTATTGGTTTTCATCAAAAGAGGTGTTTATAAAAATTTCAAATGGTGTTGGAAAAGAGAAAAAGCTTTGTGCAAAATAGTGGTACAAGAAGGAGCTTGTGTAGACTGCGGCTTAGGCTTTTTCATGTCATGCTTGATGTCTTTTTGATAGTATGCTTAGTGGTTTTGCTGTAGCATGACTTGTCTCAAATAACTGAGATTGCTTAATGAGCCTTTGAAAAAAAATCATGCGTTGTTTTTATTGTATGGAAGCATTATTTTGGTTTTCTCCTTGATGCTTTATTTGGGTTGACTTGGCGCATGCTCACACATGTTAGACTCTTACAAAGTCGCCAATAGCCTTCATGATCATTTAGTTTTTGACTTTTGATGCCATCTTATGCTTATTTTAATGTCGCTTTGTCGCTTTGCATGATTATGGCCATTATTGCTCTCTTAGTTGGTCGCTCCCAGTCTTTTGCTAGCCCTCGCCTTGTACTGAGTATGAGCTCTACTCGTGCATCCAACTCCTAAAAGCCAAAGTTTTCCAAAGTGTCCACCATACATACCTACTAGCAATTTGCTATTCCAAGTAAATTTGACTTGCTTTTATTTTCTCTTCAAATTAAACTCTTACCAGTGTTATGCGAAATTCGGTCAGTAAAGCTCTCACGAACCGGAAGGCACACTTTACTTTTTCCTGTTCTTAAAAATTTGACATTGTGGTCTCTTATGTTGAGTTGTTATGCTTGCAAGTTGTAAGTTGGATTCTAGCCCAGCCATGCTGTCATGGGGCAAGCTTTCAACATTGCACTTCTTATTTGAGTTGATATCATGATCTTTTGTTTATGGATGCCCGCGGTGTGAAATGAATTGGGAATCTTGTGGGGATCATGGAGTTTGTATATGTGTTAGGGAAACACCGGGCCGCCAATCTAAGCCATGCATAATTCATGGTGGAAATTTGCAGCATACCCATGGTGAACATTCGACGATGCATCTCACAATAAAAAGCTAAACAAAAGGCAAATAAAAGAGATGTCGAGGTGTTCATTGTCTGCTTGTCCTGTCATTTTGGTGTGGGCTTGTTCCATGTCATCGGGCACGGAGGTACCCCATTGGCGGTTCTCAATGATATGCATATACTTACAATGACAAGAGCCTTGCTTGGGACTCTAAGTAAAGTAGCAAGAGGTTTGGGTACTCGTATTCACGGGGCACGAGGTTTTCAACTTATGATTTGTCAAGCATATGCATCATAATTGTTCTCGCATTAACTTTAACCATTCAAGATGCTTATGATGGGGGCAATGAGAGCTCAAAGCCGGTAAGTACCATAATTTTTGAAGGTTATAAAACTTGCAATCACTGCTTCCCTCTGCGAAGGGCCTTTCTTTTACTTTTATGTTGAGTCACCACCTTCTATCTTTATGCACCATTAAGAGAGCATAGTTGTCATTCTTAGTGTGATATGCATTGTCCCAAAGTTCATTGATTGATTCATGACTATGGTTTCACTTGTTCTCAAATTATTTGTATCTAGTCGCCCTCTTAAACTTCAAGGTGTCCTATGCATTTATGTTTTGCTCTCTTTGAAGGACAAGCTGAAAACCATTTGTATGTTTTTCCTTATGATTTGAACACACGTTTGACTTTCATTGTTTCATTTTCATGATCTTTTGTTTGTGTTCATTTGCATGTTTACAACATGGTTGCTAAGTTCTTATTGTCAAGATTATATCTTCATGCCCATGTTTTAAGTTCTTATGATCCCAGCTCACAAATGCTTACATTCATGATCAAGATTGTGTAGGTGCATGCCACCTCAAAAATTATTCTTTTGTTATCACTTACCTACTCGAGGACGAGCAGGAGTTAAGCTTGGGGATGCTTGATACGTCTCCAACGTATCTATAATTTTTGATGCTCCATGCTTGTTTTTACACCATTTGTCTATTGTTTCGTTACACTTCGTGGCACTTTTATGCATTTTCCGGAACTAACCTATTAACAAGTTGCCACAGTGCCAGTTCCCTGTTTTCTGCTATTTTTGTGTTTTAGAAGTGATACACAGGAAATATTCTCGGAATTGGACGAAACAAGTTCCTGAAGTCTTATTTTACCCGGAAGCTTCCAGAGATCCGAAGAAGAGTAGGAGGTGGGCCACCAGGGGCCCACACGCCAGGGCGGCGCGGCCAGGCCCCTGGCCGCGCGAGCCTGGCATGAGGCCGCCTGGTCCCTCCTCTGACATCGCCCCTTCGCCTATAAAGACCCCCGACGGAAAAAACCTAAGTACCCGATCAATTTTCCAGAACACATCGCGATCCGCCGCCGCCGTCGACCCGAAGATCGGGAGGGTCCAGAAGCTCTTCCCGGCACCCTGCCGGAGAGGGGAATCGCCACCAAAGGTCTTCTTCATCGCCATGCTTGCCTCCGGAGCGATGAGTGAGTAGTCTACCTTGGACTATGGGTCCATAGCAGTAGCTAGATGGTTGTCTCCTCCACCATGTGCTTCATGTTTAGATCTCATGAGCTACCCTACATGATTGAGATCACCGTTATGTAATTCTACATGTTTGGTTTGTTGGGATCCGATGAATATTGGTGTTTATGATTAAGTTGCTGTACTGAATATTATCTTTTGTTATCTCTATGTTGTTTATGATCTTGCATGCTCTCCGTTGTTAGTAGCTATCTTGGCCGAGTAGTTGCTAGTGACTCCAAGAGGGGGTATTTATGCTCGATAGTGGGTTCATGCCTCTATTTAATCTGGGAGAGTGACAGAAACCTCTAAGGTTGTAGATGTGCTGTTGCTACTAGGGAGAAAACAACATTCATATGCTCAAGGGCATATGCTTTGTTTACATTACACACTTTGCTTAATGCAATTATCTGTTGTTCGCAACTTAATACTTGTGGAGTTCTCGGATTGATTCACCACAAGTGGATTATTAGTCATAGATGCAGTTGGATGGCGGTCTATGTATTTTGTTGTAATGCCCAGAGTAAATCTCATAGTGATCTTCTTGATATATCGCGTTTATCTTTATTCTATCAATTGCCCAACTGTAATTTGTTTACCCAGCATGTGTTATTTATCTATGGAGAGACACCACTAGTGAACTGTGGACCCCGGTCCTATTTCCATCATATTGCTATTACCTGTTTACTTTACTCGCACTGTTTACTTTACTCACACCATTTACTTTACTCGCATACTCTATTGTTTTCCACTCGATACGCTCATAACCTTTGTTTCAAGCAAACCGGTGAGATTGACAACCTCATCGCAAGTTGGGAACGAAGTACTTGGTTGTGTTGTGTGCAGGTTCTGCGTTGCAGCTAGCAAGCAAAGCTTGGACGAGGCGCCATATATAAATTGTCCTGAGCTGTCGCAAGCTAGCAAGCATCACCTTCAGTCGTTTGTCTCTCCTCTCCAAGAACGATTAAACCTTGGTTTCTTAACTGAGGGAAAACTAGCTGCTATACTCATCATACCTTCCTCTTGGGGTTCCCAACGGGCTGGTTATTCACCACGCACAAGGACCGTCTGCTCCCACGTCAACTACATGCCAGCAGCCATCTCCTCCTTAATTTATTGTGTAAACCCCACAACGGTCATCTCTACCTTAATTTATGGTGTAAACCCCACAACCGTCATCTCTCCCTTATAAACCCCCACAACGGCCATCCCTCATGTCAATAGGTTCTGCCTCTCTCTTCTTCGTTTCTGCCTCTCTCTTCTTCATTCACATACACTTGATCCATTGCCATGGCTTCCACGTCTCGGACGCCGACCGGAAGGGGAAGGGGAAGGGGAAGGGGAAGGGGAAGGGGAAGGGGAAGGGGAAGGGAAAGGGGCGGCCGGGGTGGTGGATCATCATCATTGCCACCACCACCGTCAACACTGCCATTGATCATAGAGAATTTCGCCATCGCGCACGGTGTGGATTTCGGCTGCTTCCTACACTTCAAATATGAAGGCGATTATGTGCTCACAGTGAAGGTGTTCGACGAAACAACGTGTAGGAAGTACTACTACACGGACGACGAAGATACTGACAATGAAAGCGACGACGACGTGAAGCCATGCATCTAAGGGGATTATGACCAAGAATATATATGTAGCTTCATATGCATCGATTTATAGATCTAGCTATTTTCTATATATTATGCATGTAAAAATAATAGGGAATCACAATTTCCACTATGATTCGAGCACCACAGCCTCCAAACGATGCCGATGCCGATATCGGCATGGTCAGAACGGGTATGCATGCTCGCCGCCACTGCTAGGTCACCGTCGGGATGCACCCTCAATCCCATCCCCTCATTCGATCACTGACACACCAGAGATACCGCCGAGGCCAATGACGAACGTACATGTTGATGCCAATGCCGAACATGCACGCCACTGTGGGCACGGCCACGCCGCCCCGCTATGCTGGACGCCACAGACCACCGCGAGGTCTTTCCCTTCGCCACCACACTCCCCTAGCACCTATCTATACACGCCAGAAAGGAGAGACACTAGTTTTCTCTACATTGCTCGCGTTCGTGTCCGACACCATCAGTCAAAGTGTTGAGGTCGTCGTCGATGTCCTCGACCATTTCTTCTCTTCTTTGCATGGTTAAACGCGTCTAGTTCATATCTATCTAATGTGTCTGGTCTCGCCTCATGCAGTTCTTTGTGGACGTCGATCTCATCTTGGCACCCCATAGGCCACCTCCTCCGTGAAATCGTTGTAGAGCTCCGTTTAAAAATCTAATCATACCCCTGTATTGCCCCTTGTATCAGCGTCATGGCCCCACTTGTCATTTGATATACCGAAGCCCTACTCGTCCGTGTTTTGGTTAGGGATATGGCGATGCTTACGGTCAAACAAAGATGGATGCTCTGACGTGTCTTTGCGGGCTCTACGTGGCCCCACTAGTTAGCAGTTAACGGTCAAAGGTGTTCGCCGTCGGGCAACCGGCCGTTCCAGCACTTGTGACGGTTTCAGACAAGGGCTTGGACAAAACTGAGGAAAAACTAAGGAGCTGGGGAAAACTGAGTACAACTAAGGACCCGAGGGCACGAAAATAGAAATCCCTAAATACTTAGGAGTCCCTCTGCATTTTGAAAAACTTAGGAGATAGGATTTACAGCCAATTATTGATAAAATCCTCAAAAGGATTGCAGGTTGGAGAGGAAAACTCCTCTCTTATGCGGCTAGAGTTACTCTGATCGGGGCCTATTTAGCTAGTATCCCTATATACCTTTTATCCTTTTTCAAATTTCCAAAGTGGGCTTTGTAGCTGATTAACACTCAGATGGCAAACTGCCTTTGGAATGATACAAAAGATAAGAGGAAGTTACATCTAGCTAACTGGGATTTACTTTGCATGCCAAAGGCCCAAGGTGGTTTAGGTATCCCCAATCTATGGGACCTGAACATTTGTCTTTTGTCCTCTTGGCTTAAAAGATACTCAAATGGTGATGGCAAGTTATGGAAAAATCTGATAGACAATAAATACAACACTGCCAACCCTAATATTTTCTCATGTCCCATATTAAACTCATCCAAATTCTAGAAAGGTTTTATGTGGGCAGCAAATGCAGCAAAGTTTGGCTATAGGTGGAATTTGGGCAATGGTATGCAGGTGAAATTTTGGGAGGGTACCTGGTTTGGTACCTCTCCACTTGCAGTCCAATTTTGGGATTTGTATAACATTTGCAATGAGCAACTGGCTGTGGTGGCACAGGTCTGGGATGGGACAAATTTAAAACTCACTTTCAGAAGAATTTTCAGTGATAGTTTAATGGAACAATGGTATGAATTAGAACAAATTTGTACTGGGATTTCCTTTTCATCTGATTGTGATTCTCTCATTTGGACTTACACAGCTTCTGGGACTTACACCTCAAGCTCCCTTTATAAAATCATCACACATAGAGGGATAATTCCCCTTTATATTCCTTCTTTGGTCTTTGACAGTTCCCCCTAGAATTCACATTTTTCTTTGGTTATTGTCCAATAATAAACTAATGACTAGAGATACTCTTGAAAAAAGGAACATGGGCAAACCTACTCAATGTGAATTCTGTGGTGAACCTGAATCAATTACACACCTTTTCTTTGATTGCATAGTGGAGAGAGAAATCTGGACATCAGTTTCCATGTTTTTGAAAGTACAAATTGGAACCAACTATGAATCCATAGCTAGATTTTGGCCTGCTAACAAGAATCATTCTGCTACGAATACCATTTGCGCTGCTGTTCTTTGGGGCATTTGGAAAAATAGAAAGATTTTTGATGGTCAAACATGGCTATGTGTTAAACAGGTCTCGTGGCTGATTTTGAAAGCTGTCAAAAAATGGAGATTGATTTTCAAGCCGGAGATGCAGGCAAGGGTGGATCAATTCTCTCACCATGTTTCAACACTGTTGCGTACTCCGGGGGCTCTACCGTGGAGATGAAGATGGCCCCTGTCACCCCTTCGCTATTTGCTGAAAAGCCAACTCTCTCCATGATGGATCCTCAAGCTACAGGTCTCTGCACCCCTCCTCTCACGCCCTGGCAGGACAAGGAGAAGCAATATCCGCACAAACATCTCTTGCTGCCTGCGGATATCACGAAGGCCAAGCTGGTGCAACTCTGCAACGACTACAGCTCGCGCTGAAAAAGGGCAGGCTGCCGTTTTGGTCTGCTTTCCTTGCTTCATTGTCTAGTGATCTTGTAATAAAAGACCCCCTGAGGGTGTGTTTGCCCAGTCTTTGAGCTGGCTTAGAGAGGACCAGTAGTTACTTTTCCTGCTATTTCCTTTGATTTTAATAAGCCTGCGACCTATTACTCTGGTTTCATCTATAAAATGGGACCGAGGTCTCCCTCTTGAGGGAACCCTATTGTTCTAAAAAAATATTTTGTCCATTGGAGCCATCTTTGACAGGCAGAATACATTGTTCATTTATATTGTGTTCCCACCAAGTTACCTTATGGGCTTCCATTCAACGCGTGTATTAACATGTTTGCTTGCTCTTGTGCGCTGGCGATGAGACAGCGCCGAGTGCTATATAAAGCTCTATGTTGCAGCCCTCTCAGCACACAATGGTTCTCCGGTAGACACATTTCGATATGGCTCGCAACAAAAAGACCGCTCGCCTCCTTGTGTATGGTAGTCTCCGCCGGCGCAGCGTTGCCATGTTGGGTAGGCACCTCCGGTGGTGGAGGAGGAGTAGTCTCTCCTGCGCTGGACCATGAAGCCGGCTCTTCCCTGTCGTATTTTGGCTGATCCTCCTCGGCAAAGAATCCAAAAGAATTTGGAGGATGACGAGAATGACATGGAAACACCAACACCACCCCCATAGCATGTTGCTCGGTAGGAATATGGCGTCTTGTAGTCTAAGTACTCCTTATTCATCAAAACAGAGGTACTAGAATCTACGATCTATGATGTACAACTTATGTAAGGCAACTTGCAAACTATGTAATCGAGTCTAGTATTATATATTAATACCACTAGATAACCAATGTTTTAGTGAATTAGCCCTCCTGATGTCAACACCTATTATACAAATACTTTCAAACACCAATGTCATCTCACGGGAGCGGTGTGCTACCGCGCCAACATTGCAACTTCTATGTAATGTTTGATTGGAATTAATATGTGAAGCATGTTCTAACATTGAGACGATGCAACTCATCCCACTAATACTCACTTATTAAGAGAAAACTCAAAAAACGAAGACTACGTGTAAACAGAGTTATCTTAGGTACTTTGGCATGATGTTCCCCCTCTCGCGTTTTAGCAAACTAGTTTGATCAGAACATACATACATAAACGATATGCATTTGCAAGTATAGCAAACGCGAACAACAATTGCATATCTCATATCTCATCTCATAAGAAAATATCCACCATAAGGTAATTACAAGGATGACCATAATCTTTTAGGAAATATCATATGGTTCTAATACACAATAGCACATAGAGATATAGATCAAGATACTTCCACAGACTCATAGTCTAGGAATGGTATACCACCTCTTCATTATGGAGATGACGTTGGAGAAGGGAAGCAACCAGGAGCGACTCCAGTGGTATTTCCGCCTCCAATCCTTGGTGGTTTTGTCTTTGTTTCATGGTTTCTCTATTTTCGGTCGTCTCCTTATGAACGCGCGAAAGGGGTTATATAGTCGATTTTGGGTCAAGACGATTTGTTGGGCATTGATAATGTGGCAAAAGGAGGTCCCGGGAGCTAGGGGCCCATGGTGCGGATAGAAGGCGGGGCCGCACAATGGGCCCCACAAGGTGCCCCTCGACCTTGTAGTCCAGTTCTTTGTTGTGAAGTGTTCCTTTTTCCAAATAACTAACCTGGCAAAAAACCGCTGAAACTTTCGCTGATTTTTAATCTTCTTCTTTTATTCGGGTTTCAGGAAAGAGAACATAGACCATAATGCGGGGTGTTCGTGCCATCCCATCAAATATATCATGCTCGCGTGCGACTCACTCCAATTTGATAAATTGCGAGCTAAAGTATAACAAAAAAAGTGCTAATTACAATGGGTAGGTCATAGATTGATGAAACGGAATGTATCAACGAAACCGAATAAGCTAGCACTAGGGTTTATCCGACAATAAGTACCCTCCTACATGGAAAATTTTCAATTTAGGATGTAATAAATCAGTTTTAACCAGTATGCAATAGAAGAAAATTTTAGTTGCAACAATAGTAAAACTTTAAAAAAATCTCACAATCGTAAAAAATTAGTTGAATTTATGTTGCAACTGACCAGCAAATATCCGCATTTGTATCCAAGGGCAACGGAATTGATTGAGCTCTAAGCTGATTCTCGTTGAACGAGAATTAAGAAAGCCGTTTATTTATTTGTACAATGGAATGAAGTCTTTTTCACGATCAAATACTCGAGAAATTCTAAATAGGCCACCCCGACATGTTATAACAGACTCACTTTTACTGTAGTAGAACAAGCTACAGTTATTAACTTGCACCCATAAGAACCCTCCTACATGGAGCTCCGTATAATTGTTTTTGCGTCACTTCTTATCCACATGGATATCTCCTTTGCAAGCCTGTCCATCTCAGGTTTGGTCAAGAAGAACGACATAGAAGTGACTACCTCTCCATCCTGGTTCTTCAAAGCCATGTGGTAGCTCATTGGGTCATCCATGTAGGGCACACCACCACCCACCGCCGTGGCCCATCCCAGGTCAATTTTCTCATTTGCAAGGTGGCTTGTATCAACGACGTGGAAGGCTCGGTCGACATCGAGATGCCTGTGCGCGCGCAGCGCCATGATCATGTCCACCGTCAATCTCACGTGCTCCTCCGTGGTACTGAGCTTGGCCTTCTGCACCAGCTCAAGCGCATGCCCGAGAGGTTTGCCGCACAGATCATCAACACTGGCCTCCACCATTGGGCGGAGAACGCAGTTGCCGTAGTACCCTCTGGGGATCGGTGGGTACTTGCCCCGAGCGTTCATGCGGAACACGAGACGCACAGGTAGCCCAGGCTGATAACCTAGAATTTTTGACGGATTAGACCACCTGTGTGAGTGAAATAGTAGAAAAGATCACCTGCCAAATTTTTTGTCAAAAAGAACCTCATGTGGGTGGCGGCACCCCTGGCCAGGCGACACGTGGCATGTGCTGCCTGGGCCAATGCCGGCACCACCTTGCCGCCGTTGCCAAACCCGGCACGTGGCCGTGGCAACGTCGCCGGTAACGGCCGTTTGGCCAGGTGGGCCCTGCCGCCTGCCCCAATTCCGGCAGGGTGACGTGGCAGGCATGCCGCCACCCCCGTTGCCGGCACCCCCTTGCCTTTGCTGCATCGACAGCCGACCGGCACACTGCAGAATCCCGGCGCTGATTCCCACACGGCACTGATTCCCACGCTAACTGGGCTGTTTTTTAGGCGGGAAAGCTGAAGAAATTGCTGTGATGATTGTTTACATGTGATATGCAATCTGTGCTGTTTTTATCTGTCTATTCGATGCTTTGATACACTGTTTTGTACAATAAATAGACTCCAATTATCACGGGACAGGATGCGACGTCCGCTGACCAGCTCTCCTTTTAAAGGCTGCAGCATCGCGCATGCAACAGGCCCTGCTCATTCACTCAGCTCTCTCTCGCTTCGTTCACTCATTCACTCAGCTCTCAGCTCTCTCTCTCACACTCATTCAATCAGCAGTCACTCGTACTCCATCACCAGCTCTCTCCTCTCTAATGAGCTAAGTTGTGTTAGTGTTTAGCCTAAGTAGATGGTATTTGAGAGCTAATTGGAAAAAAAGATTCACAGATGAAGAAGTAGAGCTGCTAGTCGTATGAAGGTAACATATGCTAAATGATTACATATATTATTGCATGGTAGTTATAGATTTAGGGATGTATCATATTATTAGTATGGAGAGTGATAATTATGATATTATAGTTGCATGTTTTCCTACTTGGTAATGAAGCATGGATTATTTGTACATGCATTCTAACGAAAGCAATGATTTTATGTGGTAGGTGGATTATAGTATGAATACGATGTCGCTGTTAGTACATGGAAATTGTGTGCCGCCTAATTCCAAGTGGAGCAGTAGTCATTGAAGAAAAGGTATAAACCTCGTGTCATATATTTTTGTGGTCCTGTAGTAGAAGTGTGATTTGTGAATAATTTGGTTGCATATATATTTCAGGTGAAATTTGCTACGAACGTGAGTTAATTAGTGGTTATTGGAAATATTCGGTCGCATAAAAAGTTGCGGACCGAATAATTAATTATTGGTTAGTGGAAATATTCGGTCGCGTTCTTGAAGTTGAGGTATAAAATTTATCTCTTAAAAAGTGTTAAGTATTTATTTTGTTGTACTGTATCCCATGTAGTTATATTGGTAGAACGGAAATGTGAAGTAATTTTATTCTGTTATTGATTGCATGCATGAAAGAATAATGAATTGTATGCAAATTTTTCGATCGCATACTTGAAGTTTAGGTAGGTCTAAAATTAATCTCTTAAAAAGTGTAAAGTATTTATTTTATTGTAGTATATCACATATAGTTACGTTGGTAGAACAGTAAAGTGAAGTAAGTTTATTCCGCTAGTGATTGCATGCATGAAAGAAAAATAAATTATATGTGAAATATATATTACGTCAGCTCATTTAGTAGAATATTTATATTTGTACATAAATATAAAATTTAGCTTCCATGTTACTAATGTCCATTTTAAATTTATGGGGTAGGTACGATGGAAAATTTATTAGTGTTTTATGGTGATGTGGTACGCGACGGAATTTCTGGGCTAGATGTGTCTCAGTGCGAGTCTATAAATGTTGTAGTGAGAGACATGGAGAACCTAGATTTTGCGGAAGTGAGGAAATGCATCCGGGTGCAGTTTGGTCCTGAGATGCGGGGGAAGAAGATGACCGTTGAGGCCGTCATATGTGTGGGAGGGGATGATGGGACAGCTCCCCGTTGGGGTCTGCGGGAGGTGAAAGGAAATAACTCATGGAGGACATACATGAGGTTTGCAACCACGCCTGGCGCTGCTATGTTTTAAAGGTCGATGGTGTATGTGCAGTTTGTCTCTCCAAATGATGAGCCTACATGCAGTAGCGGCGCTCCAGATGCGCAGCTAGCCATCACAGGCGGCCCCAGCAGCGGCCGATCGGAGCCGATGGAACTTGAGCTTGTGCCCGACCCAGGCTATTGGTCTGCGGTCGTAGACATAAGTGAACGTATGGAGGGATTATCGGAGGCCCTAGATGATGACGATGACGATCATTCTTCTGGGTCGTCATCATCAGAGGAGGAAGGTGTTGTTCCGGGACCAATGCCCGAAGACTTCTTGCAGACTATGACCATCCGCAACGAATATCACTCTGTTGCGGGCCTCGGTGAGGCTAGCCTGGAGGTTGGGCATAGTTTTCCTGACAAGGACTCTGCTGATCAGGCAATAAAAAGATATGCATTGTCTATATCTCGGCAGCACAGAGTTAGTGCTGCGGGTAAGCGAAAACATTAACAAAAGTTTGCATCGTCGGTGGACTATTTTCTGTATCAAACAGTGTTTCAAAGCTGTCTATCTATCATCGCATGCAACGAATCGAATCAGTCTCGCCTCGGAGTCAGCGCCGTTATCATGGGAATCAATGCTGCTGGTCGGGCTGCCAGGGTGCCGGCGATCCCGTTGGCGGCACGTCGCCACGTGGACATGCCGGCTTCTCCATTGGCGGCAGGCCCCACAGCGGCTGACGGCGTCGACCGGCGATGTTGCATCGGCAACATGCCGGAACTGTGAACGGCGGCAGGCCCTTGCCGGCATTGGCCCAGGCGGCACGTGCCACGTGTCGCCTGGCCAGGGGTGCCGCCACTCAGTAGGGGTCTTTTTTGGCAAATATTTTCAGAGGTGGTCTCTTTTGCCATTTCATTGGTGCAGGTGGTCTCTTTTGTCAAAAATTCGATAACCTAAGGCTATGGTGCGGCACCTCCACAAGAACGCGGACAGCAGCTCAAACGCGGTGCAAGAACGAGCGAGGTGCTCCGGGAGATGGCTTTTTAGAGCGGCGGTCTCTTTTGGGCCAAACCAGAAATGCTGGGTCACCATGTCTGCAGGTGGCGTCGGTAGCTTGTCGGAGGTCACGATGCCGGAAGCATGGCCTGGGAAGATATCCTGCCTGACACGACCTGGCGTTCGTGCCTTGAACATGTTCTCCCTGTTCCAGACGGGCAGGACGGTGGGGCGAGCCTCGCCTCGCGCTAGATCGGCTATAGCTTTGACGAATTGGATTACGCCAAAGCCGTCGACGACGTTGTGGCATGTCTGAACAGATAGAACAAAGGCCCCACATCTCAGCCTCGTGAGCTGCACGCGTAGATCAGATGGATATAAGCAACGATTTTGTGGTATTGAACCGACGGAAATGTATGAAGAGATCAACGATGATCACCTACATGTAGACCAGCGGGTTGCCAAGGACTGGAGTGTAATCGTCGACGTCGCACAAGAGCTCCTCCACGCATGGAAAGGGCGGCAGCGCCGGCTGCCCGAAATCCTCGAGCAGCACGTCGGCGTCGGCCTCCACGAATACGGCCCCTTGGGCGGTACAGTCCACGGCGAGCCTGCCTCCGGGCATCTCCCGCAGCCGGCCGGCGAGCGGGTAGTAGTGGACGAGGGCCTCCGCGAGCACCGCCCTGATGGCCTTGGCAGGGTCCGTTGACGTCGGCGGTGTTGGAATTTTGGCCCTTTATGGCCCAGCCTATAAATAGTAAATCCAATAATTCTTAAATCCTAGAGGCCCATGTGGCCCATTCATGCATGACACGGGGTGGGACAAATGTTTAGTCCTACCTTGCTAGTTTGGAAGGAGTTGGACCAACATATAAGGTGAGCTCTCCCCCTTGTGGTAAGAGTGTGTGAGAAGAAGGCTCTCTCACGCCTCGCCTCGTCACGACGCGCGCGCGCGCCGCGGTTTGCGGAATGTGCCTCGGTGCCGAGCCTTTCTTTTTGTCACGCATGACTGGACTACGGAACTGAACGGTCACGTGGAAGCTGAAACGATTTGCCTGAGTGGAAAATGAATACGAGGTTGTTCGGTTCGTCTTCTGGCTGTTCGTTTCGCGTCCCGCGCTGCCTGTTCGCCTCCCTCTGTGGCTATAAAAGAGAGGTCGCTCCTCTCTGCGAACACACAGCCACCACTGCCTCTAAAGCTTTGCGCTGCCTCACAGTCTTCCCCATCCCGTCTTGCGGCGTGCACCGCGAGCCGGGACAGTAGGCCTCCGGAACCCCGTCTCTTGCGATCCTGTACGGGAGAGAGGCGATAAGGTTTTTGGGGAGCGCTCTGCGCGACTACTGAAGGTTTCTTCATCACGGACGCCCACGAGGACGACGTCTTCCCCAACGAGGACTTCTTCCCCGACATCGACAACCTCTTCGGCGACATGTCTCTCACCGACGACAACACCAACGGCGGTTCTGCATCCGCACCGGCTCCAACACCGTATGTCTTCCTAATTTTCGCATTTGCGCTTCAGTTTCTCGGACTAGCAATCGATTTAGATATGCTAGATATGCTTTGTTCATACCGTTCACTTGTAAACATGGTTAGTTTGATTTCGATGCGTTCTGCCGTGTTTTGTTTACTGTTTTCATGGATTAAATTCTCTGGTAAATTGCCGATTTCACCAACAATCCAAAAACCTTATGCTTTTCATAGGCAATTTTCCCCTGTTGGCTATGCCGCGTCTCTGAAGCCCCCGGTCTTCGAGGGCGTCAACTATAAGAGATGGCGTGCAAGAACCGTCATATGGCTCACCACCATGAGATGCTTTGATGCATCTAAGGGCAAGCCTCAGAGAGAGCTTACTCCTATTGAGGAGAAAGCTTTTGAGGAAGCCGACAACCTCATGAGAGGTGCTGTTATCAGCGTTCTTGGCGAGAACATTGTTGACTCGTACCTGTCCCTCACTACGGGCAAGGACATGTGGGATGCGCTCGAGGCCAAGTTTGGGGTCTCGGACGCAGGCAGTGAATTATATGTCATGGAGCAATTCTTTGACTACAAGATGACTGATGAGCGCGGCATTGTTGAGCAGGCTCATGAGATACAGTCCATTGCTAAAGAACTCGAGCAGTTCACGTGTGTGTTACCGGACAAGTTCATTGCCGGAGGCATCATTGCCAAGCTTCCTCCCTCGTGGAGGAATTTTGCTACTTCTTTGAAGCACAAGAGACAGGAATTTTCTGTCATTGATCTTATTGGGTCTCTTGATGTGGAAGAGAAGGCGAGAGCAAAAGACACACGTCCTCGAGGTGCCGAGGGAGGTTCTAGTGCCAATGTGGTACATAACAAAAACTTCCAATCTCACAAGTCCAAGAACAAGAACAAATCTGATGGCAAAGGAAAGTTTGATGGGAAGAACAAACCATCACAGTCTACCAACTTCAAGAAGAGGACCGATAAGAGGAAAGGAGCATGCCATGTATGTGGCGAACCTGGACACTGGGCACCTAGTTGCCCAAACCGCTTTGATAAGCGTAATGGGAAGAGCGGCAAGACCGCAAATGTTGTCATTGGCGATGCTGAGATGAAGGACTCTGGGTATGGTATACTTCCTACTATCCTTTCAGTTTGTCAGTCTCCAATTTGGTGGATTGACACCGGCGCTAATGTACACGTTTGTTCTGATATTTCCATGTTTCCCTCTTATTAGGTCACAGGGACTTCCACCGTGTTGATGGGAAACGGCTCTCATGCTACTGTTCGTGGTGTTGGTACGGTCGATCTGAAGTTCACTTCGGGAAAGACCGTGCGGCTGAAGAACGTGCATCATGTTCCCTCAATCAATAAGAATCTTGTTAGCGGATCTCTTCTATGTCGGGATGGCTACAAGATAGTTTTTGAGTCCAATAAATTTGTAATATCCAAGTTTGGAAACTTTGTTGGTAAAGGCTATGAGTGCGGGGGCTTGTTCCGCCTATCCTTGTCAGACGTTTGTAATAAAGTTGTTAACCATGTTTGCAACAACAATTTATCAAATGTTTGGCATTCACGACTCTGTCATGTTAATTTTGGTTGTATGACGCGGCTAGCTAAAATGAATTTAATCCCTGAATTCACTATGGTGAAAGGCTCCAAGTGCCAAGTGTGTGTGCAAGCTAAGCAACCTCGCAAGTCTCACATGACTGCAGAGGCAAGAGATTTGGCACCACTAGAGCTTATACATTCAGATCTTTGTGAGATGAATGGTGTCTTGACAAAAGGTGGAAAGAGATACTTCATGACTCTAATTGATGACTCCACTAGATACTGCCATGTGTATCTTCTAAAATCAAAAGATGAGGCTCTGAACTTCTTTAAAATCTATAAAGCCGAAGCGGAAAACCAACTTGATCGAAAGATCAAACATCTTAGGTCTGATCGTGGTGGAGAGTATTTTTCCAATGAGTTTGATTCTTTTTGTGCGGAACATGGTATAATCCATGAGAGGACGCTTCCCTACTCACCTCAGTCAAACGGGGTGGCCGAAAGAAAGAACCGCACTCTAACTGATTTGGTTAACGCCATGTTAGATATGTCGGGTCTTTCTCAGGCATGGTGGGGGGAAGCTATATTGACAGCTTGTCATGTCCTGAACCGAGTTCCCACAAAGAACAAAGAAATTACTCCATTCGAGGAATGGGAGAAGAGAAGGTTAAAACTCTCCTACTTACGGACTTGGGGTTGTTTGGCCAAAGTCAATGTGCCAATTCCCAAGAAGCGCAAGCTTGGACCAAAGACTATTGATTGTGTTTTCCTAGGTTATGCTTTCCATAGCATTGGGTACAAATTCCTGATAGTAAAATCTGAGGTACCTGATATGCTTGTTGGCACGATCATGGAGTCGAATGATGTGACTTTCTTTGAGGATATTTTTCCTATGAAGGATATGCCTAACTCATCGAATCAGGAGATGCCCAGTTCATCTAGATAGGAATTAGTTAAAATTCCTGAACCCACCATTCCGTTAGAACACTTTGAAAATCCTGTGGAGAATGACGATGAAACTCCTAAAAGGAGCAAAAGATAGAGGACTGCAAAGTCCTTTGGTAATGATTTTATCGTGTATCTTGTGGATGACACTCCTAGTTCTATTTCAGAGGCCTATGCATCTTCGGATGCTGACTATTGGAAGGAAGTCGTCCGCAGTGAGATGGATTCCATCTTGGCTAATGGAACTTGGGAGATTGTCGATCGTCCTTATGGGTGTAAACCTGTAGGGTGTAAATGGGTGTTCAAGAAGAAGCTTAGACCTGATGGTACCATTGAAAAGTACAAGGTACGCCTTGTTGCTAAGGGTTATACCCAGAAAGAAGGCGAAGACTTCTTCGATACTTACTCACCTGTGGACAGATTGACTACCATTCGAGTACTACTTTCCTTGGCTGCCTCACATGGTCTTCTTGTTCATCAAATGGACGTTAAGACGGCTTTCCTAAATGGAGAGTTAGATGAGGAAATCTATATGGATCAGCCGGATGGATTTGTGGTAGATGGTCAAGAAGCAAAGGTGTGCAAGTTGCTGAAGTCTTTGTATGGTCTTAAGCAAGCACCTAAGCAGTGGCATGAAAAGTTTGAGAGAACTTTAACTGCTGAAGGCTTTGTTGTAAACGAGGCTGATAAATGTGTGTACTATCGCCATGGTGGGGGCGAGGGAGTCATCCTATGTCTGTATGTTGATGATATCCTGATATTTGGGACAAATCTTGAAGTCATCAAGGAGGTCAAAGACTTTCTATCTCATTGCTTTGAGATGAAAGATCTAGGAGTGGCTGATGTGATCTTGAACATCAAGCTACTGAAAGATGATGATGGTGGGATAACACTGCTTCAATCTCACTATGTGGAAAAGATCTTGAGTCGTTTTGGGTATAGCGACTGCAAATCTTCTCCTACACCATATGATCCTAGCATGTTGGTTCGAAAGAATCAGGGAGATCCTAAGGATGCTAAGGATCAGCTGAGATACTCTCAGATTATTGGCTCGCTTATGTATTTAGCCAGCGCCACGAGGCCTGATATCTCCTTTGCTGTAAGCAAGTTGAGTCGATTTGTGTCAAATCCTGGAGATGTTCATTGGCAGGCCCTTGAAAGGGTTTTGCGCTATTTGAAAGGCACTGCGAGCTATGGAATTCACTACTCTGGGTACCCAAGGGTACTTGAAGGGTATAGTGACTCAAATTGGATTTCTGATGCTGATGAGACAAAGGCCACGAGTGGTTATGTGTTTACACTTGGTGGTGGCGTTGTTTCTTGGAAGTCTTGCAAGCAGACCATCTTAACGAGGTCAACTATGGAAGCAGAACTCACAGCATTAGATACAGCCACTGTTGAAGCAGAGTGGCTTCGTGAGCTCTTGATGGACTTGCTTGTGGTTGAAAAACCAATACCCACAATTCCTATGAACTGTGATAATCAAACTGTGATCATCAAAGTAAACAGTTCTAAGGATAACATGAAGTCATCAAGGCATGTGAAGAGGAGATTAAAATCTGTCAGAAAAATGAGAAACTCCGGAGTTATTGCGTTGGATTACATCCACACATCTAAGAATTTGGCAGATCTCTTCACAAAGGGTCTATCACGAAACGTGATAGATTATGCATCGAAGGAGATGGGTATGAGACCCACAATATGAGTTGTCCATAGTGGTAACCCACTCTATGTGATCGGAGATCCCGTGAATTAGAATTGGGAGACAAGCTGTTGGTCAATTGAGAGGAGAGTATCCCTACTTTGTATAATACCACTCCGTGAAGATGCAGAACTCTCCTAATCTGCAAGGCAGGCTGATTTTATCTTAATGTGTTCTAAGTGGCTTACTTAAGCAGAGATGTTGTCCTGCAGAACATCTTTTGAAGATCACACCTATGTGAGTCTGACTATTCAACGTCGCAGTCTATGAGAGTTGGGTGCTCTTTAACAAACTCATGAAAGGCCTCGGAGTATGACGTATAAGCTCCAAACCGCGGGGAAGTCCCATGGCAGCCCAGTATCAGTCAAGGCTTTGTGTAAAACTAGATTCGCAGAAAACTTGCAGTTCAAGGCCTAGTCCACTATTCAAGTAGCAGTCTAGTGTAGCATAGAGATCTAGGTGGAAGTTCAACTTAACAGTCTCCACTGCAGCACTGGTATATAAACAATGTTTTGGAACCTAAGGCAACTTTATGTGCATCTAGGATCTGGTGGGGGATTGTTGGAATTTTGGCCCTTTATGGCCCAGCCTATAAATAGTAAATCCAATAATTCCTAAATCCTAGAGGCCCATGTGGCCCATTCATGCATGACAAGGGGTGGGACAAATGTTTAGTCCCACCTTGCTAGTTTGGAAGGAGTTGGACCAACATATAAGGTGAGCTCTCCCCCTTGTGGTAAGAGTGTGTGAGAAGAAGGCTCTCTCACGCGCGCTCCTCCTCCTCCGCCGCCCGCCTCGCCACGCCTCGCCTCGTCACGACGCGCGTGCGCGCCGCGGTTTGCGGAATGTGCCGAGCCTTTCTTTTTGTCACGCATGACTGGACTACGGAACTGAACGGTCACGTGGAAGCTGAAACGATTTGCCTGAGTGGAAAATGAATACGAGGCTGTTCGGTTCATCTTCTGGCTGTTCGTTTCGCCTCCCGCGCTGCCTGTTCGTCTCCCTCTGTGGCTATAAAATAGAGGTTGCTCCTCTCTGTGAACACATAGCACACAGCCACCACTGCCTCCAAAGCTTTGCGCTGCCTCACAGTCTTCCCCATCCCGTCTTGCGGCGTGCACCGCGAGCCGGGACAGTAGGCCTCCGGAACCCCGTCTTTTGCGATCATGTACGGGAGAGAGGCGATAAGGTTTTTGGGGAGCGCTCTGCGCGACTACTGAAGGTTTCTTCATCACGGACGCCCACGAGGACGACGTCTTCCCCAATGAGGACTTCTTCCCCGACATCGACAACCTCTTCGGCGACATGTCTCTCACCGATGACAACACCAACGGCGGTTCTGCATCCGCACCGGCTCCAACACCGTATGTCTTCCTGATTTTCGCATTTGCGCTTCAGTTTCTCGGACTAGCAATCGATTTAGATATGCTAGATATGCTTTGTTCATACCGTTCACTTGTAAATATGGTCAGTTTGATTTCGATGCTTTCTGCCGTGTTTTGTTTACTGTTTTCATGGATTAAATTCTCTGGTAAATTGCTGATTTCACCAACAGGCGGCTCGTCACGGACCGGACGGAAGAACATAGTGGCTCCAATGTAGTGCCGTAGGTAGGCGCAGTCGTCCATGTCGGAGAGGGCCTTGGTCTCATGGGGCGTCGCCCGCGCCGGCGCAACGACTTGGGCTTTGCTCCGATGAGCTGTGAACCTCACCATGCTGGCTAGCTAGCTGCAAAAAAAAAAGGTCGACGCGCCTATGTGAGCTTCTCCTTTTCCACGGATATATATGACGTTGCTAAGACAGGAACCGCAGTGGAGGCTGAAATGGTCCGTGCTACTCTCGACTTAGCAGCCTGGCCTACTCCTTTGAAAAATGATTGAGTTTAGGCGGAGGATCCGTCTCTCCAATCCTCCGTCCTGGTCGTGAGCAGTGCACCACCTATCTTATCTCTTCCATCAAATGCTCCCATCCACTCGTTTCTCTTGGCACTCTTCCTTCGTCTCCCATCTAGCGCATGCGCATCCCGTCGCTCTCTCAACGTAGCAGCCTGGCCTTCTCCTTCTATTCGAAGGATGGTGCAAAGAAATGGAGCACATGCCAAAAGACTTCCCAAGAGAAGACATGCGACATGCGCAGCCGTGTGCCATCGCACACGTCACTACCTAATTTTTTTTTAAAAATGCTGTAACAAGACTCCTTATACGCTGTGTACGTCTACCACTAGCTTATAGGAGAGTTTTCCACTATACCTAAATTAACGAGTTTGATGAGTGCCCTCCTCTTTGCCGACACTTCCAAACACGTCACTTTGCCAAGTTTCTGTTACAAAAGCGATAGGCAATAACGAAGAACGAAAAGAAAATCAGAGCACGGAGATACAAGATTTTAACGTGGAAAACCCTCTCCAACAAAGAGAGTTAAAAACCACGGACGCCAGCCAGCAAACTCTTCACTATTTTCGGTGGGTGTGTTTACAAACGCCGTGGGTTATCTTATGCCGCTCCACTCGGCCCAAGCCTCCGGTGACAGGCTTCGCTCCATTCGTCAGAAGTTGGCCTTTACTTTGTAGAATTTGGATCAGAATATAACAGTTTCCCACCAGAATGCTTCGCAATGAATAAAGACGCAGCATCTATATAGTTTGTTAGATGTATTTTTTAGCAAAGCACTCGACGAGCAAAAACACACACGCCAAAATAGTTTGTTCAAAATTTGCCTTTTCTGTTTGCTATAAATTATGATATAAACCACCACCTTTAGAGTTGGTATGGTATTAGGTTTTATTTACCATTAAGAATGAGTAATGTGAATTAAAATCACAACTTTAACAATGAGAAATGCCTCTAAAAAACAATGAGAAATGTGAACTAAAATCACCACTTTCGTGTGAATCACCACTTTTGTGTGATATTAATCTACCTTTTTTGAGCCATTTAGTGGAGAAAATAAAATAATACTACCAAATTTGTTAGAAATTTGATTTTTTTGGCATGGTTTCATGTTTTAGGTATATAGCCTTATACCAAATAGGATAAGTCAAAAAGGTAATTTAAAATGGCACTGCTTCACGCCATGCAACTCCACGTTTTCTATGTACAAGGATGGCTAGAACAACTTATCTCTTTGGGTGGGAAGGAAGTGCTCATCAAAGTGGTGGCGTAGGCTATCTCCACGTTTTCTATGTCCTGCTTAAGGTTACCAAGAGGATTATGCCATGCAATGCTACGTGGATTTTGGTGTGGTAGCAATGGTGGTCAACGAAAGACGGCGTGGGTCTCTTAGGAGGTCATGTGTGCTCCTAAGTTTGCTAGTGGTCTTGGGTTCCAAGACATGGAGCGGTTTCAGGAATCCGAAAATTGGTGACGTGATTGACTAAAACTCTTGCCATAATTGATTGATTCGGCCAAGCCACGACTTGAGAGACTTGTTGGGACTTGGAGGAGTCTATGAGAAGGTTCTATAGGTGCCCAAGAACCCTGGGATGAGTAAGGGAATTGGATGAGATCTTTTATGTAATGATAAATAGTTGATAACTCTATGGAGCCTTATTTGAGTATGACTTTGTGATATGATTAATGAAATTTTGATGTGCTTAATGCTTGTTACTAGGCCCGAGTAATATGATCTTAGTATTAGACTTTTTTTGCTCCATCATATATATTTGTCTCTTATCTATATGCATGTTGTATTATCTGTAATAGTGTAGAACCTGGGAGCCCTAAAGTGACAACTAGGGAAATCAAGGGGGAGATGCTATAATTTGAGGAGTTCATACGTTCATGTGTGTTAATAACTTAATATTTGTTCCAGACGTCTAGAAAGGTTCATCCTTAATTACCCTGAGTTTCTTTATGGCTCCGATGAAATGGGAGGATTAGAAAAAATATGTTGTACAAGTTTTGAAGGCACGTACAGCTATATGTGGAACACATGCCTACATATGAATGGTCTATAACAAGTTGCCACTACTTTATATTGATTCAAATATTATTATATGAATGATCTCATCCATGCAACATCCCGCTGGTCACCCCGTGCCTACGTTTTGAACCACTGCTTGACCTCAATAACAAAGTTGTCTTTAAATTTTAGCACTCTTACTTTTGTGTTCTTTACTTTGCTTGCACCTTTACTTTCTGTTTTGAAACCTCTTCTGCTAAAGTTTTGTTTCAGTTGTGTGCTTAGGTAATTAGAATTGACGCCATCTCTACCTTTAGCTCCTCGTGGGATTCAACAACCCAATACTTATCGAATTGTCCTACAACAATCTAGTGCACATGTAGGTTATCAAACACCGGATTGACTGATAAATATGTGACACCGAGATTGTCACTCCACAATCAAGGCCTTTCTTTGAGATGAAAACCAAGTTCTTTGACTAGCGCTTATACCAAAATCAATTTAGTTGTGGCATTTGCAAGTGCTTTATATCCAGCCGCAATGCTAGAACAAGACATTATGGCTTGTTTATGAGCACTCCAGTAGACCAAATTTTGTCCAAAAATAATTGCAACTCCACCTTTGCATGGAGCATCTATCATTAATACAACCTGCTCAATCCCCATCGGAAAAGGCACTAAGGAGGGTAGAAGAAGCCTTCTCAAAAGGAAGGCCTCCTTTGAATGTACCTTTGAAATACCTCGGGATTATTTTAGCTGTCGTCATGTGAGTTCTTGTAGCTGATGATTGTTGAAATTGACATACTTTGTTGATTGTGGAAGACAAATGAGTTTGTCATGTGAGCATCAAGTACCACAATAGTGCAGAACTAGAACAATGAACTGATGATATGCGAGAGGAACACTGTAACTTTGCTTGTGACCTCATAGGATCCCCTCACGGCCATCTTATAGGGTGGAGGCATAAGGAATAGGGTGGGATTTTGCGGTAGGGGGCAGATGTGGAAACACGGCTTGACGAGTGGTATGTTCGGACAACATCTTGTGACCTTGTGTTAGGATATTTTGAGATTGACCTTGATGTAGCAATATTCAAATTTAAATACAAATACATATAAATAGGAAATACAATACATGGTTGAGATGTCATTTTTTTTTGCGGGTAAATTAGGAACTTTATTGATCAGAAAGGGTTACACTGCGGTCTTGCTCGAGCAACTGAAGAATATCAACAGGTCCCGAGTCAAGCCAAAATTCAGAGCGGCGTTCCACTCTAGCTAAATTAGCTAGATGGTGACTAACCCTAATCTGACTACGTTCCACCTTTACAATAGAACAAACTCTGCTAGAAGAGCATAAAAACTTCAACTCTGAAACTAAATGAAGTAGGGAAGAGCGATCTCTCTCTTTGGACGTAGCCATAGAGACTAGCTGCCTGCAATCCGTCTCAACGAGAATCGGCAGTTCACTATGCTGCACTGCCAGTTTTAAGCCCTCGACACATGCTCGTAGTTCTAATTCCAGGGGGCTAGAACAATCCTCCAAGAACTTACAGGACGAGAAGATCGGCATGCCATTTTCATCTCGGAGCACCATATATTGTGAAGGTGATGTGTACAATTTGTACACAAGAGAAGAAGCATGTGAGTTTTAGACTATATGGAGATAGAGCTAAACCCTTTCTTGATGATTTGAGGGAGACTAGGTGAAACCCTATCTTCACCCAACATTTCAAATCTCATATAATTCCAATCCACAATCCATTAGGGAAGGATATAGTATATTGAACATCGAAGAAAGTGCTCTAAGATTTAGGAAATTACGGAAAAAACTGACTCAGTACACTAGAACCAATCATGTTTTTCACAATAAGTCCGGGTTTAAGGTTCGACACGGATAGTCCGTACAAATACACTTATCAAGCAAAAAATCTAAAGTGCTTCTAACTCAAGATAAGGTACACTCCCAGAAAACAGAAAAACGAAAATAATTTGCCCAGAAAACAGAAGAACAAAATAAAGCTGGAACCGCTAGTGTTAGCGTGACATGTCTCCTCCTCGTTGGCGCCACGAGAGGCAACCAATTTACCGACCACCACATCCTCCCAGCTTCACTACCAGAGCAGCAGCCTCCTTCCTTCCGCGCCACACACCACCACTCCGCACCGCGCGCACGCCTGAGCCGACCGAGCAGACGCGCGGCGAGGCCACCAAGCCCCGAACACCTCACCGGCGGCCATGGCCATCTCCGCCGCCCTCGCGCTCTACGCCGCGCCATCCGCCGCCCGCCGCCGCAGCGTCGTCGCCTCAGCCTCGGCCGCGCGGTTCGACCGGCGCTCGGCCGTGCTCCTGCTGCTGTCGGGAGCTGGGTCATCGTTGGCGGCGGTGGCGCCGGCCGCGAACGCGGCGGGCAGCATCGGATTCTTCGGCGTCCGGAAGAGGCTGGAGCGGGCGGAGGAGGCGGCGGTCGAGGCGGCGCGTGAGGTGGGCGAGGCGGCGGTGGAGGCAGCGGAGGCTGGCGGCGAGGCGGTGGCGGAGGCCGGGAGGGAGGTCGCCGGGGAGGGCATGCAGCTGGTGGCCGAGGCCGGGCTCGCCGGCGACGCGCTCGTGCAGGCCGGCGCGGTCGCCGGCGCCGAGGCGCTCGGGGTCCTCGTGGGCTTGTCCGTCGTCGATAGCATCCTCAAGACGGAGGCATGAGTGTTGGGTTTGGCCTGTAGTAGTATTATGTTGTTGGCCCATCAGGTGTTTGGGTTTAGGGCTTAACTGGCTATCGTTATTTGTTCATGACTTTGTGGTGTAAAAGATTTTATAGAGTGATGGATGCTCATGGTTGTGAAGTCATATAAACCGTGTGGAAATTTCTGCTATATGTGAATCCGTAAATAAAATACAATTGGCAAACAAAATATCTGATATGGCCCCCTTGGAACATGCTCGAAATAGGTCAGGGAACTCTCTCCAAAAAAAGAAAGAGCATGTATAAGTGACATGACAATCCAATAAACTTTGCAATATTTTTCCATGTCTTGAAGAAAAGTCGGATGCCTAGTCGACATGCAATCTTATAGTGTGGCCACCTTCTGCACCCGCTACATCTTACACACGTTCATCCTGGTGCCCTAATATTTTTTCCCCATTGCCTCCCTAGTCTTTGCTCTACCTATCTTACACTTTTCCCAACCTAATTCCTCCAAACAAACCTCGTCACATTTACGACAGACATGGGCGTCCTCGACCTTATAAGACCTTCCTAAGATTGGTGGATGCTTCTTACCCATATGGAGGTTTGTGAACCTCCAATTGTACATATCATCGTGTTATCATCCTTGCAACCGTCGAGGTCAACGTAAGCAACATATCCCTCTCCACCTATCTCATCATCGTCCTTTTACTTATCCTCACATTTTCTTTTACCCGGCTACCTCCTTGTAGTCAACATAGCAAACACATTGCACAAAAGGTGAAATTCAGCTTGTGTGCACTATAGATGTTTCAAAGACCGTTACATAACCACTATCGAGTTTCATAAACACTTAGAACCAAATGACTTCTTGAAAAAACAATGTTTCTTCTGTTTTATCTTCGACAAAACAATTTCAAGTGCATTATTTTGAGGTACATTTTAGTTATAACCGCTTCTGTTTTACATATGCATTGTACGTAGTGGTATAATGTACACGTATTTTCTGCAATTTTCGCCCAAATCTACACGTATTTTGTGTCACTTTCTCTCGTATTTTTGACGTGGCTAAACCAGAAAAAACAATCAGATCTGTGCCCAACTCCATTGGCAGAGAAGTGATAGCGTGGGCCCAACCCGTACCCCAGAAACCTCTCGGCCTCCAAGACGAAAACAAAGACAAAACGAAAAGAAAAATCGAGAAAAAAAACATCACAGCCGTTTCCGAATGGCCACCGCCGTGCTACGCCGTCCACTGCTTGCCTCGCTTCTTCCCGCCGTCGGCGGCGGTGTCGCCGCCGGTTCATCCTGCTCCGCCTCTTCCCGCCCACGCTGCCATCTCCGGCGGCGTCGGTCTCCGTTTCCCGTGCTCGCCGTCTCCTCCGACTCCTCCAAGCCCCTCGCCTCCACATCGACCGGCGGCGGCGCCGACCCCGACGAGGAACCCGTCCTGCCGCTGCTTCAAGAATTGGCGGTAAGACGCTCTCTCTATATTCTCGTGTCTGCATTGATTTGAAGATTCGGGGCGGTCTGTGGATTCGAAGAGGGTTTGATTGAGCTGTTCTGTTGTGTTGGTATGTAGGATTGCTTGGTTCTCCCGCCCAAATTCCTGTCCCTGCTGCCCCGAGACCTCCGCCTTGACGTAAGCAGTCACTACCCCCTTCTCAGCTCCGATCTGAACTCATTTGAATTTGGGCTGTGAGCTAAGATAATCAATTAATAGATATACACACTCAATGGGGATAATCAACAGTAAGCTTCAGAATGTACCTGTCAAAAGCTGCATATTTTATGCTGAAGTTGAGTGGATCACCATTTATCCTTTGACTGCTTAGTGTCTAAACAAATGTGGAACGTGATTGGGAACATGCCAAGTTATGTAATGTTGAACTAGGATACTAAGATTGCAGCACTATAACAACTTTGAATTGTAATTAGAGTTTCTTAGCTTGGCGAATTCCGTCCAACAAATTCTGTTTGATTTTTCTTGAAGCTCAACGATGCTGCATTCGCTCTCTCCAACGGACCTGTTCTCAATGAGGTAGGTACTGCAGAATTCAGTGATTGGATCTAGCAAACATCAGAGTTCTATTTTAGTGCAACCGTGCCAAAAATTGTTGTTTGTTTGCTGAGAGACAGTGTGGCCAAGAAGTTGGTGATCTGATGCTGGACCTGGCAAAAGCATGGGAGATGGCTGACACATCGGCATCAAATAACCTTGCCAAGCAGCTGCCCACGATGGCGCCCTACTTGACTGCCAGCGCCAAATCAGGCACGGATTTGATCTCTATACTCTCAGGATTTTGTGTTCTATGTGATGTGGTTTCTTGATTGAAGGTTACGTTCCTTGCTGTTCCTTACATAGTGTAGCATTTGGCAAGCGGCTGGCGTCAGCTGGAAAGAAGTTTCAGACTATGGGACAGTACGGCAATGGAGAGTTCAAGAAGGTTAGCCACTCACTCACCCTCCTATCCATGCTGTCCATGTTGTCCTTCGGAAATTACTTTGGATACATTTGCTCAGTGTTGGATTACCATTTGGTTATGTCACAAACGTCAATTCATGTCCTTACCATACAATTTAGGCCAGTAAACGGGTTAGTTCCATGTGCAGCATTTGTGTAAAATTGGTTGCAGTAGGATAAAAACATCTGAATGTTGGTATAATAGTTAGTTAGTGACAGGAATCTGATCCGCTGGCACAGAAGAAAACTTAAGATTCAGATTCAGTGTGTCATGATGCATCAGCATGGCTTCATGCCTTGTCTCATTGCTAAATTACATTGCTTCCTGTTCTTGATTTTTTTCAAAAGGCTGACATAAGCCACACATATATCTCTTATTGTATTTCTGTAGATTTCTGAAACAATGATCAAGATTGGTAAGGTTCTATCGAAACGCCCAGTGATTCAGGCTGAAGTACAGGCCATGAAAGAAAAAAGAAAGCTGAAGGTAAATTTGCCTCTTTGCACTTCGATTTCCTATCCACCTTCAGGGGAACTGTGTACATGGTTTAATTCTCATGCCCTTATTTATTCAGTTTGGAGAACTTCAATTCGAATTGACAGCACAAAATGCCTATACCGGTGCTGCAGTTGGACTGGTATTCGGGTAAACTTCCAGACCATGCTGCATGTACATCATTTCTCTCACTGAAACAGTCTTTTTCTTGGCCAGCTGCTGTGCATGAGTTATATGGATTAGTATTATATTTTTTGATACGGTTCATAAGGAACATGCCACATGCTACTTGCAGTGGCACTGTTGACCAATACCAATAAATAAGTAGATGGATTGTCTGTCATTGATTTTGCAAAATATTGTACTGGATACTTCATATATTTTTTGTTGCATGCATCTCATACTACACAGTTTATTATCTTTCAATTCTGTGTGAATGATTCCTTATCTTATCCAATATAATGTTAATACAAGCTGTTAGTCCATGTCATTCTATGGATATGCATCCTGAGTTAATCAAGGATACATGAGCATCATGCTTCATATATTAAATTGATCGACCCTCAAGTCTGTGCATTGCATAATTCGATTGTGCACACTCTTATATCCCACATTTACTTTCCGATACAGGTTTTTCTCTTGGCAACTGGCCCAAGGCGTGCAAAA